>LS990922.1:29291619-29437131 GCA_900464855.2 Musa schizocarpa | reverse complement strand
GAGACAAGTTCATAAGAAATGCTTCCAGAATAGCGCTTACTTTCCCAATCTCTGGTGATGTCGAATTAATCCAAGCCCAGTTCCATCGATTCCTGAAAATTTTTGTTGATCGATCAATACGAGAAAATACCCAAGGAAGACGAGAAAAGGCTATAAATATTAAAATACTAAAGAAACGCATATGAATTCTAAACCCATCCATCCAAGAACAGACCAGGCAAGTAGAGCAGCAACGGCGAGTCCGTTCCTCGAGCCCCACACTCGAGCGGCGAGAACCACCGCGGCGGACCACCGTCCGGCTTGATCAACTCCCTCGACCGCTCGATGTAATCCCTTATGCCGTATGGCTCGATGACCGAGTCGTCCAGGACCTTGGGGACCGTCGCGGCCGCCGTCGGGAAACTGGCGCTGGCCCCCCTTTGGCTCGATAGGCGGGAAGGAGGTTCCGCCCGCAAGTCGGCGGAGAACCTCCAGCGCCGCGACGGCGCAAGGCGGAGAGGAGCGGCAAGCGCCACGGCAGTCGCCATAGGGGGACGGACACGTTTCGGTTGCGGAATGGCTGGCTGCCCAAAGGCACGGCCAAAGTTCACGGGAAAGTGATGAAAGGTTCATCCCGATTGTCTGCATCGTAGGGGGAAAGTAAATCCCGTCAGATTAGCTTGACCAAGATTGATATCATCCGATTCTTTTGACTAAAAGAAACAGACTTTTGGACCGAATTGATGGGACTCTTCATCGACTTCTCAATCGGCAAGTGCCGTGGCCGGTGGTGTAGCAGGCAGATCCAAGCGGAATGAATATAATTATAAATACTTGATTATTTGGTAAAAGTTGATATTTTATAAAAAGATAATAGAGGTGATCAATTTTTTTATTTAATAAGTTTAATATTTTATGTGAATATAATGACATTAGTAAGAAATTGATGATACCACATATTTCGAATCAAAATGGTAAATGTAAGCCGCTTGGTAGGTAGAAGCAATTGTGATAATAATTTATTTATTAAAATTTAACATACAAGTGATGTTATAAATCAAACTCTTTATTAGGCTTGGTATGACATAAAGGTAAACGTAAGCCGCTTAAGAATTTTTAATGATATTACATATACTTTAACAAATTATAAAACTATCATAAGCATAATAAAACTCCAAAAAATATATCTTAATTGGTTATTCCCAGTTATATAATCCAATTAGTAGCAAAGTTATTATTAATGAAAATTTTATTTTCAATGAAATGATAATTTAGAATTTGGAGAATAACGAACGTGGAAAACAAATTCAAATTTCAAAAGAACCGAAAACTCCATAAAATCAATTAGAAGATCTAGCTCTAATTAGTTCATTATTAGCCTTAATTAGTAATAATTCAACTTCTTTAGATGATTCCTTAGATAAAATCTTTTTAGAAAAATTTGGATCATTATGAAATGTACTATTATTCAACATTTACATTGTTTAGTTTAGATAATAAAAGCTTTGAGAAAGTAGTTGGAAATGAAAATTGATGAAAAACAATTTAAAAAAAAAATCAAGTCGCTCAAGAAGAATAGAACATGTGGTTTAATGAATTTATCTACAAAAAAAAAAGACTATTGAATTAAAATAGATGTTCGATATAAAATATAAAGTAGATGGAGTCTATAGTAGTATAAGGCTCAACTTGTAACCAAAGGGTATTTACAGCAAATAAAATAATAATTTTTAATAATATATTTTCTCGAGCTACTCAATTTGAAACATGAGAGTTTATTTTAGGTTTAAACACTCATTTGAAATAATATGTTTATCAATTTGATGTAAATTTATATTTTTAAATGCAGATTTTTGTAAATTTATAGTCAAAGGAAATGAAAAGAATGTGTGTGTGTGTACCTTTTACTTACCAAAAAAAAAAGAATGTGTGTAAGGTAAAGAAACCTCTACGATGGATTTAAGCAAGCTCTTAGAGCATGATTTAACAAAATTAACTCTTATTTTTATCAAAATAAATTTGAGAAGAGTAATAACTAGTCTACACTTTATCTAAAAAAAGAAAGTAAATATGATCTTCTTATGGCATGCCTTTACGTTGAGAAGGCTCGTGCAACTCTCTTTTAACTAAGGTTAAGAAATGAAGAATGAATAAATTTGAAATGTCAAATCTAGATCTACTGTACTATTTTTGGGGTTGAAAGTGAAGGATCAAATGAAAATTTGAATTTAAAATAAAATATATAATAGATTTACTTAAAATGTCTAACATGCTTAATTACAAAACTATAATAACGCCTATGAGTATAAATAAGAAATTAGAATATAAAAATGGTATTGGTTTGACAAATGCAAAATACGTTTATTAGAAGCTTGATCTATATAACTCATATTGACCACATATTACTTTCTTTGTAGTCATCTCAAAGTTATTATTATTAAACTACATATTATGACATTTGGTATTCTTATAATTCTAAATATAAATTATTTAATTTTATTAATAGTGATTAAGTATGAGTTTAGATGATAGAAAGAGTATTTTACATAATATTTTTAATATTGAACCAGAAGTTATATTTGGAGCTCAAAGAAGCAAAAAAAATAATTATATTATTGATATCGAAAGTAGAATACGTAGCTACAACATCATCAACTAGATGACTTACAAGACTTCTAGTATATCTTCATTAAGAATAAAAAGGGACAAATAAAATCTTTGTGATAACAAAGCTATAGTTATAATGACGAAAAATTTAACCTTTAATGAAAGAACAAAATATATGAAATATACTATCATTTTATCATAGATCTTATAGCAAGTATAGCTATAACATTAAAGTATTGCAATGTGGATGAGCAAGTGATAGGTCACCAAATCATTTTCATTTGAAAAACTTATCTATTCTATGTCATAAATTGATGTATGTAATTATGAATCATGAGGGATATACTGAAAAGTGATTTATAAGAAATGATCTTAGATAGTTCCCGTTGACATGATGAGGTGACCCATGTTCTTATTAGTTATACACAAATGTCTCATGATGCATGTAGTTTTGGTTAGGTAGTTCTCTACACTTAGTGAGTCATGGTTGAGTTCATGAGAGAGGTAGTCTTCCATTAGGTTATATAGATAGGCCTTTAGTTTATGAAACTTATAGTGTGAGGAATATGTAGTAAGTGCCTACCTCTTGTAGCATTCTCTTTGAATTGGATTTGTAGTATTATGTTTTAACACTTCCTTGCATGCCTCTCCATCTATAATACCTAATAAATACTTAGTCATGTTGCATTCTTTTTGAATTGGATTTGGATTTTTGAATTGGATTCACCATCCCCAATACCTAATACTTAGTCATCATGCTATGTCCGTACCTGTATATGCAATGCATGCCCTAAGAAGAACTTCAGAAACTACATCAATTAAGACGTGTATTCTTTTGGCGTCTTCATCATGTGAAGTTACATCCTTAGGAGGAGCGCACATATCTTAGTAGCACGTTGTTGCTAGCAGCTACATATGGATGAGTAGGCCCTAATTTTGGTTATCATCTGAATTTTGCTAGCTACATATGATTTATAAGTCTTTTACAAGAGTGTAAAGACACTAATTAAAATTAAGATGGTTAAGATTGACAAGTACTTTTGGAGTATTCAAATTACTTAAGAGTAGGATTAGGATTAAGAATTTAAGTATAAAAAAAAATTAGTGAATTAAGATTTGTTTCAATAAATATACTATTATAAGTCTCAAGAACTTGATAAGAAAAAGAGAAATAAAGGAGGACACGTAAGATATTCCTTTAAGTATATCCTTTAGTTGATTAAAAGAAAAATTATTCGGACTTATACGAGGGTGAGTAAAAGAGATTCAGTGTTCTAACTTTGGATTAACTCAAGAGAGATATTTTTATATTTAATTATTTTTATATAATAAAAAATATTAATTTTCTGCATGAGTATAACCAAATAATATAATATTTTATCCACTTTCTAAAATATTTTATGGTTGATAATGTTATCTACCCAGCCGGACATTAAGATGAAGAAAATTGAAGTCATCCAACTATTACGGTTATCCATTTTTTCCGGGGGCAATTCTGAGCCATCAAAGCCAATTTATGTTTGATACATGTATGTCTACCAATCTATGTTATCATAAATAGCACAGCAAATAGATACAGTTTGCCTAGTTCTTGTTATAATTAGACAATCTAATAGCTATAATATTTTGAAGTGTTTTCTTAACGTTGTAAAGTTGCTTAACTTGGATAGATAGATAAACGAAGAATACGAAACACCTTATTCCTTGTCTTATCTATACCTTACATATTGGCTAAAGTAAGATATTACTTTTTAATCCTTTTACTGTTATTAATAGGAGTGTAGCAAAAAAAATAGATAATCTAATAATAAAACATACTAATTTACTAAACAAAAGAATAAGATTCCCCCTATATATCATGATTTTGACCCTATACATAATTATAACCTCTAACAAACATAAAAATAAAAAACACCTATACATGTCCAAAAATTATATACTTACAAATGTCCACGAGTCATTGTTCATATTTACACTAGCAAAGACTCATATGCTCACTTCTTAGCCTCATTTTATTGTGATACTAATATATTTATTTATAAAAAAATAATATATAGTAAGTAGGTATAAGTTTTTATAACTTTATTTAAGTGAACATGTATAATGTATGTTATGATATTTCAAATCATCGACAGAAGATATTTAATAGTAAACCCCTCATCCTATAATTTATTTAGTTATAAATAAAAAGATAAAAATCTATATTAAAATAATTCAAAATGCTTATATGTACACGTAGAAAATATAACAAATTTATGAAATTCTATACCCCATATCATAACATATATATATATATATATATATATATATATATATATATATATATATATATATATATATATATATATGCACTCTCACATAATACATTATAATATACATATGCACTCTCATACAGTATAAAACATACGTGTATTTTCACACCGCACATCATCATATATGCATATATATATAAGATATTTTTATTATAATTCATATATTTTATTCTGACAAAATATATACATTTATATTTAGCTCATAACAATCAAAATGCATTATGAATATATAATTTATACAATCACTATTTTATAATAAATTAAACTTATACTTATCTAATTTAACTAAAAATAAATATGTTAATGAAAGGCATGCTCCTATGGAGTATACTGAAGAATGATACACATATCAAATTGGGAGCATTGAGTCACAAGATGCCTTAATTAAGAACCATATCTCATAAATTATAGATTTATAATAATACTAGTCAAAGGTGTCTTACAAACCAATCAAGTGAGTAATGACAAATGTGATATGACACGTAGTCTTTTTATTTATTATTATTATTATAATATTTTCTCACTTTATATTACTTATTATATAAATATATTATGCATGGAAATGTGTAATGAGAATCGGATCGTGATGATATCACAATAATGAGACTGATTAACCTCTAAGAATAGACCTTAAATAATCCTGATTATAGGTTACTTGAGAGGAACATCGAGATAACCGGACATACTGGTAAACTATATACTCGTCTGTATGATTGAGGCAGTTGATCTTATAACTACTCATGTGGGAACACTAGGGTTATAATGCAGGTGCTCTGAGAATAAATTCACTGATTGATCCGCTCACGGAATGTTGGATGGTTGATGATATCTCATTGTTAAACAATGATTATGTTGTCTGAGTGTGTACTTGGTTCTTAGACTTGAGATACCAAGGATGTCCTATATAAGTACTCCACTATTTGATATCGAACTTATAGGTTTAAAAGTTCCAAATTTAGCACAACCGGTTATCGACAATGGTAGCCAATCTTACAAGAGCTATTGAGTGTCGATAGATGATCATCCGCTCTTGATATCATGAGAGGAATATCCTATGTATTTTTACTCAGATAAATCTTTTGCTAAGGTCATTCAGATTAAGAGAGAAAGAGTTCTTTGGGAGAATCCAATTAGAGCGAGACTTAGGGAGAAATTGTATGGGCTTGATAGTACCATGCCCAGTGTATGGTCTCTAAGATATTAGATGAAAGAGAGACTATAGGTATACGATAACTAAGGATAGATAGGTCCAAAGGATTGGATTTCACTATATTGTCTGAGGATTATGGCGTAGTATCCCAATATGTCTATAGTCGATGAGTCGAGTGAATTTTTATAAAGATAATAATTCATTAAGCCAGAAGAAGTTCTGACATGTATAACTCATGATCAGCTGTATATTGGACCTAGAGAGTCACACATATATGGTAGGTATTGCGACGAGTAGAGGTTCGGATATGAGATATATACTAGAGCCCCTAAATTATTGGATCCTATAGATGAGAACCAATAAGAGCTAATAAGATATTATTGGGTAGAGACCTATTAATCTAAGAGGCTTGGGTAATTGGATAGAGGTTCAATACTCAATAGGGCATGATCCATTAGGGTTAAGTTGATAGGGGATCTCTATAAACAGAAGAAAACCAAAGGACCATATGCTAGGCTTTTTGGCTATCACATTCTATTCTCCTCTCCCCCTCTCTTCTTAGCTTACAGCCCACCCCTGTTTGGGGCATGTGGACAGCAAGAAGGGTTGGCCCCTTCTTGATTGCTTGGTACACACATCGAGGAGATTTAAGGAGCATCATCGTAGCCCCCTATAATGTGGATCACCGAAAGAGAGGAGGGCACTTGACCTCCTTCATCATCTTTTATAGATATAAAGGAATTTAGGGATATATGATCTCCCTAGGTTACATAACTATCTCACACATGATTTTCAGTTTTGTAAATTTTTACGCACCAATATTTGCATAACGATGAACACCTTTTTTAGAATCTATAATTTTTATTTTCTATTCTTCCATTCCATTGCATATGTGATATTGGCCCTATATTTCCCTACAAATAACTCATAGCAATAATTCATAGAAATTTTTTGATAAAATCCCTAATAAAATATACTCTACTCAACTTAAAAATTTATCTAAATTTTACCATTAATTTTTAACAATTCACTATTCTATAATCAATGAACTAATTAGTATCACTCGAACTATTATATAATTCTATAAAAAAATTATTTCACTATATTAATTGACTAAACAATATTAAATTATCATGAAATTTTGTAAAAAAAAGGAGATATAAATCTAAATATATACTAATTTTTAACTTAAAATAGAATAATTTAGAGACTAGACTACCCTCTTAATTTACTATTAATACCTATTTTATTTTGTTGAAAGTGGGTTTAGACTATATGAACTTATAAACCTTATACTTTGATACATAGAGATAGTATTTATCTATTTTTAAATCTCACAGAATTCTAAGTGAATTGTTTAAAATATATCAAAAGAACATAGCCTAATCATATCCCTAAGAAAGTTAATTTAGCTCAAATAGAATCTCTACTTATAAAATAAGAGACAATCATAACTCTATGCTAAATGTTTTAGAACCATAAAAAATATATAAAACATATCCAAAATTAAAATATTAATTTAAAGTTTAAATTTCTCAAAAGTAGCTAAAAATACTAATCTATAATATGTAAAATCAAAATCCTATATATTATAAAAGAAGAATTAAGTTGTTTTTTACCTCAAACTTCCTTAGAGTTGGGGTTTTCATAAAAAAAGTTGAGAGAGTCGTTAATGAATAAAAGAAAGAGTCAAAGGTTATGGTTGAATTTTGGATTTTGATTATGAAATCAATTGATAAGTTTGTGATCTAATATACATTTTGAGTAACGTAGGACTAGCTTTGATCATGGATAGATAATTTGATTAAAGCAAAAAAAAATCAATGTTGGCCCGAAGTAGAACATGTTAGAAAATTGGACGTCGAGTCGAAGGATCGGTCGATGTGTCGACAGAAGGTTTAGTGCCAAGAGTTCAAGCATCAAGCCAAAAAGATCAAACATTACGTTTAGGAGATCAGATGTTGCATGAAGACAACATGTCGATTGGGCAATATGCCGAAGGAGAGGACGATATGCCGAAGGGTCGGGCGAAGTGCCACATGAACTAATTATATGTCGGAGAACATATGAGCAATGCTTTGTAATAATTGTCTAAATTAAAGTCGTTTTAGTTCTAATTGGATTGGTTTAGAATGTAATTAGAACAACTCAATTAGAGGTCAAGTGGGCCCGAATTCGGGCCAAGTGGAAGGCTTATTCAGTGACCCATAGTTCGCCCAAGTGATGGCACTACGAGACTAGCAATAGTACCGCCCAAACACAGTCTTCTATGTTGTATCAAGTAGTGGTACCGGCTAGTCATAAGTGCCCTACAAGCTAATCAAGTGAGTTATGACACGTGATATGTATATATATGTATATATATATATATATGTATATATGTATATATGTATTTATATATATATATATATATATGTATATATGTATATATATATATATATGCATATATATATATATGTATATTTATGTATATATATATATATGTATGTATGTATGTATGTATGTATGTATATATGTATATATATATATGTATGTATGCATATATGTATATATATATATATATATATATATAAATATATATATGTACATACATATATATGTATATATATGTATGTACATATATATATATATATATATATATATACATATATATATATATATGTACATATATATATGTATATATATATGTATATATATATATATATATATATATATATATATATGTATGTATATGTATGTATATATACATACATATACATATATATATATATGTATATATATATGTACATATATATATATACATATATATATATATGTATATATATATATGTACATATATATATGTATATATGTATATATATGTATGTATATATATGTATATATATATACATATATATATATACATATATACATATATATACATACATATATATACATATATATATACATATATATATATATACATATATGTTGAATCTCGTATTTTGATGATGAAACCAATTGATAATTACGTTTATGTTTTAATCTATGCTTTGAGTGACGCAAGATCTTCGATTAGGATGAGACAATTAAAGCAGAAAAAATCATTTGTCTTGGGAGGAACATGTCGAAAAGATTGGACGCCGGTAGGTGGATGAGTTATCGATCGGAAAAGGCTTCAAAGCCGTGGACTCGTTCATCATCGGGCCAAGAAGAGCGGGTATTGTGCCAAGGATATCGGAGTTGCGGAGTCAATTGGCCGATTGGGCAATAGGCACAGGAGAGGATGATGCGCTGAATAATTGGACGAAGCATCGAGGGACCAATGACCTGCCGGACAACTTGGTTAATTGCTTAGGATTAATTATCTCGATCGAAGTTTTATTTTACATGTGTAGGATTAACTACAATGAAAGAAAGACATGTAGCAGGAGTTGCGCTGGAGTCAAGACCATGATCACGTTGGGGGTTTGAGAGTTCGACAGAAGTCTGGACGGTCGTCGGAGGTTCTACGAAAATAAATCCGAGAAGTCCAGGAGCTTGCCAAAAAAGCTCATCGAAACTCGCCAAGTGGATCGTCGCAAGTCCAAGAGTTTGCTGGAAGTCCGCTGGAGCATCGCCGAAGGTTCGTCGGATGTTCACCGGAAGAAGCGATTGACGCACCAGAGCAAGTTAGCATGTAGATTAAGTTAGGAATGGGAGGTGATCCCATTAACTTAATCTAAGGCAATTGGGCCCTTGATAGACCCAAATTGAGATGAATGGATCAACCAATTCAGACCAGAATTCCTGCTAGGCAGTGGCACCGCCAGGGTCGGCGGCGGCACCGCCCAAGAGATGGTCTTCTATGTAGGTGGTGGCACCGCCTGGGCTCAGTCTCCGAGCGAGATTGGGCGGTGCAACCGCCCTTGACAAGCGGTGCAACCGCTTGAGCTCGATCTCTGAGCTTTGCCAGGCGGTGCAATCGCCCCTGTCAGGCGGTGGCACCGCCCAGAGGCTCAGTCTCCGAGCTGCCAGGTGGTTGTACCGTCCCAGTTAGGAGGTAGTACCGCCAGGACCCCGGAAATCCGGGAAAAGATACTTTGGAGCTCCAAATTCAAACCAGTTTGGGGCCTATATAAACCCCACCCTTTCCTACATGAAAGGGCAACCAAAGGCACCGAAAATCCAATCTTACTATGTGGTTTTTAGAGCTCAAAAGTATTGTAAAGGCTAGAAGTTCTCCCTCTTTTCTTCCAAATTTTGATCTTTCAAGAGAAGAGAGAAAATTCTGTAAGGGTTGTCTCCTAAGCCCGTCAAAAGGAGTTAAATTATAAAAGGGTGGTTGGCCTTCGCCTATTGAAGGAAGGCCTCTAGTGGACGTCGGTGACCTCGTCGGTGGAGGAAGCCAAAAGTGGATGTAAGTCAAGATTGATCGAAACACTCTAAATCTTGGTTTGCATTTACTTTGAGCATCTTATCTTTACTGCAAACCTTCTTAGTAGCTTACTGCCTTCTACTCATTTACTAATGTGTTTCTGCTAGTCATAGGTGCCTAGCAAGCCAATCACGTGAGTGATGGCACGTGTGACTTAATACAGAATCTTTTTGCTTATTATATTTTGGCATATATCACTTTATAACTATTGCATAAATGCATACATATATTGTGATGTCCTTGGATTTGTGCAATGGGAATCAGATCGTTATGAGATCACGATAGTGAGATCGATTCACCTTTAAACACATATCCTAAATAATCCGGTCATAGGTTACCGAGAGGGATATCGCGATAACCGGACAGAGGCGGTGTCTTTGTATACCCCATCCATATGATGGATGCATTTGGTCTCATAGGCGCTTGTGTGTAGGGACACTAGGTGTTGGGAAATCAAGGGGGTGACATCATATGCATGGCGGAAGAACAAGAAAACAAAAATCCCCTGTTCCCAAAAAGATGTTTCGTCGTCATGCGAAGATTGGCGTAAAAATCCATAAAAACAAAAGCTGCGTATAGAGATTGTGTTACCTAGGGAGATCGTATATCCTGTTTCCTTGCAGATCCTTAGGAGAGGGTGAAGGAGGTCAAGCGTCCTCCTCTCTAGTGGTGATCCATGGCGATGGGGGTTGCGATGACCCTCCTCAAAACTCCAGGCCTGGGGTGGAGAGGGGAGGAGAATAGGAAAGGCAAGCAAAGACTCCAGCCTATGAGGTTTGTGAATCCCTCCTATTTATAGAGATCCGTGTCAAACCCTAATGGATCCTTCCTAGTGGGTATTGGATATGTATCCAATAAGACAAAGGCTCTCCGTGGGATATCTCATATCCAGAACCTCTACTCATCGCAATGCCTACCATATGTGTGTGACCCTCTAGGCCCAATATTGGCTGGTAGTGAGTCATACACAATGAGAACTCCTTTCTTTCGGTGAATTATTATCTGCGTAATAATTCACTTTCGACTCATCGACTACTGGACGTACTAGGCCACTACTATGTAGTAGTCCCCGTAACGATCTGAGGGGAATCCAATCCATTGGACCTGTGTTCTCCTCGATTACCATGTACCTATAGTCCCTCATCCATCTAATATCCCGGAGACCATATATCGAGCATTGTGTTGTCGGACCCATACGGTTTCTACTTCGAGTCTCGCTCTAATGGATTCTCTCGGAGAACTCTTTTCTCTCTCAGCCCGAATAACCCTGGCGGGGATTTATGCAGCAAGAACACATGGGATATTCTCTCATGACGAGAGAGTGGATGATCCTCTATCAACACTCAATAGCCCTCGTGGAGTCGACTACCACTCCAATGACCAACCTGTACTAGATCCGGGACAGCCAAACCTATAAATCTGGGTATCAAAGAGTGGAGCACTCATACGGGACATCCTTGGTGTCTCAAGTCTAAGGACCGGATACACCACTAGGACTACGGAATCGCTATCCGACAATAAGGCATCATCAACCACCCAAAGCATTCCGTGGCGGATCAATCGAGTGAACTCATTCTCCAATGAGTACACATATCTGTATCCCTAGTGTCCCTACACGAAAGCAGCTATGAGACCATTGCATCCATCATATGGCCGGGTATCTGACACCGGTCTATCCGGTTATCACGATGTCCCTCTCGGTAACCTATGACCGGGATTATTTAGGATATGTGTTTAAAGGTGAATCGATCTCATTATCGTGATCTCATCACGATCCGATTCCATTGCACAAATCCAAGGACATCACAATATATATATGCATTTATGCAATAGTTATAAAGTGATATACACCCAAAAATATAATAAAAAAAAGATTCTATCAAGTCACACGTGCCATCACTCACGTGATTGGCTTGTTTGGGCACCTATGACTAGCAATCTCCCACTTGACCTAAAGCCAATCACCTATATGTTCAGTCCCCATCGGACCCCGTGACGCTTCAAAGACAAAATGAGACAACGGCTTTGTTAGTGGATCCGCAATGTTATCTTGGATGGAACTCTTTCCACTGCTACATCTCCCTCGTTTCGATCTTTCTTATAAAGCCGGAACCTCCTCGAACACTTTTGATGAGACCGGGTTCCCTTATTTGAGTAATCACCCAATAGTTGTGAAAATATAAGGAAGTCGACTTGTTTATCTATAGATGTCGACTCCCAAATCTGTGATGAACTTCTTCACCCGGACTCCTTCCTTTCTTTGCATCCGATGCAGCAATGTACTCCGCCTCGTGGGTCGAGTGAAATGGTATCTTGCTTGGAACTCTTCCAAGACACTGCTCCTCCATTCAAGGTGTACATACCCTAAATTGACTTTGCTATCATCGACATCGGGTTGAAAAACTTGAGTCAGCAAGAGCCTTCAACCTTAAGGCTATTACCTCCATATACTAGTAAAAGATCCTTAGTCCTTCTCAAGTACTTAAGGATACACTTTTCTTGCTTTTCGGTCTCAAGCCTAGATCCCTTTGATACACGCTTTCGTGACACTCGGAGGGCATCGCTATATCGGGCCCAATACATAGCATTGCATACATAATAGACCCTATTGCTGAGGCATAAGGTATAATATCCATGTTAGCCCTTTCTTACGGAGTCTTTGGGGACATACTAGAAAGCGATATCCCATGTCTCGTCGGTATGAGACCTCTCTTGGAATTTTCCAGAACCTTTTGACAATAGTTTCTATATACCGGATCTGGGACAAGCCAAGCATCCTCTTGGATCTATCTCTATAGATTCTAATTCCCAAGATATAAGATGCTTCCCCTAAGTCCTTCATGGAGAAGTGTCTAGATAACCAAGCCTTTTCTTTGTGGACAGCATTCTATGTCATTCCCAATGATGATGAGGATGTCATCCACATTTAACACCAAAAAAAGGTGATGGCGCCCCACTTACCTTTCTCGTATACACAAGGCTCATCTTCGTTCTTGCAGAAGTCATAAGATCGATTGCCTCATCAAATCTTATGTTCCAACTTCGAAGCTTGCTTTAGTCCATAAATGGATCTAAGCAACCTACACACCTTATCTGGGCGGTTCTTGGACACGAATCCCTCGGGTTGCATCATATACACCTCCGCTCGAGGGTTCCCGTTGAGGAATGCGGTTTTCATCCATCGCCGGATCTCATAATCATAGTGTGCTGCAATAGCCAATAGAATTACGATGGATTTTAGCATTGCTTCTGGGTGAGAAAGTTTCGTCAGTAGTCAACACCTTGCCTTTGGCGATACCCCTTAGCCACTAGCCTTGCTTTATAGGTCTCTACCTTTCCATCTACTCCGATCTTTTTCTTAAAGATCCACTTGCAACCGATGGATACAATACCGCCGGGGGCATCAACTAGGTTCAAACCTTATTGGAGTACATAGAATCAATCTAGAAATTTATGGCTTCTTTCCACTTCCCGAGTCTATTCTCATAATAGCCTCCTCCTCGTAGGTCTGAGGATCAATATCCTCTACATCCTCTGCTCTAATATGTCCCACATATCTCTCGGGGAGGATGGGATACTCTATCAGACACCTGCAAAAGTTGATACTTGTGTATTAGGTACCCTGAAACAGACTTCGGCCGTGGAGTGGTGCTTGAGCTTGGTTCTCCAACCTCGCTCAATTCTATCATTCTCCCCTTTGCCTCAGTCAAGAATGTGTTCCTTCTCAAGGAACACTGTTCTCTTTAGCTTACAAAGACCTTTTGGTCCTCGAGATGATAGAAATAATACCCACAAGTTTCCTTGGGGTATCCCACAAATTTGCATCGCTCTGTCCTTGATTCTAACTTATGGGGTTGTTGTCTTCTAACATGGGCAGGGCAGGCCCCAGATCTTAACAATCTTAAGATCGGGCTTCTTCCCTTTCCATATCTCATATGGTGTAGACACACACTGAGGCTTAGTTGGAACTCTGTTGAGGAAAGATAATTTCATGCGGTTTCTAGGGCATATCCCGAGAATGAGATGGGTAGGTAGGTGAAACTCATCATGGACCGTACCATATCTAATAATGTACGATTTCTCCTTTGGAGACACCATTGAGCTGAGGTGTATAAGGAGGTGTCCATTGGGATAATATCCCATGGTCCTTGAGGAACCGAGTAAACTCTATACTTAAGTATTCACCTCCTCGATCCGATCGAAGAGTTTTGATACTCTTTTCAGTTTGGTTCTCCACCTCATTCTTATATTTCTCTGAATTTCTCAAAGGCCTCAGATTTGTACTTCATTAAGTACACATATCTATACCTTGAGAAATCATCGATTAAATGTAATGAAGTAGGAGTAACCTCCAATGGCATGAGTTGACATGGGTCCACATACATCACTATGTATGAGTTCCAACAACCCATTGGCTCTCTCTCAGGTTCTACTAAATGGAGATTTGGTGGATTTTCCACGAATGCAAGGTTCACAAGTGCATATATGACACATAGTCGAATGGATCTAGATATCCATCATTTAGCAACTTTGGAATCCTTCTTTCATGGATGTGACCTAGCCTACAATGCCACAGGTATGTATTGTTCAACTCATCTCGTTTCCTTTTGGACACATTTACATTCATGATATGTGGAGTGGTGTCTAACATAAATAAACCATTATGCAATGTTCCTTTTTTCATGATGATCTTATCATCTAATAATATCGAACAACCATTGTTCTCAAAACAAATTTATATCCACTAACTATTAAACATGAAATGGAGATAATGTTTTTGATAATAGAAGGAACAAAATAACATGCATCTAATGCAATAAAAGCTCCACTAGGTGGATGTAGGGCGACATCGCCAAGCAGCTAATATCTGACAACTTTTTGCTTCATTACCCATCTTGAGGTCCATCTAGCCTCTGTAGTCTCCTAGGCCTTGCTAGAACCACGCAACAATTGCATATATGATAAGCACTACTGGGGTATCCAATACCCATGTGTTATCATAAGAGTCTCCGACAAATGGAGACTGATCATGAATGTACTGAAGCTTAATCAAGCTTTTTGTTTTGCCCTTTTCTGCAAGGTACTCTTTGCAGTTTCTCTTCAATGCCCATCTTTACCACAGTGGAAGCCTTGGCCTTTGTCCTTCTTTGGGTCTTTCTTAGCAACCTTTGCTTTACCTTGTTTGCCTTGCCCTTTCCCCTTCTTAAGGGACCTTCTGCTTTCCTTTTCTTTTTTGGTCTCACCGGTGTAGAGAACTGGCGTCTCTTTCTTAATAGTACTCTCTGCCTCCCTCAACATATTGAGGAGCTCGGGAGAGTCACCTCAAGCTTATTCATATTAAAATTCATTATGAACTGTGAAAAGGAATCTAGTAGGAATTTGAAGCACAATATCCACACACAAGTTATCCTCTAGGATCATTCTTAGACTGTGAGTTTCTCTATCCACTCAATCATCTTTAGGACATGGTTACGAACCGGTGTCCCCCTCGGTCATCCTAGCGGAAAAGGCTCTTGGATATCTCATATCGTTGAGTCCTTCCTTGTTCCTCAAACAATTTTTTTCGGACATGTAGGAGAATGGATCCGGCATCCATCTTTTCATGTTGTCTCAGAATTTCGGAGTCATAGAGCTCAACATATAGCACCCAGCAAAAGTGGAGTCATCAATGTACTTCACGTGGCGGCGATCTCATCCTCGCTTGCCCTTCTTGGGCGTGGGCATCATCAGATCAAGGGCGTACCACGATTTTCTCCTTGTGAGAAGAATTCTCGATTCTGAGCCAATCCCAGTATAATTTGGACCAAGAAGGCGGTTGACATCAAGTATGCCCACGTAAGGGATTTGAAAGTGATATTTTTCGAAAATAAAGATGTAGCAGAAATGAATAACATGCAGATTTTTGCAAGAAATAAACTATCAAGATATGGACTTCTATCTTAATATGCTCCCATTATTTTACTAACGAGTCACGCGACACCCTCTCAAGACGTGAAACGAAAAGTCTCCAGCAGACTTCTAGTGGGGGGGGGATCCAATCGGCGTCTTAGTGTAACCTCGGGGACTCGACCAATCACACTAAGCCTAAAAGGTAGGCAACTCTTGCCGATCACAACCTCTTGTGATTCCCGTCCTGTTCGGCCTCCGAATCACCATGGCCTCGAGGGACTCGACCAACCATGATGCTCGGTTAAGTCAACACATTTGTTACAAGATGAGTCTGATTTGATGATATACTCTCGAGGGACTCGACCAAGCATACCATGTCCTCAGGTCACTAGTGACATCTCTATGTCATAAGCAAGATAGCGAATCGCGATATAGGTGAGTCTCGAGGGACTCGACCAACTAAACTACACCGGGAATCGGTTCCTACTCATAACGCTGGAAGGCCACGTGGGTCAATCTAATTGCCTCACGTTTGGGCATTTTAATATTATCGAGATGTTTCTATAATTTGGTCTCCCTAATATGACATGTCACACATATACATATTTAATATATATCTACATCGCATGCAAATATATATACATATCTAGTATGTGTATAAGCAATCACATCGAGATGATCATGGACCACAACCCTAATATGATTAGGAGCCCGATGGGCCTAATCACTCACATCAAGATCTATGTGTGCAGCGGTGCATCTCCATGCCCCTGTGATCGTCCATCTCGTCCTCGTCGGTTCCGTCGACATCTTGATGCATCTCCATGCATCACGATCGTCCGTCTCGTGGGTCCCTTATCGCATCCGCGCTCTCGCTCACGCCTCCTCATGTGATTACAACTTAATCATAGGTGCGCAGCCCGACAATAAACGAAATATAATGGAAGTTCGTTGGACCTCAATAATAATAATCACAAGTACACACATCACATGGTCCATGATCATCCGGCCCACACATTATACATCACATGTATAAATAATCATCATCATGTAGGACTACTAGATAATAATAAAAAAATAATAATCAACTAAACCTTTTAATTAATTAATATTTTTGAAATCGGGGACATGTAGGGAATTTCTCAATTCCTAAGGGTATTTTCGTAATTTGGACAAAAGATAAACCGGAATTTCAAAATTCACGGGGGGCAAAACTATCCTTTGCCCAAAACCCTAATTCCCTCTCGCATTGCCGCCGCCACCCCGGGCTTGGGCAACGGCATGAGGGCGATGCCCTGGCGGCAAAGGGCCATTTGAGGCGTTGTCCATCGCTTGGTGGGCGCCGCGGCCCGCGCCTCCGCGGCGCCTGCTGGCGGGTTTTTGCCGATGGGAAGGCGGCCACCGGCGCCCGCCCTCATTTGCCTCATCATGGCTGGCGCCTGTTTGCGGCGCGCCTCATGGGGTTGGCGGCATAGGTGCCTCTGCCTACGGGCTACTTAGTCCCGACCATAAGCTTTGCTGCAGGCGGGCAGGCAAACCATTTCGCAGAACCTGGCTGGCTTATGCATCTTGGCCGGTGGTGCTGGCTGCGGCTGATTTGTTGCCAGGTGGTCGGGTAGGCGGATCGAGGGCAAGATTTGATGCGCCTTCCTCGCTTTTGCGTCAATGATTTTGACGTCAATATTCTTCCTAAACACAACACACGTGGTTCAAAACCAATCATTCGCGACAACAACGGCTCGATACCATTGTTTGGGAAATCATCGGGCGACATCATATCTTGCGGAAGAACAAGAAAAAAAAAAAATCCCCGATTCCAAAAAAAAGATGTTTCGTCGTCGTATAAGATTGAAAAAAAAACCAGAAAACACAAAACCGCATATAGAGATTGTGTTACCTAGGGAGATCGTATATCCTTGTTTCCTTGCAAATCCTTGGGAGAGGGTGAAGGAGGTCAAGCGTCCTCCCTCTCTAGCGTGATCCACACAAATAGGGTTGCGGTGATGACCCTCCTCAAAACTCCGGGCCTCTAAGGTAGAGAGGGAGAGGAGAATAGGAAAAGCAAGCAAAGACTCTAGCCCATGAGGCTGTGAATCCCTCCTATTTATAGAGATCCCGTGTCAAACCCTAATGGGTCCTTTCCTAGTGGGTATTGGATGCATCCAATAAGACAAGGGCTCTGGGTGGGATATCTCATATCCAAACCTCTACTCATCGCAATGCCTACCATATGTGTGTGACCTCTAGGCCCAACATCGTAGCTGGTGAGTCATACCGTCGAACTCCTTCTAACTCAAGAAATTATTATCTCGTAATAATTCACTGAGCTCATCGATCATTTTGACGATTAGGCCACTGGCCCAGTAGTCCCCTGACATCTGGGGGAATCCAACCATTGGACCTGTCTATCCTCGATTACCATGTACCTATAGTCCCTCATCCATCTAATATCCCGAGAGACCGTATATCGAGCATGGTGTTGTCGGACCCATACGGTTTTCTACTCGAAGTCTCGCTCTAATCGGATTCTCGGGAGAACTCTTTCTCTCAACCCCAATGACCACGCCAGGATTTATCGAAAGCAAGAACACATGGGATATTCCTCTCATGACGCCAGAGTGGATGATCCTCTATCGACACTCAATAGCCCTCGTAAGGTCGACTACCACTCCCAATGACCATTGCACTAGAGATCTGGGATGACCAAACCCTGTAAGTCCGGTATCAAAAAGTGGAGCACTCATAGAGGACATCCTTGGTGTCTCGAGTCTAAGGACTAGATACACCACTAGGACTACGGAACTGAATCATTTGTCGACAATAAGGCATCATCAACCATCCAAGCATTCCGTAAGCGGATCAATGGAACTCATTCTCCAATGAGCACTCAGATCGTATCCCCTAGTGTCCCTACAGCACAGCTATGGGACTATTTGCATCCATCATGGACGGGCATACAAAGACACTAGTCTATCGGTTATCACGATGTCCCTCTCGAAAATATGGCCGTAGGGATTATTTAGGATATGTGTTTAAAGGTGAATCGATCTCATTATTGTGATCTCATCACGATCCGATTCCCATTGCACAAATCCAAGGACATCACAATATATATATGCATTTATACAATAGTTATAAAGTGATATACGCCAAAATATAATAAGCAAAAAGATTCTGTATCAAGTTACACGTGCCATCACTCACGTGATTGGCTTGCTGGGCACCTATGACTAGTAGTGAGAATGTACGTATCTGTTATGATATAGAGCATAGAAGTCCATGAATTTATTATGTTTCCTACATGTGCATATAAGTATTTTAAATTATTTTGACATAAAATTTTATTTATTTATTTTGCATATGCTATATTGTAGGATTATACTTGTTAAACAAGTCATATGATAATGCGTTTACTATTAAATGTCTTATGCTAATAATTTTAAATTATCATATACATATGAGATGATACATGCTCACCTACATAAAGCAATAAATATTTATACTTACTAAGTAATTACTCATTATAGACTCTATTTTATATATACTATTTTATATATAAAGATACTAGTATCCCACTTAGGTGATTAGGTCAAAAAGTGAACATGTGTGAGCCTATGCCTGTAGATCAGTCCACATAGTACATATACGGACTGATTTACAGCCATTTTATATGTATAACTTATATAGGTATTTTTTCTTTTAGTTAAGTTATAATTATGTATAAGTGTCAAAATCACTATGTTTGGGAGAACCTTATCATTTTGAATAGTAAATTAGCACGTTTTACTTCTAAGATTGCTTACACTCCTATTAATAGTAATAAAAGAATTAAAAATAATAATATTTTACTTTACTTCTGCATTTAGGGTATGAGTGAGACTGGGTGTATAGTATTACAATATATTAGTTATTTTAAACTATATTAGGAAAAACTAATCGTATTGTAGTACACAAAAAATAGTATGATATCGATGACATATAACCATTATAACTTATATTACTAGTCAGACTTAATGTAATATTATTATATTTATTAGACTTATTATTTTTTAATTCATATGTGTGTAAATATTTTTTAAAATTTTATAATATAATTAAAAAAATATTTTATTTATTTTGATTTTGAACCTTTTTATATTTTATCAATTGATGGACCGAGTGAGACAATATTAGATTTTGATATGCAAATTAATTAATTATGATATACTGAGATTTTATTTAGATTCTAATTAAAGTTATTGACAAATAAAAAATAAGTCCATTTATATCAGGATATTCTATGGGACGACCTTGATAAGAGGAATTCTCATATTAGCGTAGAGCTGTAGTTTATAAAAGGATAGGACCTCATAGGAATAAAATACTAGAAATTAAGATTATAAATCTATTGTTAATCTCTTTTAGTCCCTATTCAATCATTCATTGTAGTCTTATAAAGAATAAGAAAAGAGGATAAGACAAAGTTTAGTTTCCTTTAAATATTAATATCATTATAGCTTTGGAATCCGATGATGATATTGATTTTACGAATCTTGATACATTTTCTAGATAGCATTAAAAGTTACATAATCTTGATTTTAATCTACCATTATTTGATTTTGATTCTGACATTAAGTTTTCTTGCATAATAGTAGGATAATTATAATTTGTATAGGTTCCTTACATCATAAATGGTTAAAGGATAAGATGGACGCATTCATTCAAGATAAATGCATCAACAATAAGGGATACTTTGATTGGTTAAGATACATAGTGCACTTTTGTAAATCTTCCACATATGCATCATGAAAAAAGAAATATTTTTGCTTAATTAGTACATATCAGGTGATTTGTTGCTTATGTCTTAATTGAATACACTATGCTCAAAGAAAAACTTTTGCTCAATTATAATGCATTAGGCGATTTTGAAGTTTATGTCCTAGGTGAAAGCATTATGCTGCAAGGAGATGCTTTGCCTAGTTAAGTTTATTGAATGAATAAATTTATTTGAGATAAATTTATCATGTGCTTGAAAATGCTTTGGTTGGTTAGTTAGAGAGAATCAAGCATTTTGAATGCTTGTCTTGAGTGAATGTATCATGTACGAAGAGATGTTTTGTTTGTTTATGACATTATCAAGTGATTTGAATCCTGTCTTAGGAAAATCTTATTTTGTATGAAAAGATGTTTTGCTCAGTAAAAACATATCAAATACTTTCGATACTATGGATGCTTCTATCTTAGGCGGATGCATAAGATGTAAAGTTAGGACGCATCCAGCACCTTAATGCCTATATCCTTCTAGCTCAAATACGATAGTTAATTTTGATTATTAACTCGAGATGACAAAATTGACCCAATGTAACTTATTTTTGTAAATTTTATATTGTTCAAAATTTTGAAGAATTCTATTTTTAAGTGAAGTGAGGTCTTAAAGTTTGATAAAGAAGCTTGACCAGAGATACTACTTGATCAAGAAAGACTTGACTGTCAGACTTAAAACTCTTTAAAGAGGCCATGAGATAATTTTTTTTGAAGGTGAAATTCTCTTATATTTGATAAAAAAAATCTATCTTACGCTAAGTTAGAAAGTTAAGAGTTCATCCTGAGAAAAAATTAGTTGTTTTTTTTTATTTATTTATGATATTTTATTCTATAATCATTATTAATTATCAAGATAAACTACTTCAATAAAAAAAAAATTATGTTGACTGAAATTGATGTGGACGAGTCCACATTGATGACGGATGATTGTCTTATGGGCTCAATTGTTCAAAAGATTTCTAAAAGCCCAAGCCATATAGGCTGCTGATATTTGCTGGCCCGTTAACCGGAAAGGTTGCGAGATATTTCCATCCAAAGATGCCCTTCCCGCTTGGCTATCGCGTCCCCGTGTTCGCGTACTTCGCCGTCACTAAATCCCCAGCCTCATCCGACCCCCAAACGCCCAAAGATACTCTTACACGCAGCCTCCGTCATGGCCGAGTCGGAGGAATCCCTCCGCCGAGCCCTTGCTGAGAAGCAGTCCGTCGTCGACGCCCAGGCCGAGGCTGTACGTGCACTCAAGGCCCGCCCCGAAGCCGCCCAGTCCGAGATCGACGCCGCCGTCGGCAGCAACGGCGACGGGTCCACCGCAGGCAGCAGGGAGGCCTTCCTCCAGGCCGTTGTCAACGCTCTCGAGAGACGGCTCTTTTACATCCCGTCCTTCAAGATCTATCGCGGAGTCGGCGGGCTCTACGATTACGGCCCTCCTGGCTGTGCCGTCAAGTCTAAGGTCCTCGCCTTCTGGCGCCAGGTAAAGGCTTGCCGTTTTATCGAATTACTGTATCTGTATATTGAGCATTTTTAAGGTCGTACTATAGCATTCCGATCGAAATTTTCAGAACATATCAGTATAGCTTGCTCGTGTTTTGTTCTTATGATACTTGATGTATTCTCTGGATAACTCCTTTTAAAATTCATAAATTTAGTACTGAACTCTCGATTTCTTATTTCTCCTGTGCAAGCTTACTTGGTGCGTGGTGCGTATTCGCAGGATACTCTTTTTTTTCTGTGCTAAACTATCCCAAAAACACATTCTTTTTAACTTGTGTGGACCTATAGTTCTTATAACTATATTGACCCATTGAATTTGAAAGTATACATTTCCAGTTTTATTTTCTTATAACTATATTGACCTATAGTTTTTTTACTTGTGTCCTGTAGTTATATTCTATTGTTTATTTTGTTGTAGCATTTTGTCCTAGAGGAGAACATGCTGGAGGTTGATTGCTCCTGAGTGACGCCTGAAATTGTTCTCAAGGCATCTTGACATGTTGATAAGTTCACTGATCTGATAGTTAAAGATGAGAAGACAGGTACCTGCTACCGAGCTGACCACCTGTTCAAGGGCTATTGCAAAGAGAAGCTTGAAAAGGATCTTACATTGTCAGCTGAGAAGGTTGCAGAGCTTAAGCATGTCCTTAGCAGTGCTGGATGATCTTTCTGCTGACGAGTTGGGCACAAAGCTGAAGGAGTATAGCATAACAGCAACAGACACCAAGAACCCACTTTCTGATCCTTACCCATTCAACCTCATGTTTCAGACTTCCATTGGCCCATCTGGCCCGAGCCCAGGGTGAGATAATTTGCATAAATTTACTGGATACATGACAAGTAAGTCAGTTAGTAGCAGTTTGCATTTGGTTGTAAAATGCTTAACGTGTGGTTCTAGATATATGCGGCCAGAGACAGCACAAGGTATCTTCGTAAACTTTAAAGACTTGTATTATTACAACGGTAACAAGCTTCTGTTCGCAACAGCTCAGATTGGCCAGGCATTTAGAAATGAGGTCTGGTACCATTGCATTTTTCTCTTTTGCTCTAGCTATTGAGCTTTTAGCACAAAAGATCTATACATCAATATGTTTTCTGTGTTAGGCACAATCTTAGCTGTAATATTTTTCTTATTGGTAAACTAAAAGGGTTAAGTTGGTATATCGTGGCACGTGTTCGATCAATATTTGATCATGAATGTGTCTGTTCTGTTATGGGCATTGTCTTATTTACAAATTGCTTACTTCATCTGCTTGGATCTTTCAAGTTTGACTAGTTCTAGGGTTCAAGGGTTTAAGATACATGTTAGACATGAGGTCAATGTTAAATAAAGCATACACCAATGGGTCCACTATATGAGGATTAAGTATAGTCACTCAAGTGAAGTTGTGATTTTTTTAAAAAAAGTCAGATTATATGGCATTAGGTAATTTTAGTTAGTGATCCCAAATGCTTTTGCCACTTCCATGTGCTATAATAACAACCATTTATGTTAATTAAATTGGTATTTTCCTACTATTTTGTCTATCTTTGATCAGATGAGTCACCTACTGAACGAATATAGTAGGTCTGCTAGTGAGAACTTGTAGCTTTAAGATTTTTATTTCAGAGGCATTTATATTATAGAAACACATCTTAATCGCATTCGTTAAGAATACACATGAATAATATTTTTGGATAATTCCCTTTGTCAAATCATTGAAAGAGTCCAATCATACAGCATCAATATAAACTAATGTAAATTTATTTTATATGTCTATCAGATAGATGTATTGTTAATAAATGTGATTAAGATCCCTACGATGTGTGATCTATATTATAGATATCTCTAAACTAAAAATAGTAAAGAACTACGAGGTCTTATTAAATGATTGTGACTCATTTGATCGAAAATAGATAAAATAGTAAAAAATGTTGATGTAATTAATATGAATCGTTGTTATTGTAAAATATAGAAGGTGCAAAAGCATTTGTAATCATTATCTTATCATATAATTTGATTTTTTTTTCTAAATCATAGCTTCACTTGAGTGATTTGGTTGAACTGAATTTAGATTCAAATCAAGGTAAACTTAAATCAATTTGGGCTAGGTGAGTGCCTGGATCGTCCAGCGCTCGAGCCCAAGTGTGTGCCTATGTGGTGCTAACCTTGCCTTGCCCTAGCACGTCTTGATTTCACTGCTATGACCAATCCGTAAAGAATGGATTTGTTATGATGAGGTTTGTCAATGCTATTTTCTCCTTATTCAACTGTTATCTAATCATACTTTATTAATATATATGATGTGCAGATTTCACCTTGCCAAGGTCTTTTGCGAGCTCGTGAATTTACATTAGTGGAGATTGAACATTTTGTCGATCCAGAGGCCAAGGTCTTGTGCAAATTTGTTGATGTTGCCAACATGGAGTTTGATGTTTCCTATGAAGGAGCAAATGACAAGGGAAACAACAAAACCTATGATCCTTGTGAGGCAGTTTCAAAGGTTGGTTTATATCTCTCCCACTCTATATACTTCTAATGCACTATAATGAGGCCTTTTGTTTGTAGAACTTGAATGACAGGGAATTGTCAACAATGAAACACTTGGCTACTTTATAGGGAGGGTATACCTTTTCTTTGATGGGAATATAAAGTGGAATAACCTTTGCATATGAACAAATACTAGCAGGTCATGATATACAGCGAAATTAAATGAAATCACAATCAAATAGAACACCAAGATATACGTGGAAAACCCCTCCAATATGAAGGGTAAAAACCACGGGGCAAACTAGAGATAATCCACTATGAGAATAATGAATATACAAATCTTAATCTCTTGCCTTAAACCCTAGCAACAATCACAATAGAACAATTGAGATACAAAGATTACATCACTATCCACGATATCTAAAGCCTCCCCAAGTAATCACAGCAAGAGTCTACTATAGATTTGATTTAACTTGAGATGAGAATACTGCTAAATTATTGAGAACAGTCTCTCTGCGTTGTTCTTGTTTTTTCCCCTTTCTTTCTCTTATTTTTCTGTCTTTTTCTTTTCCTCTTTGCTGCTGTAAAGCTCTCCACGTTGCTATCCTTTTCTGCCCAAAAAATACAACCATCTCCTTGTCAAAACGCAGCTACCACACCCCCTTATATTGATCTAGGGTTAGGTTAAGTGGGGGTATGGACTATAGGTTGATAAAACCCACATTAGGTTGAATATGGGCTGTCAGCCCAACATTCTTGACACACCTTGGAATAGATAAAGATCGTTTACACTTCAGGCAGCATTTGCCAAATGAAATGGCTCATTATGCTGCGGACTATTGGGATGCGGGATAGAGTGCTCCTATGGTTGGATTGAATGTGCTGGCATTGCTGACAGATCTGCTTATGATCTACGGGCTCATTCAGTGAGTTCCAGGGACCTCATCACCATGGATGCTTTAGTGAATAAAGATATTTAGTATTGTAAACCCTTTGCATTATCTTGAAGCAATTCAGAAGTATGTAACACTAGAAAGTAACTCATGACAGGTTCATTACTTATCCAATATAACATATGGAAACTTGTTTTCTGTGTCACTTCATACATTTTATGTGCTTATTACTTCTCACACAAGTGGACTTTGTATTTGCCTTCTTGGGTGACCAGAGTCTAATTCTCTCACTCTCATATTTAATTGATCACTGGTTAATGATCAGTAACTCTATCTCATACCAAATTACGCATTATATGCCAAATGTGCTTGCCCTTGATATTCTACAAGTAACCAAACCTGGACCATCTTGAGTGTAATTGAACTTCCATGAATCTATGTACAGGAGAAAAGTGGTGTTCCTTTGGTTGCTCATGAGAAGTTCTCAGAACCCAGAGAGGTCGAGGTAAGCTTTTCTTCATCATAATACTCGATAATTCTTTCATTTTCTGTTTTTTATTTGATCTCAAATTTTGATTTCGAGTTACCTAGAGAAGTTTTGGTTTTTAAAGGTCATATATGATTATGTATTCATTTTAATTAAATGAACTTGGTTGTTTATCATTACTTATGACTCCAGAAATTACTTATTGTGCCGTCAAAAAAAGAACTTAGGTCATGCATTTAAGGGCAACCAAAAGATGGTAGTTGAAGCATTAGAGGTAAATTGAAATTTTAGCTTGCTGTCACAAGTTCGTTTTATGATTGCTGTTATTCTTGTTATTGTTCTTGCCTAAGCATTCTTTGGACAGGTCATGAGTGAAAAGGAAGCATGGGAAATGAAAGAAGTGATCGACGAGGAGTATGTCCATCCGTGAACGGGATAGCAAGGAGCATATTGATGTAAGCATCGATGAGGTGGCTAGTGCGGTAAAAGAAGTGATCGACGGGTCACAAACAAAACTATAAACAGAGTGTTAGATATAATGTTCATGTATGTTCGTGTTTTTTGGTTTTGTTCATCCTTTGCACAACACGTAAAGGGCTGACAGTAGGCTTAGCAACCTCAGTTTCTTTAGTTTTGGTGATCGTCTTAGGTTTATAAACAAAGGTTGTGTCATGTGGGCATTTATGAGGATTTCGATCTATAATGAATTATTTTGGATCTTTTTTTGTGCGATCGTTCAAAACTTGTAAAGTCTGTTTGTAATTTGTTTTGGCTATGAAGTGCTTGTTGAAATGATTGTTTGTGGATATCGAGTGAAATGTTTTGTCTAATCTGTTTTCTCTTTTGTAGGTCTTAAGGGACCATAAGAGGTTTCGAAGATGTTAACCTTTACGGATGGACACTCAAAGGTGTTGCACAACTTAGGTCAAACGAACTAAATGTGTGACATATGATATCAGAGCGGGACAAGTACACATAAAAACACTTGCATGCAAACGTGGGGGGCCTAGCGGGGTTGCGTTGAAGGCAGTTAGCATACACGATCATTTGGGGGAAACGAGCATGGAGATGTAGCGAAAAGGAGTCGTTTAGAGGAGCGGACATCTAAGATTGACATTCAAAATAATGACCAACCCTTCGCGCAAGAGGCATTACGAGGACAAGTTAGTTGGGAAGAATGCATAGCGTACAAATGTTGGGATGACTAAGTTCGAGCTACGACTCGACGTTGGCAACCATACTTGATGGTGCTCCAAGGCAAGCGAGGTGCTTAGTAAAGGATAAGTTCGTACAAAGTGGAATGAGTTGCTCAGCGACCGAAAGAGTTGTGCAAAACTCACAAAGATGAGGGGAATTGCTAACTCAAAGAATTTGGTACTCATGCAAAGGCTTGTATACGGACGATGAAATGTTCGTGGCTGTCCAAAGACGACCGAAACTCGATGCCATGGTGTATTGAAACTTTTTATTCGGCATGAAAAGGATACATTCGTAGAGATTGAAGTATTCAGCGAGTTTAACATGTTGTTAGGCCTTAAGGGGTGCAATATGAGATATGTTGGCGAGAAGTCTCAATCTAGTAAGTGCATTTGCTGAGGTAAAATAATGCACAGTTTGTTCACAATTTGTTCAGTAAGGCGGAGTGGTCCAAGATGATGGTGATATCCAAAATTTCCTAAAGGAAGGATGCGAAGAGAGAAGATGCTCCAACGGGACATATATCTTGGAGGGATAAATCTCAGTTCTCTAGAGGGAGAATCATGTGTAATGAACTACATATATTGAGGAGGAGTACCTCAAGACAACAACCCTATAAAGCTCAATGGATTGAGCAAGCGACAAGGAGTCATTGTATGATCTTGCATGAGGTAATACATTAGTGAATGCATTGTAAGATCAAGTGGGGGAGCGACATAAGGCAATATAAAATAAAGGCACACTTGGAGCCGATATAGAGATTGGACTCAATGGAGGGCTGACTCATGGAATGGTGGGCACAAAAGCCACCATCAACTCAATGTAAATCGAGGAGTGGAGTAACTTGAGTGTAACTTGGTAAAGTGTCCAAGCCACATGAAGGGAGTCGATATAGAAGATGGAACATGGAGCGAGGGTATGAAACTTTCCTTGGACAAATGTAAGGACATGAACTTTTGTAGAGGAAAGAGCAAGATCATGTCGTTCCATGGGTCCCTCATTCTGAAGGAGCAGACTCATCCTACATGGTGCCAAAGACGAAGGGAGCTTCAAGGCACATGTGTCTTATCTTGGAGAAGCATTTGACGGAGGAACCAAGACGACTCAACTTGTAGAGACGAAGTTGAGTTCAGAAGGCCTTGACACATGAAAAGATGATGCGAAGGTGGGTACTCTTAAAGAATATGTCATAATGCTGCCATTCGAGTTGCCATGAAGGAAGCGATGCACAGCGGAGATTATGCTGGTGGAGGTTAGACGCCTAGGATCCAGACAATGGTGCACCAATGTCAATGAAGTTGGTGACCTAGGAAGCTGCTAAGCGATGGACTGTCCTAAAGCTATGCTTCGTTTGGGTGTGACCTAAGAGCGGGTGAACGAAGGTCGATTACCAAAGGAGCAAACACAATCGAAGGTGGAAGAGCCCTTGTGATATGTTGGCAAAGGCCACACATAGAGGGGTCGCAATCCGAGTTCATCCCACAATGATCAAAATGCAATGGAGATGTTATCAGGAGGCGACATGGTGCAGTGGATCGTGGTGGAACAATTCGTGACAATGCGAGACATACGAAACTAATCTCGTGAGGGACTAGATCATACAAAGATATGATTAGGAGCTACTTGGAGCTCCACTTCAGTGAACAATATGATGGCATGAAAGGCTATGGATTTAAGGAGTGAATGTCATGGTATTGCAGAGGTGGGTCTTCTATGTGTGCAACAAATTTTACATTGAATGAAAGCCTTGGTCATCAGCATATGGGGGTTGTGTACTACCGAGGGAGAATTTCGAATGCAAGTACCAATAAGTTCCATAGGGAGGGACTTGATCATACAAAGATATGATCGGAGCGGCTAGAGAGTTAGATTATTTCAAAGCTCATATTCGCTTAAGGGAGCCTAGCAAATCAGAGGACAAAGGCCGAGTAAGCGAACATTGTTACTAAGAAAACTAAGGAGAACAAAATTAGTATGAACCCTACAAGATGATGGTGGTGGCCATGTATAAGAGTTGTTGTTAGTCATAGGTGCCCTACAAGCCAATCACGTGAGTAATGACACATGTGACATGATACACATTCTTTTTGCTTATTATATTATTTAGTATTTTATCACTTTATCTTGCATGCTGCATATATTGTGATGTTCATAGATCTGTGCAATGAGAATCAGATCGTGATGAGATCATGATAATGAAATCGATTTACCTTTAAACACATACCCTAAATAATCCTAGTTATAAGTCACTCGAGAGATATATCGAGATGACCGAATAGACTGGTGTGTTGTACACCCTGCTGTTAGGATCGAGTCAGTACTAAGAGGGGCGGGGCGGTGTGAATTAGTGCAGCGATAAAAACTACGTCAAGTCGAAAATCTCGTTCGATAAAATCGTTTCGACAAAGCCTGTATAGGAAATATGTTTAACATGAAAACATACGAAAGTGTAGTGAAAGTAAAGCAGTTTGCAATAAAAGTAAAGAGCTTAAAGTAAATGCAAACCGAGTTTTAAGGTAGTTCGGTCATCGTGACCTACATCCACTCCCGATTCCTCTTTCGTTGAGGCCACCGACATCCACTAACGATCTTCTTTCAATAGGCGAAGATCAACTACCCTTTTACACCCCTCTTCTCCTTTTCATAGGTTTAGGAGACAACCTTTTACAAGCACTCACTTATCCCTAAATATAATTCTAAACTTTATAACTAGAGGAGGGGATTTCTCAAGTGATTGCTATAGCGTTTTTCCATTTTAAGTTCTCTGTACTTGTGTTTGTTAACTAGGGATGAGAGGGATATTTATATGCTCCAAATATATTCAAACTTAGAGCCAAAACCTTGGTAGGAGGAACTCTCCTAATTACTTATCCCAGACCCTCTGCTCTCGCCTATAAATAAATAGGACCAATAGGGACTGAACATAAGAAGAAAAAGAGAGGTTATCTTAGTTGAGGGATTACAGTCTCTCTCAACTCTTCTCCCTAATCATCAATCTATGTGGTCCTATGAAAGGACAGGAAGAGAAGAGAAGGATCCAGTTCTCTTGCAGATTGACAGCGGCCTTACAAATCAAAATAGAGATCTCTTTTTCAGATGGCACTAAAAGGTACGCATCGTAAAACTAGATCTAATTATATTTGATTTCAATCTTGGCATAGAAGATTGTTTCTACATTTAGTATAGCATATTATATCATGACATGTGAATCATGACATGTTGCTTGGATTTTTAAATCCAAGAGTTTCTATCAATACATGTTGATTGATTTTATCATGACATGTTGCTTGGATTTTTAAATCCAAGAGTTTCTATCAATAAGCCAAATTGATATGGGGAGTTTGTTTAAACTCCGGGAGTTAAGGTTAACTCCGTCATCAAGTGGTTGTCATCATAAAAAAAGGGGAGATTGTTGAATCTCGTATTTTAATGATGAAGTCACTTGATATGTATTTATGATTTAATCTGCATTTTGAGTAACGCAGGATACTTTGATCAGGATGAGACAATTAAAGCAGGAAAATCATGTTGCACTGGAGGAACATGTCAGAAGATTGGACGTCGGCCGGTGGATCGGTCAACGTATCGACAGAAGGCTTCGGGCCGTGGATTCGGGCATCGGGCTAAGAAGAGCGAAGATTGTGCTAAGGATATCGGAGTTACGGAGTCAACTGGCTGATTGGGCAATAGGCCGCAAGAGAGGACGATGTGCCGAAGAATCGGATGAAGCGTTAGGGACCAATGACATGTCAGACAACTTGATTAATTGCTTAGGATTAATTGTCTCATCGAAGTTTCGTCGGAAGTGTTGCCGGAACCAACCGAGAAGAAATCATGGGACTTGCCGAAGTTTTTGGAAGTCCACCGGAGAGATCGTCGGAGATTCGCGGAGATCACCGAGAAAGTTCGGCTACTTTCCAAAGATTCGTTGAACTCGCCACAAGACTAGGAGCCTATTGAGAGTCCGCGGGAAGAAATCCAAGGGTGTATTGGAAGTCCGTCGGAAGTTCATCGAAAAGCTCGCCGGAAGGAAACTCAACATTGCCGGTTAAAAACTTGCTTAGGACTATGTCTTGATTTCATAGTTTACATGTAATTAGGGTTAGGATTAAGGGTTAATTCTATAACCCAGTTAGGGGCCAATTTGGCTCAAGTTCGGACTGGTTTGGGCTAAGTTTGGAGCCCAACCAATGAGCTAAAATAGTCTAGGCGGTGGCACCGCCCAGAACTCGAGAGTTCCGGCAGTGGCATCACCAGCAAATTGCTGGACTGGGCGGTGGCACTGCCCAGAACCCGAGAGGTCTGGCGGTGGCACAGCTAGTACACTGTCAGTGTCATACACTAACAGGCGGTGGCACCGCCAACACCGGGAAACCCAAAAGCAATTCAAATTTCGAGCCCAAATTTGAATCTTCTTGGGGTCTATAAATACCCATCAATTCTCAGCAGAGAATACAACCTTTGAGAAGTTAGAGATTGAGAAAAAGCCTTAGCAAAGTCTTTAGCAAGTGTTGTTTTCAATAGCTTAAAGTGTTCACCTCCCTCTTTCTCTTTGAAAATATGTAAGAGTGTGAACCACTTATAAAAGGTTGTAAGAAGGGTATTTGTCCTTCCCCTTCAAAGTGATTTGCTAGTGGAAGTTAGGAGCCTCATCGAAGAAGGCTTCGCAAGTGGATGTAGGTCATTTGACCGAACCACTTTAAATTGGTGTGTTCCTTGAATGTGTGAGTGTTTACCTTTCTGAAACCGTTATTTACATAGCAGCAAGCTTTTGGTTTTCATCTCCTTACTTTACTCGAGCTACTTTTACCAAGTCATTCTTTGTCGAATCAAAATCTCTACGCATTTACGAAATCATTTTTAAACTTACAAGTTTTAATTCGCTGCACTAATTCACCCCCCCCCCGCTCTTAGTGCCGCTCCGATCCTAACACACTTGACCTCCTTCACCCTCTCCTAGAGATCTATAGGGATTTAAGGATATACGATCTTCCTATATAACGTAATATTTCATATACGCGGTTTTAAGTTTTACGGTTTTTGCGAACTAATCTTCGTACGATGATGAACATATCTTTTTAAAAATTAGGGATTTTATTTTTAATGTTCTTCTGCTGCGCATGTGATGTCATCCCTTAGATTTTTCAACATTTTGCGTATTAATCTTCGTATAATGACAAACATCTTTTGGGAAATTTGAGGTTTTTATTTTATGTTATTCTGTTGCGTATATGATGTCGCCTCAAGATTTTCCTACACCTTAACTATCATAGTTAGGACATTAATTTGAGTTAGTTTTGGGAGAAATTATACTAACTCAATTAGGGGCTAACTAGGCCCTAAATAGAGCTAAATTGAGTCGATTGGTTGGCCCATTCAACCACTTGGAACCACATCAAATGATGGCACCACCCAGACTGAGCCGTGGAACCACTTGAGGCTCGACCTCATAGGTGGTTTGGACGGTGGTTCCACCCAAATTGGGCGATGGTACCGCTAGCAGTTAATGCAGCGAAGCAGTGGTATCGTCCTGTCAGGCGGTGGTACCACTAGAGCCCAATCTCTAAGGTTTTGTCAGATAGTGATACCACCGAGTGTCAGTCTGCAGGCAGTGATACCGCCCAGTACTGGTGATGGTATTACTAGTACCTCGGAAACCCGGGATGAGATACTTTTTTACTCTAGTTTTAAAGTTATTGGAGCCTATAAATGCCCCAGTCTTTCCTACATAAAAGAGCAACAATAGTCTGAATAAAAGTCTTGAGATTTTGAGTTGTAAAAGTGTTGAAAAAGTGCTAAGTATCCTCTTCCTCCTTCTTTAGCTTTATGATCATTCTAAGAGAGGTTGAGGTTTGTAAAGATTGTTTCCTAAATATATGAAAATAAGAAAGAGTCGTAAGAGGGTAGTTAGTCTTTGCCTATTGAAAGAAGACTATTAGTGTACGCTGGTAACCACGACGAAAGAGGAATCGAGAGTAGACGTGAGTCACGACGATCGAATCATAAATTTGGTGTGCACTCTTTTTTTGCTTTACATTACTATTGTTTTCTATTTTAATTACTTATTACATTTACTTCAATTTAAGCATACTTTCGATATCATTTTTAATATGGACTTTATCAAAACGTTTTTTCTAAATCATCGATATTTTTATCATAAGGACTAATTCACCTCTCTTAATGTCGATTTTGATCCTAACACACACACATAAGGGCATATATCATATTGATTTATGATTTTGGTCCATATTGATTTTTTTATTAATTGTAGATTTTAAGACAAACCTACTTAAGGGCATATATCATAGGCAAATTTAATTAGGGTTTCTAAACAATTTTTTGTCAACTTAAGTTGTTTATGGAATGCATCAACTTTATATTTAACTTTTTTTATTTCTTAGCTATATTTAGCTTTTTTATTTTTAAATTACGTAAGATATTAAGTCAAACTTAATTAGGATTTCTAAGTTGATAAACCATATAGGTTGTAAATCAAACCCAATATGTGGAATCTAACTCTTTCATTCCTCGGTAAGATTGGCCTATTCTCTTAGTCTACCTCCTACACATAAATGTTTTTAATATTAATTATTATTATATTTTTAAAAATTAATTTATATTCGTTACAACAAACAATATACAATACATTCTTCTAGAACATGAGACCTATGCATATTGGTTGGTGCAATAGGATGTCTCAGCACAAAAAATTGTTGCATCTTGACATAATACATGTATTTAAAAATATTTATAAATATGATAGTCATTGAGAAGTTAGATAACAAAATACATAATCAAACTAATAATTATTTTGTTTGTCATTTCTTAATCTTTCTTTCTCAATCTCAAGACTAGCCTCAAAATTCTCTATCTCTCGTGTTATAAGGTCGTATCAACAACAAGAAGACCTAATATCCTATATTAGTTAAACTATGAGTTATTGAAGATTTTACTTGTAGTTTTTATAAAGGAATTCTCAAACGTCATAATATATGCATACAAGGAGTGGGACTGTGACCTAATTCGACAGTATTCCTTATTGTATTAAGAGTCTCAAAGCAAATCCTTGAATAAATATAAAGTTTTAACTTAATATGCACTAATGTGAACATAAGCAACGTAGCCCTCATCCTTCTATAAGCATAAAATTTGTAATATATTATATTAAATACGAAAATAATCTTTTATGTTAGGATTAAAATCAAATAATTAGATCTGGTTTAATGATACGTATTTTTTGATATCAAAAGAGATCTCTGTTTGATCTACAAAGACAAGAGATCTCTGTTTGATCTACAAAGACAAATCTACAAAAGAACTAGATCCTTCTCCTCTCTTTTCACATAAGAGTTGAGGGAAAGACTATAATCCCTCAACTGAGATAACCTCTTTATTTCTTCTTCTTGTTCAATCCTTAGAGGTCCTGTCTATTTATAGACGAGAGCAAAGGGTCTAGGATAAATAATTAGGAGAATTCCTTCCATTAAGGTTATCTCCTAAAGAATCCTACTTTAAGTGGACTTCTTTATAATTGGCTAATATAATTCATCAGAATCCAATTAGTTATATAATATATATCTTATCCAATTATAAAGGGTCACAAAATCTAACATTCTTTCACTTGGCCCATTAATTGATAAGATATAAAAGAGATATTCAAAATCAAAAATAAATAAAATAAAATTATTTAAAAATAATTTTATCTAATTGGGTTTCAAGAAATTTTGAAAAGTATTTTATACATGATCATGAATTTTAAAACAAGCCAATAAGTCCAATAAACACAATAATACTATATTAAGTCCAACTATTAATGTAAGTCATAGCGATTGTATATCATCAATGTCATACTCCCTTTTATGTACCACAACATTGTTAGTCATTCCTAATATAGTCCATAATGACCTATGTAATTTGTCTTATCAAGACAATCATGTTATTACTTACATTCAACTATAATATATATATAAACAGGATAGCAAAAACAAATAACTTTAATTAAGCAAAAAAAATATCAATAAAAGCATTCACCTAAACATGCATTATCATATCTTTTATTACTTGCTCTCAAGCCTCATTCTAAGAATATATTTTTTAAATAATTTATATTATAAAGTTTTTATCAATGGATTAATAATTATCATAGTGGTGCTTAGGTTTTCAATTGACACTTGCAGTTTCTAAACTCTTTCTCTAACCACCAAGTACTTTATCTAGATGTGCTTGGAACCACTAGAGTACTTGTCATTCTTAGAGAAGAAAACTACTACTGTGTTATCACAAAATATCTTCAACGACCTAGCAATTGAGTCTACCACACTAAATCCTAAGATAAAATTTCGTAGCCATAAAGCTTAATTTGTGGCCTCAAAGCATGCCATAAATTTAGCTTTCATTATTGATGATGCAATCAGCGATTGCTTTGCACTTTTCTAAGAAATTCCCCCACCATCTAACATGAATACAAATCCTAAAGTGGACTTCCTGCTATCAAGGCAATTTACAAAATCAGCATCTAAATATCCTATCACTTTAAGCTGATCTGATCTCCTATATATAAGCATATAATATTTCATCCCATACAGATATATCATTACTTTCTTTGCAACTTTCCAAAGTTCTATTTCTGGGTTGCTTTGATTGTTAGGATCAAGAGCACTAAGAGGGGAGGGGGTGAATTAGTGCAGCGGAAAACTTTCAACGTTTAAAAAGGCTGCGTTAAAATACAAAGCCGATTTCAAAGAGAAAAGTCGATTCAGAATTTCTTTGACTTAAGATCAGGTAAGAAGTAAAGTTAAAAAACAAATCTATAGAGGCGTACTTGCGGTTATGATGGAAATCAGAATGTAAGTTTAAACCAAATATGATGTTGCATGAAAAAAGCGATTTCAAGAGAAAATTTCATTCGTAAATCACTTTAACTTGTGATTAGGCAAGAAATAGTTAAAACGAATTTGTTAAGGCAGTTTGCTGTTGTGATGGAAATCAGAATGTATTTAAATGAAAAATATGATGTTAAACGAGAAAAAGCGATTTCGTCTAAAACACACCATTAAAAAAATATATTGAGCTTGGAAACGAAAAAAAAGCCAAGAGAAGGCAGTAAGCTATGAAGGAGGTTTGTAGTAAGGATAATTAGCTCAAAGTAAATGCAAAACCAAAGAAGACGGAGTTTACAATGGTTGGGTCAATGTGACCTACATCCACTCCTCCGATTCCTCTTGACGCCGAGGCCACCCAAGATCCACTAACGATCTTCCTTTACTAGGCTAAGATCAACCTCCTTCTTACACCCCTCTTCTCCTTTTACTGGGTTTAAGAGACAACCCTTACAAGCACTCACTCTCCTCTCTTAAACAGAATTCTAACACTTAAGCTAGAGGAGAGAAATTCTAGAGATTGCAGCAGTGTTTTCTCTCTTTTAAGCTAGCTAGTTTGCCTCTTTTCATGATGTTCACACTAGAAATTCTTGCTCCCCCTTTGTCATTGTCAAAAACAAGGGAAGACCCTTATATCAATTTTCATATTATGACAAAAGTAAGTATCAATCTTATTTGTGCATCATTATATATTCAAATTAAAACATACACAATTTCAAAAACCTTATTTTTCATGCACGATACCGAAAAATAAATCAATCATCATTAATGAGCATACATGATACTCAAACATTAAAATTTTTAAGCATTTATCAACATGTTGATCATGATACCAAACATTCATCATTTAAAGCATTCATGATACACATCATATGCAATACATCATGTATATCATTATCATAAGTATTGTATACATCATTTTAACTTCATGAATATTTCATCATTGCATGCATCATACCAAAATATTTCAAGCCATGCAAGCCATAAATACAAAGAAATCATGTCATGAAGGATAAAATCATTTGAATACCAAAAGATATGATTCATATAGTAAATATCTTCTTTAAATAAAATATCAAGAAAAATCATAGGAGTATAAAGAAGAGATCTTGTTTTAAAAGAAAATCAAGTAATAACTCCAAGAACTCACAAGGAAAAATCATGATTCATTTAGGATATCAATTGTTAGGATCAAAAAATGAATTTCATCATAGAACCATCAAGATCAATAGATTTTCAAAAATGAATTGTTATGGTCAAGAAAATCCGAAAATAAAATTTAACACTTTCATAAATTCGGACATGGTTTTGCCATATACACTCATGAGAATAACACATGCTTATCATCATGTATAACTTAAAATCTCATGCATAAAATTGTCAATCATAGTATCAAAAACATTTAATATTTTCATTACATCATTATGCATTACTTCAAATCAAACATGATTTTATTCAACAATGTTAATCAAATATGATATACATTATGATTTCATATTTTCAATCAAAATCATTTTGTTTGTTTATCATAAAATATACAATATTATCATTTTCGAAATTACTAGCATGATCATAATTTTTGTATTTTTATTTTTAAACATATAATTTTAAGAAAATTAATTCTAAACTAAAAAAGAAAATCCATCATGAAAGCATCAAGTAATTTTAAAATAAATCAGGGGGATTTTGATTACCTTTTCATTGAAGGTGGTTAAGGCGTAGTTTGCCACCTCGCCTTTCTTAATTTTCTCCTCGTTTTCGGAGGAGCTCGATTCATCCCACTTTGTATTCTTCTTCTTTGGCCTCTTCCTCCGTTCAAGTTCATTGTTTATTTTAGATTTTTGTTTAATAAACTTATTAAGATTTAGTGTTCGAAGTTCAAGTTCATCATTGTCCTCAGAGTCATCGCTCAAGTGGTATTCATTTGTCCGGGGTTCCAAATCCTTCCTGTTCTTTGGAAGGTTGTTTTGTTCATCATGTTCATCACGTGCATTGTGCACCATTTCATGTCATCAATGAACCAATTAGTTCTTCAAGTGGTAAGTTGTTTAGGTTTTTAGCTTCTTGTATTGCAGTTACTTTTGAATCTCACTTCTTAGAAAGAGAACGTAAAACCTTGTTTACGAGTTCAAAATCTGAAAAACATTTGCCAAGAGCTCTTAAATCATTGACAACATCTGTGAAACGGGTGTACATGTCAACAATGGTTTCGCAAGGCTTCATTCGAAAAAGTTCGTAAGAATACACGAGAATGTTGATTTTGGACTCTTTCACTCGGCTAGTGCCTTCATGAGTGACCTCAAGAGTTCTCCAAATATCAAAAGCCGAATCACACATTGAAACACGATTAAATTCATTTTTGTCAAGTGCACAAAATAAGGCATTCATAGCCTTTGCATTTAAAGAAAAATACTTCTTCAAATCCGACCATTCGTTCATCGGTTTAGAGGGAAGTTGAAAACCGTTTTCAATAATATTCCATAAATCCAAATTCATAGAAATCAAGAAAACTCTCATTCAAGTTTTCCAATAAGTGTAGTCCATCTGTTAAACAACGGTGGATCTAACAAAAAAAACCCTCTTTAAAGCCATGAAGAGTCATTTTTCTCGGTGTAAACGAAATGAGAAATACTTGGGCTCGATACCAATTGTTAGGATCAAGAGTACTAAAGGGGGGGTGAATTAGTGCAAAAAAACTTTCAACGTTTAAAAAAAGCTCGTTAAATCGACAAAGCCGATTTCAAGAGAAAAGTCAATTCAGAATTTTTTTACTTAAGATTATGTAAGAAGCAGTTAAAACAAATCTATAAAGGCAGTTTGCGTTATGATGGAAATCAGAATGTGTTTAAACTGAAATACGATGTTAAACTTAAAAGCGATTTAGAAAAGTTTCGATTCATAAATCACTTTAACTTGTGATTATGCAAGAAGCGATTAAAACGAATTGTTAAGGCAGTTTCTTTGTTGTGATGGAAATCGAGAATATAGTAAAACAAAATATGATGTTAAATGAGAAAAGCGATTTACGATGTAAACATGATTCGAAAATATTAAGCTTGGAAACCAATCGAAAAGCACAGAAGGTAGTAAGCTATGAAGGGGTTTGCAGTAAGGATAATTAGCTCAAAGTAAATGCAAACCAAAGAAGGCGGGGAGTTTCTGGTGGTTCGGTCAATCGTGACCTACATCCCCTCCTCCGATTCCTCTTTAAAATCCGAGGCCACAGGCATCCACTAACGATCTTCCTTTACTAGGCAAAGATCAACCTCCTTCTTACACCCCTCTTCTCCTTTTCTTGGGTTTAGGAGACAACCCTTACAAGCACTCACTCTCCTCTCTTAAAAGCAAATTCTAACACTTAAGCTAGAGGAGGGAAATTCTAGATATTTGCAGCAGTGTTTTCTCTCTTTTAATCTCTCTGTGCTTGTGTATTTTACTCAGGGGGATTGGAGGGATATTTATAGGCTCCAAACCAGTTTGAATTTGGAGCTCAAATCATGTCATCTCCTGGAATTGGGGTGCGGTTGCACCGGCGAGGTGGAAGCTCAAGATCGAGCCTGACCTGGCGGTGCCACCGCTGTCAAGGGGTTTACCCAGCCAGACTTCTGAGACCGAAGCTCGGTAGGTTACACCATTGTCGAGGGCGGTTACCGCGCCCGTCCTTCGGAGATCGAGCCACGGTGGTGCCACCTGGGTTTTGGTGATCTGGTCCGAATGGTTTGATCCATTCGCCCGGTTTCATTTTTTCAAGGGCCCAATTGCCCCTTGATTAAGTTAATGGGATCACCTCCCAATTCTAACTTAATCATCGTATGGCTAACCACTTGACAATTCTTAAGACTTTTACTACAGCTTGCTCCGGTCGTCAATCGCTTCTTCATGAAGCTTTAAGCAAACTTCCGTGAACATCGATGGACCTCCGACGATGCTCCTACGGACTTCCGGCAAAGTCCTGGACTTGCGACGATCCTCTTGGCGAGTTCTGACGAGCTTCTTTTGGCAAGCTCCTGGACTTCTCGGATTTGTTCTCGCAGAACCTCCGACGACCGTCCGGACTTCTGTCAAGCTCTCGAACTCCCAATGTGATCATTGTCCTAACTCCGACGTAACTCCTACTGCATGTCTTACTTTCATCATAGTTAATCCTGCACATGTAAAACAAAACTTCGATCGAGACAATTAATCCTAAGCAATTAAATAAGTTATCCGGCATGTCATTGGTCCCTCGACACTTCGTCCGATTCTTCGACGTATCGTCCTCTCCTGCGGCCTATTGCCCAATCGGCCAGTTGACTCCGCAACTCCGATATCCTTGGCGCAATACTCGCTCTTCTTGGCCCGATGCCCAAGTCCACGGCCCGAAGCCTTTTGTCGATACATCGACCGATCCATCGGCCCGACGTCCAATCTTCTGACATGTTTCTCCGGCACAACATGATTTTTCCTGCTTTAATTGTCTCATCCTGATCGAAGCATCCTGCGTCACTCAAAACGCAGATTAAAACATAAACACAATTATCAATTGGTTTCATCATCAAAATACGAGATTCAACATTGATATCTTCCCAGCATTATAACTATAAAATTGATATCTGGTTTTGTATAGGTTTGAGCATATAATAGACTTCCAACTACGTACCCATTTTTCATTTGATTCTTTTCGAAGTCATTTTTCGGGCGCTGGTTTTGATTGAATTTTAATATTCTTGTAGATATACCACATAATCATTAGAAATGACATGTTTTCTTTTCCTTTGAGATCTTGTCAAAGCTACCAATTGTGATTGTTCTACAAGATCATCAGTAGCGACATCAACATCATGTGAGAGTTTTTCGATGTTATTTTGTTGTTCACCCTTGTCAATACTCTCATTGATTTGAAGAATAATAATTTCTCGAATAGGAGATGATATGGGAGAATTAACCTGAATCTCCTCAATATCAAAATTGATCATTCGAGATTTTTCACTCCCACTGATTTCGTCATTTTCTAATAATTTTGCATTACTGGATTCTATTATCCTCGTACTATGATTAGGGCAATAAAATTTGTATCCCTTGGATTTTTCTAGATAATCAATAAAATATTCAGAAATAGTTCTTGGATCTAATTTTTTTTCATGTAGATTGAATACTCTTATTTTTGTAAGACATCCCCAAATATACAAATGTCTCAGACCGAGCTTCCTATCAGTCTATAACTCAAATAGAGTTGATAGAACTGACTTACTAGGAACCCTATTCAAGATGTACATAACTGTCCTATGAGCTTCATCCCACATTGACTCAAGTATAGAGGAAAAGCTCATCATGCTCCTAACCATATCCATAAGAGTATGATTTCGCCTTTCAGCAACACCGTTCTATTGTGGCATACCAAGTAATACATATTGAACAGAAATACTTCATTGTTCTAGGAATCTAGCTAAAGGACCAATGTTCTGACCAAATCCATCATATCTGTCATAAAATTCACCAGCCCTATCAAATCTAACAATTTTAGCTTTTCTATCGAATTATCTCTCGACCTTATTTATGCACAATTTAAGAGTATCAATGGCTTGACTTTTCATGTATTAGATAAACATAACCATATTTAGATAAGTCATCTATAAGTGTGATGAACTACCTTTCTCTACTAAAACTAGGAATATAAAGTGGTCCGCAGATATTAGTATAAATAATCTCAAGGAGTTCTTTACTTCTTGTGACATTTTTCTTTATATGTTTAGTTTGCTTTTTCTTAATGCAATCTATATAAACATCAAAATCAGTTAAGTCTAAATATTTCAAAATATTATTCTTAAAAAATCTTTCAATTCTTTCCTTGGAGATATGCCCCAATCGTCTATGTCATAATATAGAAGATCTTTCATTATTGAAACTACGTTTCAATCGACACTTGATTGCAAAGTCAATAATATCTTTGCAAACTCAAGATCCAAATTAATTCTATACAAACCATCACATAGAATTCTTGAATCAACTTTTATTGAATCATAAAATATTATAAGTTTACCATTACCAAAAGAAAGATAATATCCTAACTCATCAATTCTAGATAGAGAAACTAAATTTCTAAAAATAGTAGAAACATAACATATGTCAACAAGATTCATCATATGACCCGTCTCTAAGCATAGACAATAAGTCCCCACTGATATCACTTTTGCTTTAAGATGATTTCCCATAATGATGAATCTTTCATGTTCTTTTTGGTTTCCGGATTGAAAGAAATCCCTGCATATTATTAGCAACATGAGTTGAAGCACCATAATCAATCCACCAAGTGTTAGAAGGAACTTCTGTAATGTTTGATTCGAAACATACAAAGGTCAAGTTAATACCTTTCTTATCAAATCAAATCTTACGTTTATTACAGTCTTTCTTCACATGTCCTTTCTTACCACAAAAGAAGCACTTTACTGTAAAAGCTTTCTTTTCATTAGTCTGTTTAATATTTCTAAATCCGATAAATTTCTTTGATTGATGATGCTTCAATTTTTTTTTCTTATTATTAACTCCTTGAGTAGCAATCATGACATTATATAAGCTTTCCTATTTTAATCTTAATTCTTCTTGAACACACATACTAGTTAACTCATTCAAATCTCACTTATCCTTATTTGTATTGTAGTGAATCTTGAATGGGTCAAACTGAGAAGGAAGAGAATTGAGAATGAATTGCACGAGGAAAGACTCATCAACATTCATGCCTAATACTTAATGTTTTGCAACTTTATCGGCCATATTGAGGATGTGATCCTGAATTCCTCGAGTGCCATCATATTAAGCCGTAGTTAGTTCTTTCATTCATGTGTCAGCTAATGACTTATCAGTAGATTTAAATCTATCTTCAATAACCTTTAAATTTTCCTATGTACTAGTTGCAATTGATAATAAAATCTTTATATTATTTGCAATTGTTATTCTTATGAATATTAAACTAAGCCTATCATATCTTTCTCAAGTCTTTATTTCATTAACTTGTTCTACAGTACTTTCATCAGTCAAGTCTGTAGGTTTTTCAACAAGCAATGCTAAATCAAGATCTAATACACCCGATGTAAATTGCACATACTCTAACCATTCTGAATAATTTAATCCAGAGAGTATAGGGACACTAAAAGCATATGAACGTATGGACGGAAGTACCATTGCAAAATATAAAATAATATTAATGCTTTGAGTTTGTCAAAAATTTGATGAACTATTGATATCATCTATATTACACCTTTGGATGAAATATTGACATATCTATTGTTCACTCAAGATCATCTATGGAGGACTGATACCATCCTTGTGGAATAGTGTTGTTACCTTTGGGTATACAACCCTAAACTGTGAGGATATCCAAAACAGTATCATTCTCTCCATCACATAATTATACGAAGTAGATTCTCCTTTTGGATTATCTAAATCTCCTAATTATATGTGTCATTGGAAATATATTTCCTTGATGTCATTTAGGACTAATTCCTTAATATTAATTTATAAGTTATTGGTCTAGGTCACTTTGGTTGCTACAAGACCAATACAATAATATAAAATATAATTTAAAATATCCTATAAATGATAAAATTTTTATTATAATTCACATCACAAAAGTCTATCATTTCAGGCTACTTTAGTAGCTACAAGTCAGATAAAACTTAGGGAGATGAATTACAAATAATATTTATCAAATTTCTTCAATTTAATTTATGCTAAGCAGTTCAATAATAAAATAACAATCATAATAATTATTGAACAGTAATTAGTAAAAGAAAAAACTCATATAATAATCATGATAACATATAAATCATGCCTTTATGTGAAAGATAAATATTATTTCATAATTTTAAATATATATACATGCGAATAACCAAATTAATATCTAAGAACAATAATTAGATTTTATTTACCACATGTAAAAAATATAATCAATAATTCATATAAGAAAACTATAAAACTAAACTGTAATTTATAGTTTTTTTTTTAGTCAGAGATTAATTCCAATCAAATAGTCAAAATATAATCATGATTAAATTCAATCATAATTATAATGAATCATATTTATTAATTTTAAAACTATAAATATTTGACAGGACATAAATTGAAATTATGAAATTTATAAAGGACATAACTGTAATTTGATAAAACCTAGCCTCGAGGGCAAAATCATAAATATGTCAAAACCCTAATTTGCCTACAGCACTACCGTTGCCATCGCGGGGCTGCCTTTGCCCGCACGCAGTTGCTGCGGCGGTTCCTGCCCGCGGGCGACGCTGCCACCAAAAGGCTGCCTCTGCTCGCGTGTGGTCGTTGCCGATGCACGACCTACCCGTGCGCGACCGCCGCCGATGTGCGGCTCTTGCCAGCGTACGACCGCCAACGCCTGCGCACGGTTGGTCGTGGCTGTTGCCAGCGCACAACCGCCACCTGATGTGGCCGTCTGCCCTCGTGCGACTGACGCATGGATGTGGCCAACCCGCACACGGCTGCCGCTTAGATGCGGCTCCGGCACACTCACGGTCACCGTATGGACGTGGGTTCTACTACGCTTGCTACGTTGTGGTGCGCACTCTGCCCAACGCAGTAGAATCGCTGGTTGTATGGATTGCTTTTGATTCGTGATCATTGGCGAATAGGTATCATGCATCGTAAACAAAATAATAGATCTAATGTATCTGATCTCAAGAACCTAGGCTCTAATACCAAAATAAAATATATAATATGTTGTACTAAATGCAGAAATAATCTTTTATGTTAGGATTGAAATCAAATAATTAGATTTGGTTTAACGAGGTATACTTTTGATGTCATCTAAAAAAAAATCTTTATTTTATCTACAATAACATGTGAATATGTAAAATAAACTAAGATCCCTATTTGATCTACAAAGCACGTGAATCTACAAAATAAACTATATCTTTTTTCTCTCTTATATCATTTCATAGGACCACCTAGATCGATGATCAGATAGAAAAGTTGAGGGAAAGACAAATAACCTCTCTCTATTTCTTCTTGTTGTTTAGTCCTTAGAGGTCATGTCTATTTATAGGTGAGAGCAAAGATCCCTAGAGGTTCTATCTATTTATTGACGAGAATAGAAGGTCTAGAATAAATAATTAGAAGAGTTCCTCCCATCAAGATTATATTCTAAAGAATCCAACTTTAAGTGAAATTCTTTATAATTAACTAATATATTACATCAAAATTTAATTAATTATATTATATCCAATTATAAAGGACTACTAAATCTAACACCTTCCCCTCTCTCACCGGCCATTCTTCAGCCACATCAACCGGTTGCAGCTCTTTCCTAAAATCTAACTAACACTAGTAGTGAGTTTTAAAGCACCCAACTTAACCTCTAGCAACCAAAAGTTTTTTTTTTACTCTTTTTATATTCAATGGGATGGATGATGCTTCAGCTCTCTGCGTAGTCATTTGTGATAATTAATGATGATCATCACCACACCCAACCAAAATCGAAGTTGGTTCGGATAGGTAGGGAGGCTAAGTTTGTGTTAGCGTGAGACTAGAATTGACCTTAAACTTGACACAACCCGCTCGCGACTTTAGCCTTAACTTTGTTTAGAATCTCATTTGCACCTTAAAAGCAAATATTTGAAATAATAATTCTCTTTTTAAGTTTTTCCTTGAGAAACACTTCTCATTTTCAAAATTCTCAAACAACCTTTTCTTTTTTAAATCCAATATCTGAAATATCGTTTTCTCTTCCTTTTAGAATGAATCGATTAAATTATAATATTCTCAACAATATAAAAAAAATTATAATATAATATAAAAAACATAGTAATATAATATTTGTATAAATTTTAAAAGAATATTATGTTTATAATATTTTTATAATGTGTTGTAGTATTTTCCTAGCAACATAACGTAGTATAAAATATTATAATATAATATTAGAAAAATATTGTAACTCGATGTTTTTATTAGTACGTTACAATGTTCTTTTTGTATTGTTTGAGAACACTATAACTAAACTAATTCATCCTTTGGATTAGGAAAAACAAAGAAAAAAAGAATATTTCAGATATTAAAAAAAAAACAGAATTTTGAAAATGAGACGCTTCTCAGGAAAAATACCCCTTTTCTGAGAATTCACCCCCCTAACTATACACCAAAACTATAAAAGTAGCCTGCTGCTTTTGCTCTCGTAGTCCACGTGTGATAAGTACATTTCCCATACACCAAGGGTGGGTCCAGTCGTTCTATCAAACATAGTATGGAAAGCTCGGAAGATAAAATTCAAATACTTCACGGGAGATAATCGACAACTCATCCTAACCTCAGAAGAGTAAATCTCCTGTAGTCTGTCAGTAAGCTATGACTTGTATAGAATGTCTTCAAAGTAGTATTCAATTCACCAACTAGAAATATCAGCCAGCACAGAGAGAAAGGACCATTGCAGTCAATTTCACAGAAAAAACAAAAAAAAACAAAAAAAATCCAGACCATTATCCAAGGCTGGTAATGGCAAACGACACCAGGTTGTTATCACCAACAGAAAAAATGTAAACAGATACAATCCCATTTAACTATTAAATTTAAAACATTCAAAAGAGTAGAGCTCACAGAACTGATGGCTCCTTTATTCAGGGCCTGTCCCTGTCAGAAGACAACTGAATTTTGTCAAGGTTTAAGAGCTCCTGCTGCTTTAGCAAGTTCTTCAAGTTTCTTGTTAATGTCAGCTTCCGTCAGACCATCCAATCGAACACATCTCTCCACACCCATGTCTGGCAATGTAACCAAAGATGTTAGGTTAAAAGCAACTCCAAAATAAAAATTAACAGGTCAATCCCAAACAATAACCAGCTAAAGAAACATACAAACAAGTGACTGGCAAAATTTCACAAAAAAAATTTAAAAAAAAAAAAAAGGTTTAGTTACCAACAATTGAGAATGGTTGAAGCACTAACAATAGTGAGAGTTATGGCATGTCTGACACGATCAGATCCAGAACTACTCAAAATATGATTGTACAAATAAGATTGAACTATATAATATAAAACAAAAAAATTCTTTCCCAAGTGCACAATAAAGCTTCAAATTATCATTATTAAATAACTGAATTTTCAGCTAAACTGGCTTTCAAAGAAGATTTTCTATAATCTTATACAGAACTGAGAAACCAATTAAAAACTAACAATCTAGACAAAGAGTTAAAAGAAGCAGTAAAACAAATGGTAATGCCAATAACATAGTGTTGCATCACGATGATGCTCCAATGTTTTCCTAGACTGATAGCGTAGCTCAATATTACATAAAAGAACATAATAAAAAATAGAGAAATTTCCACAACTAAAGCATGTGATAAAGAGGAGAGACAGCCATCACAATTCATAGCGAAAGCTAATATTAGACCTCTACTTAGTGACTAAGCTCAAAAGCAAGTGAACTGCACTACCACTCTAATAAAAGGGATCTAGCAGAGCGATTTCTAGGCAAAACATTAATTCTTAAATACTAAATAAAAATTAGCCTGCAGAATGCTTCCAAAAATTAAGAAATATGACTGACTGCATATAATTTTGAAAGAAAAAGGAACACCCTAAAAACTATATGCTTCTAAAAGTTTACTCCATTATGGACCTATAAAGAATTTCAATCACATTCAGATCAACCAAATCTCATCTTAAGCAGAAAATTTTGGCAAATCCTTTCAATGTTTGGCAGAAGGCAAGGTTAATAACGACATTCACATGACTGAAACATCTTTAGCTTTTCTGAGGAGGTTACACTATTTGTTTTTATTTCTTAATTTCCATTTTTATTATAATTTTCCTTCCTTCCATATCTTCATGGCTGTCCTTGGTAAATCTAGGAATCATATAACACAGACCAATAGATGATAAGTTAAATTGCACAATTGCAACCAACTTAAAAAGCACTAATTCTTTGATTACAGAATTAATAAGGTGATCATGTAAAAAATCTTGCTTTTACTCATCCAAATTGCAAAAAGAATAAATAAATAAATAAACAAAAACAAAACAAAACAAAACAAATAGTGAATGGACCAACTGGCAAAATGGTTATGCGTATAGAACTGTTTATGGTTCCTATCAACAGGAAATACCACATATTGACTTGCATAATCTTATAGTTATAATGTCTAAACTTAAAATGACTTCAGCACAAAGAATAAGAATTATTTTAAGCACCATGCCATCCCTGCCCATTCAAGCTAGCTGGCACCACTCGTTTCAATAGTAGAATGGCACCTATAAAATGGTAATTGTGCCAACCAGTGAGGAGAATATCACCAGGTGCCTGGAAATTATCAACTCTTAACAGACCATAACAACCAAAAACTTTCTTTTCATTAAATCATTGTAAATATCATTCCACTTTACACACAACATGAATCCCTATTTCCCAGGTGATGAATACCCCCAACAACCACAACACCCCCTCAAAAACTCACCTGTTTGCACCATCTTGAGAAAAAAAGATTAGCATTTTTCTCTTTTTGATGTTTCATTTTGTAATTCAAAATCAGGACCCAATTTATAGGAAACTTCCAGAGACTAATTAATGCAAAATTTATTATAATTTTAGAATAATTAGTGAAAATTGACTATTATAATTTTGTTCTCTTGATTTTGATAAATTTCTGAGAATAAACCTAAAAATTAGTCATGATAACTGAAAAAAAAAAGGGCACAAACAAATCAATAAGTGCAGAATCAAGACCAAAATAAGCTTCAAAACATGTAGATAGGTAACCAAGACTAATAATCAAGCAATGATGTGCATGCATGTGCTTCTAGGTGTTGAGTGTAAAATGCCAAGACATGCTAGATACAATAGGGCATCTCAGTGAGCACCAAGCTCCATTTAACACGCTTCAGCTAGCAGAAGTTATTGACAATCAGATATACCACTCATTTCAAACATTCATTCTGCAAAATGGTAAAAATGAAGCAACTCTAGTTAAGAAGGCCTCTCGTTATCCCAAAACATCAACAACTACATTAATAAATGTGTTTGACATATGTAAATTAGTATATATATTGTGATTATATATACTAGTCCAACATGCATATGGAACATTAAGCACCAAAATCCAATGATAGATATGACACATTCCACTTTCAAGTAACAGAGCAACATCTGCTGCCATCTGCCAGGCCGCCTATACCTAGTTGGCTTGCATCCAAAACTTTGGTTAAATAATATTTAACTGCCTAAAATTAATTATTTCATAATTGGAATAGAATTAACTATTTAACATGTCTTCAGCGAGTATTTATTGTGTTCTGAGAAATTCAAAAAAAATTATTAGCATGTCTTCAGCTAGAATTAATTATTGAGCTGCCTAAAATTAATTATTTCATAATTTTAATAGAATTATTGGTAAATTAGTGGTAGTTTCTTCTTTCCTTCTCTCTTGATCTTCCTCCGGAGGCTTCTTCTTCTTCAAAAGGAGAAATTTATTATCAAGAAGTCATTTCCTATCAAATGGTATCAAGGAAAACAATTCTACAAATGCCATAAATAATTTATGATGTCAAAGTATTCCACAGAAGTACATGTTATACCACTGGCGAGGTAATCAGATTGGTGAAGGTGCAATACTTTGAGCTTATTGGTTGTCACTAACCTTGTACCCGAAGAAGTTAAAATCAATGAAATAGCAATAATAGGTCTTTAGCCATTAGGAGTAAAGTTTGGAGAGTTTTAAACATCTTTCAATAGATAGTGGGGTTCTAAGATTTTTGTGCCCTCTATTGTAAAAGAGATTGATAGACTTAATGTTGAAGTGGTATAGCTATTATTATATGGAGGCAACATAGAACTGCTAGAATGAATTTCAGGGGTGTGGATAGCTATGTTTAGGAAATAGCAGCCAAGAGGCTGTAGTTTATAGAAAAAAGAAATGAGGCTGTTGTTTCAAGAAAAAAACAGAGCGAATAAGAACAGATTAGTCATCAAACAATCTGGGTCAATACAGACTGCTTTATGCTAATATAGCGAAAAAATGCCGAGTTTACTGGTAAATGAACAATAACAATAAAAGAAAGTACAAAAAGAAATTAGTGATGAGCAAAGAGAGAGTTAGAGAAGACAGTAGAAACAGTGAAGAATTTTAAAGGGTTATTAAGAGAGATAAATTTCATTTGTTTTGGCCCATGGTATATCTCCTATTTTGACCAAGATCCTTTTAACTAAATCAAACCTAATCCTATTTATGCCATGACACTGAAGCAGCAATAACTAAATCAAACCAACACAGATTAACTGTTATATTTAAAAAGTGCACAAACATGTACAATCACAACAAAATAGATACTTGTATCATATGAAATTGCATGGTAACAGTTTGATGGCTTTCATATAATCTTATCTAATACATAGAAGTCTTATAACCTTTTAAATAACTAAGAAAATCACAGACAAAAGTCAACCAAAAATGGAACAATAAAAATAACTGAAATACAGTCTGGTACGACTCAACCCAAAACTTGGACTCTATCCTAGATTAACTATGGTTTCATCAGTAGCGTTAAGGTGCAGAACCTACAGCCCATACTTCTGTTGTATAGAGGAAACAACAATAAGAGACCTACTTTCTGAAGAAAAACTACAGTTTAAGGTGGCAGTAAGAAGACAGCAAGAAATACATTTGGAGCCCAGTAACAAACAGGAAAAGAGAGAATAGGCAATAATTTGCATGGGCTTTGTTGAAGAGAAACTAAAGTAATTAGAGAATAATTGAAAACAAGTCAGTACGCAAAGATAATGTACCTAACCTCCTAAACAGAGAACACATAACTTCCAATAGTCAAATCATAAAATAACCAGCATTCACAACTGTACAAAATTAAATAGTGGAATAGGCTGATTCTTGTTTGCTTATCAAGGTTCCTAAAGACAACAGCAAATACTGCCCTAGGTTTCCAGTTGCTATGGAAATAAGTGAAGTGGACCTCACTAACCCTCCCCAGATTCAATATTCATGGGAGCCTCATGAACTGGACCACCTGATTAGAACAAGTGCACTTCATTTGAACTTTCATACCACTAAACATAAGTAATAGCAGAAGCCAAACAAAAAAAAACACAGAGAGAGAGAGAAAAGAGAAAGAAAAAGATTCACTTGAGTAGAAAACGCAGTTTAGCTAATTGAAACACATTGAAAAACCAATTTAGTTTCAACTAATACAAACCTAATTAAATATTGGACTCAAATTGATACATTTTAGTACAATTGGATTCTGCTTAGAGCATTCCCCGACCAATGGTAAAAGCAAGACCCATGATTCTCAAATATGAACTCTTTAAGTTACTTGTGTCTCTCGAATGATGGATCTATCCAAGGAACCCCTTGACATGTTAATTCTGCCTTCACATGCTCACTAAACTTTTTATTTGGTTTTCACCAATGATATTATCAAATAAAATGGCTATACAACAGATACTCTAACAGAACAGCAAAGATAAAGAACTGATAGTTAGTAAACAGCAAAAGCATTGTCATTACAACAAAGAAGAGGGAAAAATCATAGGAAAAACATAAAGAACAGGCGAAAAGATAAAAGTACAGCAAGACAGATAATAAAATAGGGCATGACCAAGATAACTAGTCAAGAGGAATTTTTTTTTAATTCATAAATCATGACTGGAAATGCTGATTCTTTACATTCAGCCTCAACCCTATATAGAATTTATAATTGACCACATATACAACTCTTATCTTAACTCTAGTTAAGTAAATGTAATCTCAATTGACTAAGATACATGATCACTGTCTCAAGGGCTATCAAGAAGCAAGCAACATAAAGAGAAGTTCAACATACTCAAGGAACCTATCAAAAAAAATAAATAAGTCTTCATGAGGTAATTCAAAAACCGTAAAGAACATAATAGAAGGCATTTAAATCAGCATGATGACCGACTCAAATCTTGACTCAATCAAGACCCACTAAATTGACTAAATTATTGGTGTAAAGTAATGGCAGCTCATAACTTTTCATCTTTTTAATTGCTTTTCAACATTTTTGCATGGTGTGCTTGTCTCAATAAAGAGCGTACCTTGTCCGGACCCATGCATACCACGTGAAATTTTTGACAGTTTCAGATTCAAGGACATTGAGATTATAGAACTCGCTAACATGCTACGCAGAAACGAGAGATGGAGTTGAATACCAAATTCACAATAATAATCTGAGATGCCACTAGGTCTGAAAAGAAAGGCTGCTAGATAGACTTCCAGGTCAACAGTCTTCATGCTAAGGGTGTCTATGCCAAGTACGACTAATTTGTTTGCAAGAGAAAGAACAACACAAAATCGTCCAGTTCCAACAAAACATCATCCAGATCTATTTCCAGTCGTTAATACCCTTATGTAGTTCGATAAAATGCTATTCCGGAGACAACGAGACCTCATCAAACAGTTACGTGTAAGAGTATAAAGCATATTCACCATATCTTGCCCAAAGCTGCGGCTCGACTCCACGGCATTCGCGGATCAAGATGGGGAGCTTGGGGTTGAGCGTCTTCAGATCCTTGTAGTTCTTGTAAACAAACTCCCTGCAATTCCAAAGAAAGAAAAGAGAAAAGCTAAGACACCAAAATTAACAGAGGATCGTCCCCTAGCAAGCGCTCGGTAGCCGATCCACGATAAAAAAGAGAAGCATTCCGTCGAGACTATGCCGGCAAATTCAATCAGGGAAGGAAACAATACCGGGTATGGGCGCTGGCCGGCGAAGTCTGGCAGAAGAGGAAGCGAAGCTCCTTTATATTCCGAGACAGAAGCTCCCTCCAAGCCATCGCCTCTCTTTCTAGGGCCGCACTTGCAAGTTCCAGAACACGAGGGACGAGTCACGCGATTCGATCTCTTCTTGTGAATGGGAATAGCGTTGAATAGGAAGAAGGCATCAGGAGCCGGAGGCAAATGGCCGGGCTTGGGCCGAACTAGTTTAGGGAGTTGGGCCGTGAACGGATCAATTGAATTTGATCTATACAAATAATTAATTTATAATGTATACGTTATTCAAAAAGCTTCATTCGAGAGACAGAGCGGAGCAAAGATTATTATTATTATTATTATTTTTTTTTTTTCATTGAGGCACAATATATCATGTAAAAAAATTACGAAGGTTAATGTAATATGGACGACATATCAAAAATTACTTTAAGATACCTTAAATTTAAATAATAATAATAATAATAATAATATTATTATTATTATTAATTAAGATTTATGATATTTAAACTAATTAAAATCATAATATTTTTATAATTCTATTTAAAAATATTATGACTAGGTAGTGTTGCACTTGCATCCTTATTTATTATTGTTCTTCCACGATAAATAAACACGAATATGTAGACCTGGATTTAATATCATAAAAAAAAAAAAAATTTAAGGATCTTTGTTATAATTTATTTTAAACATTTTAAAATATTCTTCATTTTCATCCACCATTATTTAAACTCTCATACAAGTCATTTTATAAAAAATTAGAAATCTATAATAATTTTATCATTCGAAACCTCGAGAATAAGTCATTATTATATAACCCTAAAAAATTATGATAAAATTGGTAATTAATTTTAATAAGATATAAAGTAATTGAATGATTATAGTGTTTTTAAATGGAGTTACAATGTTTTTAGTCTACTCGAATCAAAACACTGTAGCCAGCCGGCCTAGAGGAAAAAACGTTGTAACTTAATTGAAAATTAATATTTTAGGTATTTGAAAAAAGATAAAGGATCTTCTTTACAAGAAATATATAAACATGGGTACCATCCCAGAAAAGCAAAATATATATATATATATATATATATATATATATATATATATATATATATATATATATATATATATATATATATATATATATATATATATATATATATATATATATATATATATATATATATATATATATATTGCATTCTTATGTGAAAGATAGATATATTAAAATTTATAATAAAATATAATTATCAAATATCCTTTTTATTATAAATGAATTTACGAAATTTGATGATCAAAATAGAAATATAAATTTAGTGAGTTACCCTACGAGGAAAATAGGTTGTAGACATGAATTAATAGGAAAAAATTAATATAAAAAATCGATTAGAATAAAGGGTATTTTATCAAAAAAAAAAAAAAGTCTTTAGTATTGGGCTTTTATCATAATTGGATTTTACTATACAAAGCTCCTTTTTTATTTAAATCTCAATAATGCTCTTGAATCAGTTCTTTCAAACCATAGATCACATGTCAGTTCGATTTAATTGAGACATTTACGTCTGGGTTCGATTCCAGTGAATCAAATTGTGTTTTGTTAGTAATGGATCAGCTCGGAGTTTGTTTCGAGTCACATCTTCAATTTAAATGACAAATGGAGAGAACTCACGAGTTGTACTAATCGTGTAAACAGTGTTGACGAGATCCTCTCCACTAAGCAATGGACATTCGTTAGTGGTAAGGTCTCCTCCCCAGCAAGCAACGACGTTTCGTTTCTTCGCAAGCTCAAGCTCAAGCTCAAGCTCAAGCTCAAGCTCTCTCTGACAAGCACCGATTGTGGTAATTGTAACCCTCCCTCAACAGTGGACTATAACCCTCCATAGTTGCTTCCATTTATCTATGACAAGAGTCTCCAATAACCCTCACAATGACATCTTCTTGTGTTTAGATAATATTCTAGGATTTTATTTTAATATACACTTTAAGGTGCTTTGATTGCTTGATGATTGATGTAAATATATATGGTGCTCCAAAATTTTGAAGTGCAAATTTTGGATTTAAATTTGATTTGTCATACTCCTAAATTTCATCATGCGTATTCAAGCCTAAGGTGGTCCACAACATAATGTTGATCCTCGTTAATTAAAATTTAGATACATGCTTAAATTTGTTGATAGAGTTAAATGACTACCTAGTTTAGAGACACATATTAACCTAATTTGGCCCTTTGGTTGACTTAAGAAATCAGCATGTCAAATTAGCATAATTGTAGTTGAAATTTTGGATCTATAAACTTTATTTGTTAAATCGAAAGTGTCGTCAAGTTGATAATATTATACCCATCGATGAGTACCGCATTAGTACTTTAATGTTATACTTCATAAATAAATAAATATGCAAATCAAAGAAACATTTCATGTTTGTGTATTACTATCTTTTGTCGATAATTTAAATTCATTGACAAACTACAATTAGATGATACCTATTCATTCTTGCCTTACTATTAAGACCCTACTAACCATCTGTCATATAAAAAAACTTAAAAAACCGGAAGATAGCAATAAAGATGATTGAATATCTCATATGATTAATGGTAAGCTAAATCTCATTTTAACTTACATGATTTGATTTATAAATTTTTTGAATCTTATATTTGTAAATACTTTTGCAAGCATATCAATTTGTTTACTCCATCCTATTAACTACCCTCGATTGTCGTCGACTTAAGATTAAATACAATAACTATGGATAATATAATTATTTATTTATAAATAGTCGTTCATTCAAAGATATGAATGTGTTTTATATTTTTGTATACGTTTATTATGCAGGTATATTAAGTGCTCACTCGACTCCTCCTAAAAAGCTTCTAATGTTGATTGACAATATTATCGAGGTATAATATTTTAATATTTTTATTTGTGTATTTGAAATGGGATACTTTATTTATTATATTATTTTATTTACAGAATACACATTTAAGTATAGAATAAGAATGCATCAAGTGCCAAAAGTATAAAGATGAAATCAAGAGATTACATAAGAACTTGGCTATCTTATCACCTCAAAGTACATTTCTCTAATGATCATCAAGAACCTTACTTAGCATATTTTACCATACCTAACATGAGGAACAAAAGTTGGTATTCTCAAGACATTTAAGGAGAAGCTAGATGATCGATTAGCCGCACGAGTTGTTAGTTAAAAGAGAAAAATTAACAGAGGTAACTATTTTATTATATTTATAATACAATTAGTTTGATTATGCTTACTAATATATTTTATTTTACTTTATAGATTTATGATAAAATAGATAGCGATGAAAAAGAGACTACCAAATTAGCTTCAAAACTATAAGTCTTTAAAATAAGTTGGTTGTCAAATTAGGTTTGCTATGACTGATTCAATTATTGTTTGTTATTTGTAGTATAAGTTGTTCAATGTTTTAGAAAGATGATAAAATTTTGTGTGAATAAAAATCTTTTTGGAGATTACTGAACATGGGATTAGTTTACTGAGAGAGAGGCGATAGATGCATATGAGGAGTCTATACTTAGTCGTCACATTATTGACTTAGGACAAAAATTTTGGTCATCCTTATTTTTATGGAGTAGTTTTTAAGGTAAATGATTGTGTATTTATATTTTATTCATTAATAATAATTACTTTGTGATGGATCGACTAATATTTTTTCGTTTTCAATTGTAGCAAGTGTATCACTCATTTGGAATGAAAATTTATAATATAAGATGTAAAATCACCCTTGATGGTTAGATACTTTTGTCCCATTGCTTAGCAAACACCATTGTTATCTGATGGTCATAGGATCTTCAAGAGAAGATACATTTTCATTATAATTCTCTTTCGAAAAAATTACATTCTAACATTTTTAGATTAATGGTAAATATTTTATTATTGTTATTTATCTAATATTATTTTTTTATATTAACTATTTGTTTAAAAACAAGTATAGATTTTAAAGAAAATATCTTCTATTGATTTAGACCGTCTTCATCTCCATATTTTAAACAAGATTCGTAATAAATAATAGAAGACTAAAGTGGTTAAATGTCCTTAGCAAGATAGATCATAGGCGTTTGATTAATCATATCAATAAAGCATAGTGGTTATTATACTAATTGATTGATAACTTTTACCGGAATAATTGCATGATATTTTTTATGAAATATATGGATCGCTTGTTGATGAACTAACAGACATGTTGTTTCGATTGCAAATTACAAATACTATATTGGACAATTGTTATTATGTGGCAAGTCATTGAGAGATTTGAGTGAGATGTGCATTGTATTTCGGATGTGTTGAAATATTTTATTGATATTAGAATATTGTATTTGCTACAAAATGATTAATATTGTTGATATTAATATTTTATAATGTGATTAATGTTATTCTAAAAGTTGAATATGTCTCTAGCTTGTGCCTACGTTGCATAGTGATGTGTATCTATATTTGTATAGCGAGTTATATATTCTTGTGTATTTATGTTTGTATAGTGAGTTATAATGATGATGATGATGATGATGATAATAATATATGTTCGTGATATTTACTAATATCTTCTTTTTTTTATGAATTTAGGTGATTAATTCTTGTAATATGATTTTTTTTGTTTAATCCGTGATCGAATATTATCCAAGTATAAGGAGAATGTAACTAATTAAAATTTCACCGAATTTATTAAAACTCTTACAAAAATATGAGTACTTATTTGTAAGATAATTAGTCTTTCCATTCTTTTGAGGATTTTAGGATGATTGTTTTAAAAATATTTTTTTAAAAAAATATTTTTAGAAATGAAAAGCATAAAGGAAACACAAACTGATTTATAGTGGTTCGGTCGTCCTAACCAACGTCCACTCTCGATTCCTCTTTTCTCGAGACCATTAATTTTCACTATCGATCTTCTTTTTAAATTGGCGAAGATTAACTATTCTTGTTACAACCCTTTCTCCTTTACACTCAGGAGGGAACATTCACACCTTTTTTTTTACAAAAGATCTCACTCCTCTCTTAGAAGGCTTCTAAACTCTAGGAGGAAGAGAGTCAATAATTCAAGAGAGATTATAATACTTTTATCCTCAATAATTCTTTTCTCTTTCTACTCCTTGTCTTACTATCATAAGCAAAAATGAGTGGGGTATTTATAGGCCCCAAATGACTCTAAAAACAGAGCTAAAAATTTAAATCTCTTGATTTTCGAGATACTAAAGGTACCACTGCCTATACTGGATGGTACCACCGCCTATACTAGACGATACCACCATCTGCTACCCTATGCACTAGCGATACCACCACCCAGTCTAGGTGGTACCATCGCTTGACAGTCTGGAAGACTATGTTTGGATGGTACCATCGCCATTTTGGGCGATATGACTGTTGACCCTGGCGGTACTATCACCAGGTTTTTCAAAAATGTATATTTCATACTTTCCAGCTCATAAGCAGTTCCATTGCTTAGCCCAACTTCAGGTCACTGAATTCACCTTCTAATAGGCCCAATTCAATCCTGATTTAGACCTAATGGGCCCTTGATTAAGTTACTATAGTTACACCTAAAACTAACTCGATTAAAACATAAACTACTTCAATCAAGATACAAATGATTACAAATATAAATCCTATATTGTTCGATATGCCATTGGTTCATCCGATACTTCATTTGAAAATTCGATGCACCGTCCTCTCTTTTCAATGTATTGCCCGATCCATCAGTATGTTGACCTCTCATTGTTGACTCTCAAATTTTAATAATGAAATCAATTGATGAATTAATGATCTAATCCATATATTGGGATAAGTGATGTAGGACTAACTACGATCGTGAAAAAAGTAAAATAATTAAAGAAGAATTGAATGTTGGGTTTGAGTCAATGATCGGGCATCGGGCTAGATGAAACGGGAGATACATCGAAGGATCGGATGATGTAGTAAAAGCTTGCTGGAAGTTCATCGAGAATTCACCAAAAGCTTACCAAAAATTTGTCGAGAGTTTGCCAAAAGCTCACTAGAAGTTCGCTAGAAGTTCACCGAAAGCTCGTCGGAAAATCACCGGGAGTTCGTTGGAAGTTCACCGAGAGTTCAGTTGAATAGTTGACATATTGGACAACTTATATTACTTATATTGTAATTGTTTTGGACTTAACTATCATAGTTAAGACTTTAATTTGAATTAGTTTTAGGAGAAATCCTACTAACTCAATTAGAGGCCAATTAGACCCAAAACAGGGCTGATTTGGGCCAGTTGGATGGCCCATTCAGCCACTTATAGCCACGTCAGGATGTAGCATCACCCAATGTAGGGAAATCTAGGGGGGGCATCACATGTGCAGTGGAAGAACAGAAAATAAAAATTCTCAATTTTCCCAATGATGTGTTCATCGTCGAGCGAAGATTAGTGTACAAAATCTGCAAAACCGAAAACTACGTATATGAAAGATTGTATTTTACATAGGGAGATCATATATCTTTGAATCTTTGTAGATCTGTAGGAGAGGATAAATGAGGTCGAGCGTCCTCCCTCTAATGGTGATCTACATAGTAGGGCTGTGACGACGCTCCTTAAATCGCTATCCAAAACTCCACACCTACTATTTGATGAGGAGAAGGGAAGAGGAGAATAGGAGGTGGCAACGAAAAACCTCTAGCCTATGGGTGTTTGGTTCCCTCCTATTTATAGAGGCTCTTTGTCAACTTAACCATAATTGATCTTGCCCTATTGGGTATTGGATCTTCATTCAACTACCTAAGCATTTTAGATTAGTGGATCTTAATCTGATAATCTCTCATTGGCTCTTATTAAATGTCATCCATAGGATCTAATAATTCAGAGGCTTATTGGATATCCAATAAGATAGGGGCTTCGACGGATATCTCATATTTGAAACTCTACTCGTCACAACACCTACCATATGTGTGTGACCCTCTAGGCCGAATATCGAGCTGGCTACAAGTCATGCCTATCAGAACTCCTTTTGGCTAGGTAAATTAATATCTCAATAATAATTCACTCGACTCATCGACGGCGGACGCACTAGGCCACTACACCGTAGTCCTTATATGATATAGGAGAATCTAATCCTTTAGACTTGTCTATCCATAGTTACCATATACCTATAGTCCCTCATCAATCTAATATCCTAGAGACTGTATATCAGATATAGTGTTGTCAGACCAATATGGTTTCTGCTCAAGTCTCGCTCTAATCAGCTTCTCCCGGAGAACTCTTTCTCTCTCAATCTGAATAAATCTAGCCAAGGATTTGTTTGAGCAAGAATATATGAGATGTCCCTCTTATAACATTGAGAGTGGATAATCCTTTATTGACACTCAATAGTCATCGTAAGGTTGGCTGCCACTCCCGATGATCAGTTCTGCTAGATTTGAAACTTCCAAGCCTATAAATTTGGTATAAAGAGTGGAGTACTCGAATAGGACATCCTTGGTATCTCATGTTAGGATCGGGGTCGTCACTAAGAGGGGGGGTGAATTAGTGCAACGGAAAGATTACATCTCGATTAAAACTTTGTTTGATAAAAACCATTTCTGATGAAAACCTTTTCGTAAAGATCTTAAGTTGAAACCCATTTGTAAATGTATTGAAAGTACTAAGCGATTAAGGAGGTTTGTAGTAAAGATAAATTGCACAAAGAAAATACAAACCAGATTTTAGAGTGGTTCAGTCAACGTGACCTACATCCACTTTCGGCTTCCTCATCCTACGAGGTCACCAGCATCCACTATAGGCCTTCTTTCGATAGGCAAAGGCCAATCACCTTTTACACCTCTCTTCTCATTTTCACGGGTTTAGGAGATAACCCTTACAAGCACCCACTCTCCTCTTACAGATTTTTAAACTTAGAGTGGAGGAGGGAATCTAAAGAGATTGTAACAGCATTTTTCTACTTTTGAACTCTTTATGCTTGTGTGCTTTAACCAGGGATGAGAGGGGTATTTATAGGCTTTAAGTTGATTCAAACTTGGAGCCTAAAACTTTCCCATCCTAGCTTTCCCAAGCACGAGCGGTACTACCGCCTGCGTTGGACGGTACCATCGCCTAATGTTAGTCGACACTAACACTGTTCTAGGTGGTACCACTGCCTAGGGGACAGTGCTGGGTGGTACCACTACCCAGACTGGCGATACCACCGCTTGGCACCCTGTTAGGGGCGATACAACTGCCCAGACTGGCGGTACCACCGTTTGACACAGTCTCGAAGACGATGCCACGATAATGAGACTTCTTGGGGCACTGTTTGGGCCTCTTATTGGACCCAACATAGTTTTTACATGGGCCTAGCTGGCCTCTAATTGGGTTGGCCCAAATCCAAGCCCAATTACGTGCTAAATACGAAATCCTAAGACATTTGCTAAGCTAAATAAGTCCCTATGTCTATTCTTCCAACGAACTTCCGACGATCTCTCAATAATATTCCGGCAGACTCCCGGCAAGCTCCTGGACTTCACGATGATCTTCTTGGCGAGTTCCGACGAGCTTCTCTAGCAAGCTCTAGGACTTCTCGACTAGTTCCTCCAGAACTTTCGACGAATGTCCGAACTTTCGACGAACTCTTGAACTCCCAACATTATCGCGTCCTTGACTCCGAGACTTCATTTTGCTTTATGCCTTGCTATCGTAGTTAATCCTGCACATGTAAAACATACTTCGATCTAGACAATTAATACTAAACATTAATCAAGTTGTCCGGCATGTCATTGGTCCCTTGATGCTTCGTCCGATTCTTTAGTGCATCGTCCTCTCTTACGGCCTATTGCCCAATCGGCCAATTGACTCCGTAACTCCGATATCCTTGGCACAATATCCGCTTTTGTTGGCCCGATGCCCAAATCCACGGCCCGAAGCCTTCTGTCGATACATCGACGGTTCCTCCGGCTTGACGTCCAATCTTCTGACATGTTTTCCCCTAGCACAACATGATTTTTTCAGCTTTAATTGTCTCATCCTGATCGAAGAATCCTACGTCCCTCAAAACGCAGATTAAAATATAAACACTTATCAATTGGTTTTATTATCAAAATCCAAGATTCAACAATCTCACCCTTTTTTATGATGACAACTAATCGACGACGGAGTTAACATTTGCTAGTCATAGGTGCCCAGCAAGCCAATCACGTGAGTGATGGCACGTGTGACTTAATATAGAATCTTTTTGCTTATTATATTTTGGCATATATCACTTTATAACTATTGCATAAATACATACATATATTGTGATGTCCTTGGATTTGTGCAATGGGAATCGGATCGTGATGAGTTCACGATAGTGAGATCGATTCACCTTTAAACACATATCCAAAATAATCCCGGTCATAGGTTACTCGAGAGGGATATCGTGATAACCGGACAGACTGGTGTGCTGTATACCCGTCCATATGATGGATGCAGCTGGTCTCATAGCTGCTTGTGTAGGGACACTAGGGATACAGTACAGGTGCTCATTGGAGAATGAGTTCACTGATTGATCCGCTTACGGAATGTTGGATGGTTGATGATGCCTTATTGTCAGACAGCGATTCCGTAGTCCTAGTGGTATATCTGGTCCTTAGACTTGAGACACCAAGGATGTCCTGTATGAGTGCTCCACTCTTTGATACCAGACTTATAGGTTTGGCTATCCCAAATCTAGTACAGTTGGTCATTGGGAGTGGTAGTCGACCTTACGAGGGCTATTGAGTGTCGATAGATGATCATCCACTCTCAGCGTCATGAGATGAATATCCCATGTATTCTTGCTCAGAAAAATCCCTGGCCAGGGTCATTCGGGTTGAGAGAGAAAGAGTTCTCCGAGAGAATCCGATTAGAGCGAGACTCGAGTAGAAACCGTGTGGGTCTGACAACACCATGCTTGATATACGGTCTCTGGTATATTAGATGGATGAGGGACTATAGGTACAAGGTAACTGAGGACAAACAGGTCCAACGGATTGGATTCCCCTGTATCGTCTGGGGACTACGGCGTAGTGGCCTAGTACGTCCGTAGTCGATGAGTCGAGTGAATTATTACAGAGATAATAATTCACTGAGTTAGAAGGAGTTCTGACAGATATGACTCACGACCAGCTCAATATTGGGCCTAGAGGGTCACACACATATGGTAGGCATTGCGATAAATAGAGGTTCGGATATAAGATATCCGACGGAGCCCTTGTCTTATTGGATGCAGATCCAATACCCACTAGGGGAGGACCCATAAGGGTTTGACAGGGGACCTCTATAAATAGGAGGAATTCAGAGCCCCATGGGCTAGAGAGCTTTTGTTTGCCTTTTCCTATTCTCCTCTCCATCTCCAACTCAGAGTAGGTCTGGAGTTTTGAGGAGTGTCGTCGCAACCCTGTTGTGTGGATCACCGCTAGAGAGGAGGACGCTTGACCTCCTTCACCCTCTCCTAAAGATCTGCAAGGAAATAGGGATATACGATCTCCCTAGGTAACACAATCTACTCTATATGCAGTTTAATGTTTCATGGATTTTTTGCATTACCAATCTTCATACTGACGGAATTTAACATCTCTTTGGGAATCGGGGATTTTGTTTTCTTGTTCTTCCGCCACGATATGATGTCGCCCCAAGGATTTCCCAACAAGTGGTATCGAGCCGGTTGCTTCGTCTGCGAATGATTAGTTTTGAACTTGCGTGTGTTGTGTTTAGGAAGAATTTTGACGTCAAAATTGTTGATAAAAAAAACAAGGAAAGGCAGCAACAGTTGCTGCCCTCGATCTGTGTACGCGTAGCGCCAGCGAAGGCGGGCAGCACAAGGAACTGCGTCTGTTGCGGCCGGCCGGGGCCTGCTTGCAGCAGGCTTGTCTGCCGGCGGGGGGGTGGCAACCCAGGCGGCGTCGTCGAGGCGGTGGTCATGCCGATGCTCCGCGGGCGAAACCCCCACAGGGGTGCCTGATGGGACAGCACCACTCATGAGGTGGCTGGCGCCCAAAAGCCACCAAGAATCCGCTTGTAGGTGAGGGGTGCCTCGCCCCGCCGCGTAAGATAGGCAAGTGGTGGCGGCGATAGTAGCGAAAAGGGGAAAGGGCATTAGGGTTTTCTGGGCAAAAGATAGTTTTGCCCCTCGGAATTTGAGAAATTCCTGTTTTTGTCTTTTGTCTAAATTATGAAAATACCCCTATGAATTTAGAAATTCCCTATAATGTCCCTAATTTCAGAAAATATTAATTAATAAAAAGGTTTAGTTGATTGTTATTTTATTATTATTATTATCTAGTAGTCCTACATGATAATGATTATTTATACATGTGATGTATGATGTGTGGACGGATGATCATGCCCGTGTGATGTGTGTACTTGTGATTATTATTATTGAGGTCTGCGAACCTCCATTATATTTCTCGTTTATTGTCGGGCCTATGTACCTATGATTTAGTTGTAATCACATGAGGAGGCATAGTGGGAGCGTGGATGCGATAGCGGGACCCACGAGATGGACGATCGTGATGCATGAAGATGCATCAAGATGTCGTCGGAACCGACAAGGACGAAATGGACGATCACAGGGCATGGAGATGCACCGTTGCACACATAGATCTTGATGTGAGTGATGAGGCCTACTGGCTCGGGCCTAATCATATTAGGTTGTGGTCCATGATCTTCTAGTGTAATTGTTTATACACATACTAGATATGTATATATATTTGCATGCGATGTAGATATATATTAAATATGTATATGTGTGACATGTCATATTAGGAGACCAAATCATAGAAACATCTTTCGATAATATTAAGTCGGTAAACGTGAGGCAATTAGATTGACCCACGTGGCCTTCTATCGTTATAAGTAGGAACCGATTCCCGGTGTAAGTTGAGTTGGTCGAGTCCCTCGAGACTCACCTATATCGCGATTTGCTATCTTGCTTACGACATAGAGATGTCACCGGTGACTTGAGGGCATGGTATACTTGGTCGAGTCACTCGAGGGTATATCATCAAATCAGACTTATCTTGTAACGAAGGTGTTGACTTAACTGAGCATCATGGTTGGTCGAGTCCCTCGAGGCCATGGTGATTCGGAGGCCAAACAGGACGAGAATCACAAGGAGTTGTGATTGACAAGAGTTGCCTACCTTTTAGGCTTAGTGTGATTGGTCGAGTCCCTCGAGTTTACACTAAGACGCTGATTGGATCCTGATCCCCACTAGAAGTCTGCCGGAGGCTTCTGTTTCACGTGCTGAGGATGTCTAGTGACTCGTTAGTAAAATAGTGGGAGCATATTAAGATAGAAGTCCAGATCTTGATAGTTTATTTCTTGCAAAATCTGCATGTTATTCATTTCTGCTGCATCTTTATTTTCAGAAAATGTCGCTTTCAAATCCCTTACGTGGCATACTTGATGTCAACCGCCTCACTGGTCCAAATTATACAGATTGGCTCCGTAACTTGAGAATTGTTCTCACAGTGGAGAAAATCGTGTACGTCCTTGATACAATGATGCCTGCGCCCGAAGAAGGGGCAAACGAGGATGAGATCGCTCGCTACGTGAAGTACATTGATGACTCCACTCTTGCTCAGTGCTATTTGTTGGGCTTTATGACTCTTGATTTACAGAGACAACATGAAAAGATGGATGCCAAATCCATTCTCCTACATAACCGTAAATTGTTTGAGGAACAGGGAAGGACTCAGCGATATGAGATATCTAAGAGCCTCTTCCGCGCTAGGATGACTGAGGGGACACTGGTTCAGAACCATGTCCTAAAGATGATTGAGTGGATAGAGAAACTCACAGGTCTAGGAATGGTCCTAGAGGATAACTTGTGTGTGGACATTGTGCTTCAGTCCCTACCAGATTCCTTTTCATAGTTCATAATGAATTTTAATATGAACAAGCTTGAAGTGACTCTCCCATAGCTTCTCAATATGTTGAGGGAGGCACAGAGTACTATCAAGAAAGAGAAGCCAGTTCTCTACACTGGTGAGACCAAAAGGAAAAGGAAAGCAGAAAGGTCACTTAAGAAAGGAAAGGGCAAGGTCAAACCAGGTAAAGCAAAGGTTGCTAAGAAAGACCCAGCAAAGGACAAAGGCCAGTGCTTCCACTGTGGTAAAGATGGGCACTGGAAGAGAAACTGCAAAGAGTACCTTGCAGAAAGGGCGAAACAAAAGCTTTATGAAGCTTCATGTACATTCATGATCAGTCTCCATTTGTCAGACTCTTATGATAATATATGGGTATTGGATACCGGTAGTGCTTATCATATATGCAATTCGTTACAGGTTCTAGCAAGACCTAGGAGACTAGAGAGAGGCGAGATGGACCTCAAGATCGGTAATGGAGCAAAAGTTGTTGTAGTAGCTGTTGGCGAGGTCGCCCTACATCTGCCTAGTGAAGCTTTTATTGCATTAGATGCATGTTATTTTGTTCCTTCTATTATCAAAATCATTATCTCCATTTCATATTTAACAGTTAGTGGATATAAATTTATTTTTGAGAACAATGGTTGTTCGATAATATTAGATGATAAAATCATCATGAAAGGAACATTGCATAATGGTTTATTTATATTAGACACCACTCCACATATCATGAATGTAAATGTGTCCAAAAGGAAATGAGATGAGTTGAACAGTGCATACCTGTGGCATTGTAGGCTAGGTCACATCCATGAAAGAAGGATTCAAAAGTTGCTAAATGATGAATATCTTGATCCATTCGACTATGTGTCATATGCAACTTGTGAGCCTTGCATTCGTGGAAAACTGACCAACTCTCCATTTAGTGGAACTGGAGAGAGAGCCACTGAGTTGTTGGAACTCATACATAGTGATGTATGTGGACCCATGTCAACTCATGCCATTGGAGGTTACTCATACTTCATTACATTTACTGATGATTTCTCAAGGTATGGATATGTGTACTTAATAAAGTACAAGTCCAAGGCCTTTGAGAAATTCAGAGAGTATAAGAATGAGGTGGAGAACCAGACTGGAAAGAGTATCAAAACTCTTCGATCAGATCGAGGAGGTGAGTACTTAAGTACAGAGTTCACTCAGTTCATCAAGGACCATGGGATATTATCCCAATGGACACCTCCTTATACACCTCAGCTTAATGGTGTCTCTGGAAGGAGAAATCATACATTATTAGATATGGTACGGTCCATGATGAGTTTCGCTGACCTACCCATCTCATTCTGGGGATATGCCCTAGAAACCGTAGCTTACCTTCTGAACAGAGTTCCAACTAAGTCGGTAGTGTCTACATCATATGAGATATGGAAAGGGAAGAAGCCTGATCTTAAGGTTGTTAAGATTTGGGGCTGGCCTACACATGTTAAAAGACACAACTCCGATAAGTTAGAATCAAGGACATAGCGATGCAAATTTGTGGGATACCCCAAGGAAACTTGTGAGTATTATTTCTATCATCTCGAGGACCAAAAGGTCTTTGTAGCTAAGAGAGCACTGTTCCTTGAGAAGGAACACATTCTTGGTGGAGATAGTGGGAGAATGATAGAATTGAGCGAGGTTGGAGAACCAAGCTCAAGCACCACTCTACAGCCCGAGTCTGTTCAGGTACGTAATACACAAGTTTCAACTTTACACAGGTCTGATAGAGTATCCCATCCTCCTGAGAGATATGTGGGACATATTAGAGGAGATGATGCAGAGGATATTGATCCTCAGACCTACGAAGAGGCTATTATGAGTATAGACTCCGGGAAGTGGCAAGAAGCCATGAATTCTAAGATGGATTCTATGTACTCCAATAAGGTTTGGAACCTAGTTGATGCGCCCGAAGGTATTGTACCCATCGGTTGCAAGTGGATCTTTAAGAAAAAGATCGGAGTAGATGGAAAGGTAGAGACCTATAAAGCAAGGCTAGTGGCTAAGGGGTATCGTCAAAGGCAATGTGTTGACTATGACGAAACCTTCTCACCCGTAGCAATGCTAAAATCCATCAGAATTCTATTGGCTATTGCAGCACACTATGATTATGAGATCTGGAAGATGGATGTGGAAACCGCATTCCTCAATGGGAACCTCGAGGAGGAGGTGTATATGGTGCAACCTGAGGTATACATGTCCAAGAACTGTTGGGAAATCCTTGGGGGCGACATCATATGCGCAGCGGAAAAACAAGAAAAATAAAATCCCCGATTCCCAAAGAGATGTTCGTCGTCATGCGAAGATTGGTACGCAAAAATCCGCGAAACATGAAACTGCGTATAGAGTAAATTATGTTACCTAGGGTGATCGTATATCCCTGTTTCCTTGCATATCCTTATGAGAGGGTGAAGGAGGTCAAGCGTCCTCCTCTCTAGCGGTGATCCACATAGTAGGGTTACGACGACGCTCCTCAAAACTCTAGACCTACTCTGAGGTGGAGATGGAGAGGAGAATAGGAAAAGGCAAACAAAAGCTCTCTGGCCCATAGGGCTCTGAATCCCTCCTATTTTTGGAGGTCCCCTGTGAAACCCTAATGGGTCCTCCCCTAGTGGGTATTGGATCTGCATCCAATAAGACAAGGGCTCCGTCGGATATCTTATATCCGAACCTCTATTCATCGCAATGCCTACCATATGTGTATGACCCTCTAGGCCCAATATCGAGTGGCCATGAATCATACCCCGAACTCATTCTAACTCAGTGAATTATTATCTCTATAATAATTCACTCGACTCATCGACCATCGATGTACTAGGCCACCACTGTAGTCCCCCAGACGATCTGGGGAATCCAATCCATTGGACTGTCTCATCCTCGATTACCATGTACCTATAGTCCTCATCCATCCAATATACCGTAGAGACCAGATATTGAGCATGGTGTTGTCGGAACCCACACGGTTTTTCGAAGTCTCGCTCTAATCGGATTCTCTGGGACAACTTTTTCTCTCTCAACCCGAATTACCACGGCCATGGATTTGTCCGAGTAAAAACACATGGGATATTACTCTCATGACTTGAGAGTGGATGATCCTCTATCGACACTCAATAGCCCTCGTAAGGTCGACTACCACTCCCAATGACCGGTGTACTAGATGGGACACCCAAACCTATAAGTCTAGTATCAAAGAGTGGAGCACTCATACAGGACATCCTTGGTGTCTCAAGTCTAAGGACCAGATACACCACTAGGACTACGGAATCGCTGTCTGACAATAAGGCATCATTAACCATCCAGCATTCCGTAAGCAGATCAATTAGTGAACTCATTCTCCAATGAGCACCTGTAATGTATCCCTAGTGTCCCTACACAAGCAGCTATGAGACCAGCTGCATCTATCATATGGACGGGTATACAGCACACCAATCTGTCCGGTTATCATGATATCCCTCTCGAGTAACCTTTGACCGGGATTATTTAGGATATGTGTTTAAAGCTGAATCGATCTCACTATCGTGATCTCATCACGATCTGATTCCCATTGCACAAATCCAAGGACATCACAATGTATGTATGCATTTATATAAAGTGATATATGCCAAAATATAATAAGCAAAAAGATTCTATATTAAGTCACACGTGCCATCACTCACGTGATTGGCTTGCTGGGCACCTATGAGTAGCAATCTCCCACTTGACCTAAAGCCAATCACCTATGTGTCTGATCCCCATCAGACCCCTATGACGCTGAAAACAAATCTGAGACGACGGCTTTGTTAGTGGATCTACAATGTTATTTTCGGATGGAACTCTTTCCACTACTACATCTCCTCGGGTCACGATCTCTCTAATAAGGTGGAACCTCCTCAGTACATGCTTAGATTTCTGATGAGACCTAGGTTCCTTTGCTTGAGCAATCGCCCCGTTGTTGTCATAATATAGGGAGATCGGCTCTTCGCTACCCGGCACGACTCTCAAATCTGTGATGAACTTCTTCACCCAAACTCCCTCCTTTGCTGCATCTGATGCAGCAATGTACTCGCCTCGTGTGGTCGAAGTCGCCAGTGGTATCTTGCTTGGAACTCTTCCAACACACTTTGCTCCTCCATTCAAGGTGTACACATACCACGAATTCGACTTGCTATCATCGACATCGGACTGAAAACTTGAGTCAGTGTAGCCTTCAACCTAAAGGCTATTACCTCCATATACTAGTAAAAGATCCTTAGTCCTTCTCAAGTAATTAAGGATACACTTTCTTGCTTTCCGGTCTCCAAGCACGGATCCGCTGATACCTGCTCGTGACACTCGGGAGCATGCGCTATATCAGGCCTAGTACATAGTATGACATACATGATAGACCCTATTGCTGAGGCATAAGGTATCATATTCATGTTCGCCCTTTCTTCTGGAGTCTTTGGGGATATACTCGTAGAAAGCGATATCCCATATCTCATCAGTATGAGACCTCTCTTGGAATTTTTCATGCAGCTACTACAGCAACTTTTACTCCATTGCCCATCTTGAGGTCCATCTCGCCTCTTTCTAGTTATCTAGGCCTTGCCAGAACCTGCAACGAATTGCATATATGATAAGCACTACCGGTATCCTATACCTATATGTTATCATAAGAGTCTGACAAATGGAGATTGATCATGAATGTACCTGAAGATTCATAAAGCTTTTGTTTCGCCCTTTCTGCAAGGTACTCTTTGCAGTTTCTCTTCCAGTGCCCATCTTTACCACAGTGGAAGCACTGGCCTTTGTCCTTTGCTGGGTCTTTCTTAGCAACCTTTGCTTTACCTGGTTTGACCTTGCCCTTTCCCTTCTTAAGGGACCTTTCTGCTTTCCTTTTCCTTTTGGTCTCACCAGTATAGAGAATTGGCTTCTCTTTCTTGATAGTACTCTGTGCCTCCCTCAACATATTGAGAAGCTCTGGGAGAGTCACTTCAAGCTTGTTCATATTAAAATTCATTATGAACTGTGAAAAGGAATCTGGTAGGGACTGAAGCATAATGTCCACACACAAGTTATCCTCTAGGACCATTCCTAGACCTGTGAGTTTCTATATCCACTCAATCATCTTTAGGACATGGTTCTGAACCGGTGTCCCCTCAGTCATCCAAGCGCGGAAAAGGCTCTTAGATATCTCATATCGCTGAGTCCTTCCCTGTTCCTCAAACAATTTGCGAACATGTAGGAGAATGGATCTGGGATCCATCTTTTCGTGTTGTCTCTGTAACTCAGGAGTCATAGAGCCCAACATATAGCATTGAGCAAGAGTGGAGTCATCAATGTACTTCACATAGCGAGCGATCTCATACTCGTTTGCCCCTTCTTCGGGCGCAGGCATCACTGTATCAAGGACGTACATGATTTTCTCCGCTATGAGAACAATTCTCAAGTTACGGAGCCAATCCGTATAATTTGGACCAGTGAGGCGGTTGACATCAAGTATGCCACGTAAGAGATTTGAAAGCGACATTTTCTGAAAATAAAGATGCAGCAGAAATGAATAACATGCAGATTTTGCAAGAAATAAACTATCAAGATATGGACTTCTATCTTAATATGCTCCCACTTTTTTACTAACGAGTCACGTGACACCCTCAGCACATAAAACGGAAGTCTCCGGCAGACTTCTAGTGGGGATCAAGATCCAATCAGCGTCTTAGTGTAACCTCGAGGGACTCGACCAATCACACTAAGCCTAAAAGGTAGGCAACTCTTGTCGATCACAACTTGTGATTCCCTTCCTATTCGGCCTCCGAATCACAATGGCCTCGAGGGACTCGACCAACCATGATGCTCGGTTAAGTCAACACCTTCGTTATAAGATGAGTCTGATTTGATGATATACCCTCGAGGTACTCGACCAAGTATACCATGCCCTCAGGTCACCGGTGACATCTCTATGTCGTAAGCGAGATAGCGAATTGCGATATAGGTGAGTCTCGAGGGACTCGACCAACTCAACCTACACTGGTAATCGGTTCCTACTTATAACGATGGAAGGCCACGTGGGTCAATCTAATTGCCTCACGTTTACCGACTTAATATTATCGAGAGATGTTTCTATGATTTAGTCTCCTAATATGACATGTCACACATATATATATTTAATATATATCTACATCGCATGCAAATTGTTAGGATCGGAGCGGCACTAAGAGGGGGTGAATTAGTGTAGCGGATTAAAACTTCGGTTTTAATAAATCTTTCGTACGATAAGAAGAATAATGTTTCGTTTGAAACCGTTTCAATTGCGTTGAAAGCGTACGTAATAAGATGAGGGCAGTGAACTTAGCAAAGTGAAGGTTTGCAGAAAGATAAATGCATAAACATAAACGCAAACCAGAGATTATGCCGATTTTAGAATGGTTCGGTCAAATGACCTACATCCACTTGCGAGGCCCCTCTTCGATGAGGCTCCCACCTTCCACTAGAAAATCTCTTGAAATGGAAGGGCAAATACCCCTCTTACAACCTTTTACAAACAGTTCAACCTCTTACAAATTTTCAGCAAGAAAGGAGGAGAACTTTTCTAGCAAATTGAAAACTAGACTTGCTAAGACTTTCTAAAACTTTTCTCTCAATCAATTACTGCTCAAAAAGTTGTTATCTTAGCTGAGATTTGAGGGGTATTTATAGGCCTCAAGAGGATTCAAATTTGGGCTCCAAATTTAAATTCTCGTGGAGTTCCCGATGCTGGCAGTGTCACCGCCTGTCAGTGGCGGTGCCACCGCCTGTCAGTGTCAGGCGCTGACAATGCTAGGCGGTGCCACTGCCCAGCTGGCTCTCGGGCAATGGGCGGTGCCACCGCCCAACTCTCGGGTGCTGGGCGGTGCAACCGCCCAGTCTAGCAGTGCCACCGCCAGACTTTTCGGTTGACTGGTTGGGCTTCAAACTTAGCCCAAACCCAGTCTAATTTTGGGCCCAGTTGGCCCCTAACCAGGATATAGGATTATTTCTTAATCCTAATCCTAATTACAAGTTAACTACTTAACAAAACACATCCTAAGCAATATTTCAACCGCGAACGTCGAGTTTTGTTCCGGCGAGCTTTTTCCGACGGGCTCCTAGCAAGCTCCCGAACTTGTGATGACTTTAATGAGTAGCCGAGCCGTCTCGGTGATCTCCGTGAACCTCCGACAATCTCTTCGGCGAACTTCCGAAAATTCCGACAGGTTCCCGATTTCTTCTTGGTTGGTTCCGGCAGCATCTCCGACGATTCTTCGGACTCTTAAACGTCCATCGAACTTGACTCTGGTATCCTTGCTTTGTATTTTCTGGTTATCGTAGTTAGTCCTGCACACTTAAGCCAAAACTCTACTCCGATCTAGACAATTATTACAACGCGAATTGACATTTCGTTGCCTAACACGTCATTGGTTGGCGCTTCGTCCGATTCTTCAGTGCATCGTCCTCTCTTGCAGCTTGTTGCCCAATCGGTGGTTGACCTCCGCAACCCCGATATCCTTGGTGTAATTCCGCTCTCCTTAGCCCGATGCCCGACATCCAAAGCCTTCTACCGTCCAATATCCTGACGTGATCTCCTCCGGCGCAACATCAATTCCTCCTGCGTTAGTTGTCTAATCCTGATCGAGTAGACCTGCATCACTCAAAATGCAGTTTAAATTATAAACACATATCAAGTGGTTTCATCATCAAAATACGAGATAGGATGTCATCCACATATATCACCAAAAAGGTGATAGCGCTCCCACATACCTTTATGTATACACATACTAGATATGTAAACACATACTAGATATGTATATATATTTGTGTTGAATCTCGTATGACATCCTATCAACTTTTTGCTTCTCTTTAGACTACAAGCTAGCAATGTTTACGATATGTAAGTTTCACAATATACAAGCTAGCAAAAATTTCGAAAGCAAATGTAAGATAGCTTTCTTGTGTAAGCTCATAATTCTTGCTTCCTATTGCAATGTGCAAGTTGCAAGTTTTGCTTCTTGAGATAGGCAAGATAGCACTTTTGCAATTTTTGTTTCTTAAGATAGGCAAGCTTGTGATGTTCAAAATAACAAGCTCTTTCTTCTAGAAGTGTCATTTTTGCTTTCTTTGCAAAGTGTAAGATAGCAAAATGTTTGAAAAAGTGATCAAGTTTTGCAACATACAAGCTAGCAAAAATGCCAAACTAGCAAGAGATAATATTTTACATGAGGCAAGCAAACAATTTGGCAAATGTTACATTTGCATCTTCTCTTTTGAGAAGTGCAATTTTTGCTTTCATCTTGAATTGTGCAAGCTAGTTAGTTTACCTCTTTTCATGATGTCCACGCTAGAAATTCTTGCTCCCCCTTTGTCATTGTCAAAAAGAAGGGAAGACCCTTATATCAATTTTCATATTATGACAAAGGTAAGTATCATTCTTATTTGTGCATCATTATATATTCAAATTAAAACATACACAATTTCAATAACCTTATTTTTCATGCACGATACCGAAAAATAAATCAATCATCATTAATAAGCATATCATACATGATACTTAAACATTAAAATTTTCAAGCATTTATCAACATGTTGATCATGATACCAAATATTCATCATTTAACGCATTTCAATCATTGTTTCAATCATCACTATAACTCATCATGCACATGATGTAAAATCATCTAACATGATACAAACATTTATTTTCAAAATGTTTATCACTATTTTCATGTATGATAATAAAGTATTCATGATGCATATATCATCACAATACAAAGCAATTGCATGCATAATTTCAAAGTATAAATATTTCAAATCATGAAGATATTAACTTGTCAAATTTCATGCATAATTTTAATCACCACATAAGGAATATCAAGAAGAAAGTAATTGGGTAATGCGATAAACATTTCATGAATACAAGGAATTGTATAAAAATCATATCATGAAGGATTAGAACATATGAATACCAAAAGGCATGATTTCTTTTTGAAAAACCTACTCATAAATAATCAAAAGAAAATCTTAGGAGATCGATTAAGGAAAAAATCTTGATTCATAATAAATCTTAATTTGTAAATATCACGGAATCAAGATCATGATTTTGAATAAAACTCATTCAAATTCAAATCATCAAAATCTCAACATTTCTTTCAAGAGATTCAAAATGGCATAGATAGTTTTATTGGTCTCTTAGGTAGAAATCAATAAGATAAAGGATTACATTTTATTTTTATAAATTTCTATTCATGTGATTTGCTTCTTATGAGCATGCCTTAGTCTTTATATGCCAAATCAATATACGCATTAAAGTTCAAGATGTAAAGGCAAAATCTTATGAGACAACTCATTTATAAAATATTCATCATGTTTATTTTCATGAGATTCATAAGATTGGTAAAATAAATTCATTAATCTCAATAGAATAGAAAATTCATTTCCATTTCATATAATTGATTTCATGTGAGAGTGTTCAAGTCTTTTTGTGAAAACATTGTATCATCATTTAAAGTCAAAACATAAGTTTCGTCATAAAGCCGTCAAACCCGAACACATCAAAAATAAAACATCATGATATCACATCTATCATCAAAAGATTATCAAGAAATTTATACATAGATGTACATGCACTATGTCATCTTAATATGTCATGAGAATATCATATTAATTCGTCATAAAAATGATTAAACCAAAAACATGTTAATCCAAAATGAGAGTATCAAATCAACATTTACTTCAAAAACTCATGCATGACATAAAATCATCAAAATACACATGCATGGATTAATCCTAAGCATTATCACATATCATATAACTATAATCCATAATGTTGCATACATCATTCAACATTTCAAAACTTAACATGCATGAACCCTTAGCAATATACTTTTCATTGATCAAATTTTTAAATTTTTTCAAAGATGCTAAAAAAGAAAAACATGATATAATTTTTGAAAAATAATTTTTTTTTATTTCCTATTCCTACTATCTAAATTAAGAACTCATGAAAAACTTCAAGTAATTTCAAAATAATTCAAGAGAGTTGAGTTACTTACCTTGTAGTCGAAGCCTGTCAAAGCCCAATTCATCGTTTCACCTTTGGAAGTTCTTAATTCATCCTTGGGTGCCTTCCTTTTCTTTGGCCTCTTCCTCCATTCAATTTCATTGTTTATTTTAGATTTTTGTTTAATGAACTTATTAAGAGTTGGTGTTCGAAGTTTAAGTTCATCATTGTCCTCATCACTTGAGTCATCGCTCAAGTGGTATTCATTTGTCCGAGGTTCCAAATCCTTCATATTCTTTGGAAGGTGGTTCAAGTGTTCATTGTGTTCATCATGTGCATTGCGCACCATTTCTATTGTCATTAATGAGCCGATAAGTTCTTCAAGTGGAAAAATATTTAAATCTTTTGTTTCTTGTATTGCCGTTACTTTTGATTCCCAAGCTTTAGAAAGTGATCGTAAAACTTTACTAACAAGTTCAAAATTGAGAAACATTTGCCAAGAGCTTGTAAACCATTGACGACATCCGTGAAACGGGTGTACATGTCAACAATGGTTTTATTTCGGCTTCATTTGAAAAAAGCTCAAAGTCATGCATTAAAATGTTGATTTTCGAATCTTTAACTCTAGAAGTGCCTTCGTGTGTGATTTAAAGAGTGTGCCATATGTCGAAAGCCGTTTCGCATAAAGAAACCCGATTGAACTCATTTTTGTCCAAAGCGCAAAATAAGGCATTCATAGCCTTTGCGTTTAAAGAAAACATCTTCTTCTCCAAATCATTTCATTGGTTCATTAGAAGAGAAGACATTTCAAATCCATTTTCGACTATGTGCCATAAATTCAAATCCAAAGAAAGTAAGAAAACTCTCATTCGAGTTTTCCAATAAGTGTAGTCCGTCCCATTGAAAAAGTGAGGACAAATGAGAGAGTGACCCTCTTGAAAGCCGTAAAGAGCCATTTCTATTTGGGTGTTAAACCAAGGTAGAAAAACCCGCTCTCGATACCAATTGTTAGGATCGGAGCGGCACTAAGAGGGGGGGGGGGGGGTGAATTAGTGCAAATGGATTAAAACTTGGTTTTAATAAATCTTTCATCTGATAAGAATAATGCTTCGTTTGAAACTGTTTCAATGCGAAAGCGCATTTAATAAGATGAGGGCAGTGAACTTAGCAAAGTAAAGGTTTGCAGAAAGATAAATGCATAAACATAAACGCAAACAGGAGATTACGCCGATTTTAGAGTGGTTCGGTCAAATGACCTACATCCACTTGAGGCCCCTCTTGATGAGGCTCCCACCTTCCACTAGCAAATCTCTTGAAATAGAAGGGCAAATACCCCTCTTACAACCTTTTACAAACAGTTCAACCTCTTACAAATTTTCAGCAAGAAAGGAGGAGAACTTTTCTAGCAAATTGAAAACTAGACTTGCTAAGACTTTCTAAGACTTTTCTCTCAATCAATTGTTGCTCAAAAAGTTGTTATCTCAGTTGAGATTTGAGGGGTATTTATAGGCCTCAAGAGGATTCAAATTTGGGCTCCAAATTTGAATTCTTGTGGAGTTCGATCTTTGGTGGTGCCACCTTTCACCGTGTGGTGGTGGTGCCACCGCTTTGTCGATGTGTCGCACCCGACAATGCTAGGCGTGCCACCGCCCAGCTGGTTCTCTCGGGCAATAGGCGGTGCCACCGCCAGACTCTCGAAGTGCTGGCGGTGCAGCCCCGATCTGGCGATTACCACCGCCATACTTTTCGGTTGACTGGTTGGGCTTCAAACTTAGCCCAAACCCAGTCTAATTTTGGGCCCAGTTGGCCCCTAATCAGGATATAAGATTATTTCTTAATCCTAATCCTAATTACAAGTTAACTACTTAACAAAACACATCCTAAGCAATATTTCAACCGCTGAACGCCGAGTCTTGTTCCGACGAGCTTTTTTTCCGACGGGCTCCTAGCAAACTCCGAACTTGTGATGACTTTAATGAGTAGCAGGAGCCTTCGGTGATCTCTCCGTGAACCTTCGACGATCTCTTCGGCGAACTTCCGAAAATTCCGACAGGTTCCCGATTTCTTCTCGGTTGGTTCCGGCAGCATCTCCGACGATTCTTCGGACTCTTAAACGTCCATCGAACTTGACTCTGGTATCCTTGCTTTGTGTTTTCTGGTTATCGTAGTTAGTCCTACACACTTAAGCCAAAACTCTATTCCGATCTAGACAATTATTACAACGCGAATTGACATTCCGTTGCCCGGCACGTCATTGGTTGGCGCTTCGTCCGATTCTTCAACGCATCGTCCTCTCTTGCGGCTTGTTGCCCAATCGGCGGTTGACCTCCGCAAACCCGATATCCTTGGTGTAATTCCTCTCTCCTTGGCCCGATGCCCGATGTCCGAAGCCTTCTGCCGTCCAATATCCTGACGTGATCTCCTCCGGCGCAACGTCAATTCCTCCTGCGTTAATTGTCTGATCCTGATCGAGTAGACCTGCATCACTCAAAATGCAGTTTAAATTATAAACACATATCAAGTGGTTTCATCATCAAAATACGAGATTCAACACAAATATATATACATATCTAGTATGTGTTTACATATCTAGTATGTGTATACATAAAGGTATGTGGGAGCGCTATCACCTTTTTGGTGATATATGTGGATGACATCCTATCATGTATAAAGGTATGTGGGAGCGCTATCGCTTTCTACAAGTATATCCCCAAAGACTCCAGAAGAAAGGGCGAACATGGATATAACACCTTATGCCTCAACAATAGGGTCTATCATGTATACCATGCAATGTACTAGGCCTGATATAGCGCATGCTTTGAGTGTCACGAGAAAGTATCAGGCGGATCCAGGCTTGGAGCACTGGAAAGTAGTAAAGTGTATCCTTAAGTACTTGAGAAGGACTAAGGATCTTTTACTAGTATATGGAGGAAATAGCCTTAAGGTTGAAGGCTACACTGACTCAAGTTTTCAGTTTGATGTCGATGATAGCAAGTCGAATTCAGGGTATGTGTACACCTTGAATGGAGCAGTGTGCTGGAAGAGTTTAAGCAAGATACCACTGCTGACTCGACCACAGAGGCGGAGTACATTGCTGCATCAGATGCAGCAAAGGAGGGAGTTTGGGTGAAGAAGTTCATCTCAGACTTGGGAGTCATGCCGGGTAGCGAAGAGCCGATCTCCCTATATTGCGACAACAACGGGGCGATTGCTCAAGCAAAGGAACCTAGGTCTCATCAGAAATCTAAGCATGTTCTGAGAAGGTTCCACCTTATCAGAGAGATCGTGACCCGAGGAGATGTAGTAGTGGAAAGAGTTCCATCCGAAGATAACATTGCAGATCCACTAACAAAGCCGTTGTCTCAGATTTGTTTTGAACGTCACAGGGGTCTGATGGGGATCAGACACATAGGTGATTGGCTTTAGGTCAAGTGGGAGATTGCTAGTCATAGGTGCCCAGCAAGCCAATCACATGAGTGATGGCACGTGTGACTTAATATAGAATCTTTTTTCATATTATATTTTGGCATATATCACTTTACAACTATCGCATAAATGCATACATATATTGTGATGTCCTTGGATTTGTGCAATGGGAATCAGATCGTGATGAGATCACGATAGTGAGATCGATTCACCTTTAAACACATATCCTAAATAATCCCGGTCATAGGTTACTCGAGAGGGATATCGTGATAACCGGACAGACTGGTGTTCTGTATACCCATCCATATGATGGATGCAGCTGGTCTCATAGCTGCTTGTGTAGGGACATTATGGATACAGTACAGTCGCTCATTGGAGAATGAGTTCACTGATTGATCCGCTTACGGAATGCTGGATGGTTGATGATGCCTTATTGTCAGACAGTGATTCCGTAGTCCTTGTGACGTATCTGGTCCTTACACTTGAGACACCAAGGATGTCCTGTATGAGTGCTCCACTCTTTGATACCAGACTTATTGGATTTGCTGTCCCAGATCTAGTACAGCTGGTCATTGGGAGTGGTAGTCGACCTTACGAGGGCTATTGAGTATCGATAGAGGATCATCCACTCTCGACGTCATGAGAGGAATATCCCATGTGTTCTTGCTCAGACAAATTCCTGGCCAAGGTCATTCGGGTTGAGAGAGAAAGATTTCTCCGGGAGAATCCGATTAGAGCGAGACTCGAGTAGAAACCGTGTGGGTCTGACAACACCATGCCCGATATACGGTCTCTGGTATATTAGATTGATGAGGGGCTATAGGTATATAGTAACTGAGGACAGATAGGTCCAATGGATTGGATTCCCCTGTATCATCTGGGGACTACGACGTAGTGGCCTAGTACGTCCGTAGTCGATGAGTCGAGTGAATTATTATAGAGATAATAATTCACTGAGTTAGAAGGAGTTCTGACAGGTATGACTCACGGCCAGCTCGATATTGGGCCTAGAGGGTCACACACATATGGTAGGAATTGCGATGAATAGAGGTTCGGATATGAGATATCCGACGGAGCCCTTGTCTTATTGGATGCAGATCCAATACCCACTAGGGGAGGACCCATTAGGGTTTTGTGAGGGACCTCTATAAATAGGAGGGATTGAGCCCCATGGGCTAGAGAGAGCTTTTGTTTGCCTTTTCCTATTCTCCTCTCCATCTCCACCTCAGAGTAGGTCTGGAGTTTTGAGGAGCGTCGTCGCAACCCTGTTGTGTGGATCACCGCTAGAGAAGAGGACGCTTGACCTCCTTCACCCTCTCCTAAGGATCTGCAAGGAAACAGGGATATACGATCTCCCTAGGTAACACAATCTACTCTATACGCAGTTTCATGTTTCGCTAATTTTTCGTACCAATCTTCGCACGACAACGGACATCTCTTTGGGAATCGGAGATTTTGTTTTTCTTGTTCTTCCGCTGTGCATATGATGTCGCCCCCAAGGATTTCCCAACAGAAACCATGTGGGTCTGACAACACCATGCTCGATATGCGGTTTATGGTATCTTAGATGGACGAGGGACTATAGGTACACGGTAACTGAGGATAGACAGGTCCAATGGATTGGATTCCCCTGTATTGTCTGGGGAGTACGGCGTAGTGGCCTAGTATGTCCGTAGTCGATGAGTCGAGTGAATTATTACAGAGATAATAATTCACTGAGTTACATGGAGTTCTGACAGGTATGACTCACGGCCAGCTCAATATTGGGCCTAAAGGGTCACATACATATGGTAGGCATTGCGATGAATAGAGGTTCAGATATGAGATATATGACGGAGCCCTTATCTTATTGGATGCTGATCCAATACCCACTATGGGAGGACCCATTAGGGTTTGATAGGGGACCTCTATAAATAGGAGGGATTTAGAGCCCCATGGGCTAGAGAACTTTTGTTTGCCTTTTCCTATTCTCCTCTCCATCTCCACCTCAGAGTAGGTCTGGAGTTTTGAGGAGCGTCGTCGCAACCCTGCTGTGTGGATCACCGCTAGAGAGGAGGACGCTTGACCTCCTTCACCCTCTCCTAAGGATCTGCAAGGAAATAGGGATATACGACCTCCCTAGGTAACACAATCTACTCTATATGCAGTTTCATATTTCACGGATTTTTGCGTACCAATCTTCGCACGACGACGAACATCTCTTTGGGAATCGAGGATTTTGTTTTTCTTGTTCTTCCGCTGCGCATATGATGTCGCCCCCAAGGAATTTCCCTACAGTGGTATCAGAGCCAGGTTGTTCGTGCGAATGATTGGTTTTGAACTGCGTGTGTTGTGTTTAGGAAGAATTTTGGCGTCAAAATTGTTGCCCTCTCGTCGTCGTGCAGCACGATGGCCGGTAGCACAGGGGTGCGTCTCACTGCCGCCGGGGAACTGCTTGGCAAAGCTTCTTGTCGGCGGGGGGTACCATTAGCGAGGCGCCGCGTAGGAGGAAGCCGCGCCGTCTGGGGCTAAAGACCGCCATGGAGGCGGAAGGTGCGAAAGGGGCCCACCGCCCGGCAACATCATTTACAATGGGCGCGCCGTCCTGCGGCGAGGGCGCTGCCCTCGCCCCCGCCACCGGCCACCGGCGGCATGGTGGCAAGCAAAAAAAAGGGGAAAGGGCATTAGGGTTTTCAGGGCAAAGGATAGTTTTGCGCCTCGAAATTTGAGAAATTCAAATTTCTATCTTTTATCCAAATTATGAAAATACCCCTATGAATTTAGAAATTCCCCATAATGTCCCAGATTTCAGAAAATATTAATTAATTAAAAAGTTTAGTTGATTATTATTTTATTATCATTATCTAGTAGTCCTATATGATGATGATTATTTATACATGTGATGTATGATGTGTGGACGGATGATCATGGATTGTGTGATATGTGTACCTGTGATTATTATTATTGAGGTCTGCGAACCTTCATTATATTTCTCGTTTATTGTCGGGCCTACGTGTCTATGATTAAGTTGTAATCACATGAGGAGGCATAGTAGGAGCGTGGATGCGATAGCGGGACCCACGAGACGGACGATCGTGATGCATGAAGATGCATCAAGATGTCGACGGAACCGACAAGGACGAAATGGACGATCACAGGGCATGGAGAAGCACTTTTGCACACATAGATCTTGATGTGAGTGATTAGGCCTACTGGCTCGGGCCTAATCATATTAGGTTGTGGTCCATGATCATCTAGTGTAATTACTTATACACATACTAGATATGTATATATATTTGCATGCGATGTAGATATATATTAAATATGTATATGTGTGACATGTTATATTAGGGGACAAAATCATAGAAACATCTCTCGATAATATTAAGTCGGTAAACGTGAGGCAATTAGATTGACCCACGTGGCCTTCCATCGTTATAAGTAGGAACCGATTCCCGGTGTACGTTGAGTTGGTCGAGTCCCTCGAGACTCACCTATATCGCGATTCGCTATCTTGCTTACGACATAGAGATGTCACCGGTGACCCGAGGGCACGGTATACTTGGTCGAGTCCCTCGAGGGTATATCATCAAATCAAACTCATCTTGCAACGAAGGTGTTGACTTAACCGAGCATCATGGTTGGTCGAGTCCCTCGAGGCCATGGTGATTCGGAGGCCGAACAGGACGGGAATTACAATGAGTTGTGATTGACAAGAGTTACCTACCTTTTAGGCTTAGTGTGATTGATCGAGTCCCTCGAGGTTACACTAAGACGCTGATTGGATCCTGATCCCCACTAGAAGTCTGCCGAAGACTTTCGTTTCACGTGCTGAGGGTGTCGCGTGACTCGTTAGTAAAATAGTGGGAGCATACTATGATAAAAGTCAATATCTTGATAGTTTATTTCTTACAAAATCTGCAGGTTATTCATTTCTGCTGCATCTTTATTTTCAGAAAATAAAGCCGTTGTCTCAGATTTGTTTTCAGCATCACAGGGGTCTGATGGGGATCAAACACATAGGTGATTGGCTTTAGGTCAAGTGGGAGATTGCTAGTCATAAGTGCCCAGCAAGCCAATCACGTGAGTGATGGCACGTGTGACTTAATATAGAATCTTTTTGCTTATTATATTTCGGCATATATCACTTTATAACTATTGCATAAATGCATACATATATTGTGATGTCCTTGGATTTGTGCAATGGGAATCGGATCGTGATGAGATCATGATAGTGAGATCGATTCACCTTTAAACACATATCCTAAATAATCCGGTCATAGGTTACTCGAGAGGGATATCGTGATCCTTTGGATGACCGTTGTGTTGATACTGCGTCCTTATGATGGATGCATTTGGTCTCATAGCTGCTTGTGTGGGGACACTAGGGATACGATACAGGTGCTCTATGGAGAATGAGTTCATCGATTGATCCGCCACGGAATCTTTGGATGGTTGATGATGCCTTATTGTCGGACCGGCGATTACTCAGAGTCCTAGTGGTATATCCGGTCCTTAGACTTGAGACACCAAGGATGTCATGTTTGAGTGCTCCACTCTTTGATACCAGACTTATAGGTTTGGCTATCCCATTTAGTACAGTTGGTCATTGGGAGTGGTAGTCGACCTTACTAGGGATATTGAGTGTCGATAGAGGATCATCCACTCTGGCGTCATGAGAGGAATATCCCATGTGTTCTTGCTTTCGAGACAAATCCTGGCTAGGGTCATTAGGGTTGAAGAGAAAGGGTTATCAGGAGAATCCGATTAGAGAGACTTCGAGAAGAAACCGTGTGGTATGACAACACCATGCTTTCGATATACGGTCTCTCGTATATTAGATGGATGAGGACTATAGGTACACTGTTCTTGAGGTGACAGTCCAATGGATTGGATTCCCCAGATCATTCGGGGACTACGGCGTAGTGGCCTAGTACATCCGTAGTTGATGAGTCGAGTGAATTATTACAGAGATAATAATTCAATGAAGTTAGAAGGAGTTAGAAAAAGTATGACTCACGGCCCATTTCGATATTGGGCCTAAAGGGTCACATACATATGGTAGGCATTGCGATGAATAGAGGTTGGGATATGAGATATCTGACGGAGCCCTTGTCTTATTGGATGCAGATCCAATACCCACTATGGGAGGACCCATTAGGGTTTGACAGGGGACCTCTATAAATAGGAGGGATTCAGAGCCCCATGGGCTAGAGAGCTTTTGTTTGCCTTTTCCTATTCTCCTCTCCATCTCCACCTCAAAGTAGGTCTGGAGTTTTTGAGGAGCGTCATCGCAACCCTGCTGTGTGGATCACCGCTAGAGAGGAGGACGCTTGACCTCCTTCACCCTCTCCTAAGGATCTGCAAGGAAATAGGGATATATGATCTCCCTAGGTAACATAATATACTCTATACGCATTTTCATGTTTCGCGGATTTTTGCGTACCAATCTTCGCACGACGATGAACATCTCTTTGGGAATCGGGGATTTTGTTTTTCTTGTTCTTCCGCTGCGCATATGATGTCGCCCCCAAGGAATTTCCCTACACATACAATATATTCAAGCAATAGGCAATATAAAGTGACAAAATATCGGATAATAATAATAAGTAAAAAGACTATGTGTCAACTCACACATGACATCACTCACGTGATTAGCTTGCAAGGCACCTATGACTAGTAGTGATGCCCCCCAAGATTTCTCTACACGTTTGCAATCGATGAGTCAAGTGAATTATTATAGAGATAATAATTCACTGAGTTAGAAGGAGTTATGACAGATATGACTCACGGCTAACTCAGTGAATTATTATCTCCATAATAATTCACTTGACTCATCGACTACGGACGTACTAGGCCACTATGCGGTAGTCCCCAAATGATACAAAGCAATCTAATTCTTTGGATATATATGTTCTCAGTTACCATATACTTATAGTCCCTCAACCATCTAATATCCCAAAGATCATATAACGGACATGATGTTGTCAAGCCCATACGGTTTCTCCTCGAGTCTCGCTCTAATCGAATTCTCTTAGAGAACTTTTTTTCTCTCAATCTGAATGACCTTAGCCAAGGATTTATCTAAACAAGAACACAGAGGATATTTTTCTCATGATATCGAGTGTAAATGATCCTCTATCGACACTCAATAGAGTGTCGATAGAGGATCATCTACTCTCGGCGTTATGAGGAATATCCCATGTATTCTTGCTCAGACAAATCCCTAGTCAGGGTCATTCGGGTTAAGAGAGAAAGAGTTCTCTGGGAGAATCCGATCAGAGCGAGACTCGAGTAGAAACCGTATGGGTCTGACAGCACCATGCTCGATATACGATATCTGGGATATTATATGGATGAGAGACTATAGGTATACGGTAACTGAGGACAGATAGGTCTAATGGGTTAGATTCCCCTGTATCATCTAGGGACTATGACGTAGTGGCCTAATACATCCGTAGTCGATGAGTCGAATGAATTATTACAGAAATAATAATTCACTGAGTTAAAAGGAGTTCTGACAGGTATGACTCAAGGCCAGCTCGATATTGGGCCTAGAGGGTCACACACATATGGTAGGCATTGTGATGAGTAAAGGTTTGGATATGAGATATCCGATAGAGCCCTTGTCTTCTTGGATATCCAATAAGCTCTTGAATTATTGGATCCTATGAACGAGATCCAATAAGAGCCCATGAGAGATTATTGGATAGAGATCCACTAATCTAAAAGGCTTGGGTTATTGGATACAGATCCAATACCCACTAGGGGAGGATCCATTAGGGTTTGACAGGGGACCTCTATAAATAGGAGGGATTCCGAGCCTCATAGGCTAGAGCCTTTGCTTGCCTCTCCTATTCTCCTTCCCCTCTCCACCTCAGAGCAGGCCAGGAGTTTTGAGGAGCGTCGTCGCAGCCCTACTATGTGGATCACCGCTAGAGAGGAGGACGTTTGACCTCCTTCACCCTCTCCTAAGGATCTGCAAAGAAACAGGAATATATGATCTCCCTAGGTAACACAATCTACTATATACGTAGTTTTATGTTTCACGATTTTTGCGCACCAATCTTCGCACGACGACGAACATCTCTTTGGGAATCGGGGATTTTATTTTCTTGTTCTTCCACTGCGCATCTGATGTCGCCCCCAAAGATTTCCCAATAGCCACCGCCTGACCTTACGGGTCACTGGTTGGGCTTCAAGTTCGGCCCAAACCAAGTCACATTCGGGCCTAATTGGCCCCTAACTAGGATATAGGATTATCCGTTAATACTAACCATAATTACATATAAACTACGTAATTGAAAACATAGTCCTAAGCAATTTTTAAACGGCAAGCGTCGAGTCTCGTTTCGGCAAGCTTTCCAGCGATCTTCTGGTAGACTTCCAATACACCCTAGGATTTCTTCCAGCGGACTCCTAGTAGGCTCCCGATCTTATGACAAATTCAGCGAGTAGCCGAGCCTTCTCAGTGATCTCCATGAATCTCCGAGGATCTCTTTGGCGGACTTTCAAAAATTCCGATAAGTCCTCGATTTCTTCTTGGTTGATTCCGGCAGCATCTCCGATGAATCTTCGGACTCTCAAACATCCATCGAACTTGACTCCGGTATCATTGCTTTATGTTTTCAGGCTATCGTAGTTAATCCTGCATACTTAATTCAATAATATGGATTAGATCAATTAATCCATCAATTGATTTCATCATTAAAATCCGAGATTCAACACTTTTAATACTGAAAGATCTTCTATATTGTGACATAGACAATTATAGCATATCTCTAAGGAAAGAATTGAAAGATTAGTGAAGGATAATATTTTGGAACATTTCGAGTTTACTAATTTTGATGTTTGTATATATTATATTAAGGGAAAGCAAACTAAACTTATAAAGAAAAATGCCATAAGAAGTAAAGAACTCCTTGAGAGTATTCATTCTGATATCTGCAGATCACTTCATATTCCTTATTTTAGTGAAAAATAGTATTTCATCACATTTATAGATGATCCGTCCATATATGACTATGTTTATCTAATACATAAAAAGTCTCAAGCCATTGATACTCTTGAAATGTATATAAATGAGGTCGAGAGACAATTAGATAGAAAAGTTAAAATTGTTAGATCTGATAGGGGTGGTGAATTTTATAGCAGATATAATGAATCTGGTATGAATATTGGTCCTTTTGCTAGATTATTAGAATAACGAGGTATTTATGCTCAATATACATTATCAGGTGTGCCACAACAGAATTGCTAGTCATAGGTGCCCAACAAGCCAATTACGTGAGTGATGACACATGTGACTTGACATAATCTTTCTGATTATTATATTTTAGCATTTATCACTTTATATTGATTATTGCATATATGTTTGCATATATTGTGATGTCCTTGGATCTATGTAATGAAAATCGGATCGTGATGAAATCATGATAATGAGATCGATTCGCCTTTAGACATAAATCCTAAATAATCCTGGTTATAGGTTACTCGAGAGGGATATCAAGATAACCAGACAAACTAGTGTGCTGTATAACCATCCATATGATGGATGCAGCTGGTCTCATAGCTGCTCGTGTGAGGACACTAGGGATACAGTACAAATGCTCATTGGAGAATAAGTTCATTTATTGATCCGCTTATGGAATGCTAGATAGTTGATGATACCTTATTGCCACTCTCTCATTCATCCTCCATTTTTAAATGGGAAGGACTACACTTATCGGAAAACTCAAATGAGAGTTTTCTTACTTTCATTGAATCTCGAATTATTGCATATAGTCGAATCTGGTTTTCAAATGTCTTCTCTTCCAATGTCTTCTCTAAATACAAAGGCTATGAATGCCTTGTTTTGCACCTTAGATAGAAATAAGTTTAATCGTGTTTCTACTTGTAAAACGACTTTCGATATTTGGCGCACTTTTGAAATCATACATGAAGGAAATAGCAAAGTTAAAGATTTAAAAATTAATTTTTTAATATATGATTTCGAGCTTTTTCGAATGAAGTCGAACGAAACCATTGTGGACATATACACCCGTTTTACAGATGTTATCAATGGTTTAAATGCTCTTGGCAAATGTTTTTCAGATTTTGAACTTGTAAACAAGATTTTGCGTTCTCTTAATAAGAGTTGGATTAAAAAATAACGGCTATTCAAGAATAAAAAAACTTGAACCAATTTCCAATCTAAGAACTAATATGGTCCTTGATGACCTATGAAATGACGTGCAATGCACGTAAAGAACTTGAGAACCACCTTCCAAAGAACACGAAGGATTTTGAACGTAGAACATTTGAAGACCACTCGAGCATAAGCTCAAGTGATGGTGAACATGAACTACTCATTAAGAAATTTAAAAAGTTCATGAAACAAGAACTAAAGAATAAGAACAAAAAGAACGCAACTATTGCTTTGAATGCAAGAAGAAGAACATAAAGTGAGAATGAATCGAGCTCCTCCGAAGACGAGGAGAAAATCAACAAAGGCGAGGGGGTAAACTACGCCTTAACGGCTTTCGACATTGAGGTAATCAAAACGCCTTTAGTTTATTTTGAAATTACATAATGCTTTTCATGACTTATTTTTAATTTAGTTTAATATAATTTAAGAAAATTAAATATTTTTTTGAATTACATGTTTAATGAAAATGCAAAAATAAAATTGGATCATGCTTACCTTTCTAATGATTTTAAAAATAATCATGAAAAATACATATTTTATGATAAACAAACAAAATGATTTTGATTGAAAATATGAAATCATGATGAAATAATGCAATTTGAGATCATTCTTAATAAATTTATATTTCGAAATAATGCATGATGATTCTTGCGATTTATGGATTATCAATTTTTGCCGTAATGAAAGTTTCTTTTTTGTTTTTTTTTTAAACAATTGATGCATGTTTTTATTTGACATAAATGAAAGATGACATACATGAATGAAATAAATCACACGAATTGAAATAACTAAAAAGAGAAAAGGTTTCTCCTTGAAGAATTTATTTTTTCCTACTTTATCGAATTTTTAAAAAGGGAGATTAATGAATCTATTTGTATCATTTTTATTTATCTCTTAAAAGTGACTTTAGTAATTTGCAATGTTATCTTCGGATGGAACTCTTTCCACTACTACATCTCCTCGGGTCACGATCTCTCTGATAAGGTGGAACCTCCTCAGAACATGCTTAGATTTCTGATGAGACCTAGGTTCCTTTGCTTGAGCAATCGCCCCGTTGTTGTCGCAATATAGGGAGATCGGCTTCAAGCAACCCCAAGACGACTCCTAAATCCGTGGATGAACTTCTTCACCCAAACTCCCTCCTTTGCCGATCCGATGCAAAGCAATGTACTTTCCCTCATGGTGGAGTCATGAGGTATCTTGCTTGGAACTCTTCCAAAGACTGCTCCTCCATTCAAGGTGTACACATACCCTAAATTGACTTGCTATAATCGATATCGACTGAAAACTTGAGTCGGTGTAGCCTTCAACCTTAAGGCTATTACCTCCATATACTAGTAAAAGATCTTTAGTCCTTCTCAAGTACTTAAGGATACACTTTATTGCTTTCAAAGTGCTCCAAGCCTGGATCGCTTTGATACCGCCGAGACACTCGGAGCATGCGCTATATCAGGCCTAGTATATAGCATGACATACATGATAGACCCTATTCTTTGAGGCTAAAGGTATCATATCCATGTTAATTGTTTAGTCATAGGTGCTTGACAAAGCCAATCACGTGAGTGATGGCACGTGTGACTTGATACGAATCTTTTTTGCTTATTATATTTTGGCATATATCACTTTATAACTATTGCATAAATGCATATATATATTGTGATGTCCTTGGATTTGTGCAATGGGAATCGGATCGTGATGAGATCACGATAATGAGATCGATTCACCTTTAAACACATATCCTAAATAATCTGGTCATAGGTTTTCGAGAGGGACATCGTGATAACCCGGATAGACTGGTGTGCTATATATACGTCCATATGATGGATGCAGTTGGTCTCATAGCTGCTCGTGTAGGGACACTAGGGATATATATGCAGTGCTCATTGGAGAATGAGTTCACGATTGATCCGCTTACGGAATGCTGGATGGTTGATGATGCCTTATTGTCGGGAAGCATTCCAGAGTCCTAATGGTGTATCTCGGTCCTTAGACTTGAGACACCAAGGATGTCCTGTATGAGTGCTCCACTCTTTGATACCAGACTTATAGGTTTGGTTGTCCCCGGATCTAGTACAAGTACCGGTCATTGGGAGTGGTAGTGGACCCTTTAGGGCTATTGAGTGTCGATAGAGGATCATCCACTCTCGGCGCCATGAGAGGAATATCCCATGTGTTCTTGCTCGGACAAATCCCCGGGGGTCATTCGGGTTGAGAGAGAAAGAGTTCTAGGAGAATCCGATTAGAGCAGAGACTCGAGTAGAAACCGTATGGGTCCGACAACACCATGCTCGATATAGGGTCTCTGGGATATTAGATGGATGAGGGACTATAGGTACATGGTGGCGAGGGATGACGGTCCAATGGATTGGATTCCCCCCAGATCGTTCGGGGACTACTGGCGTAGTGGCCTAAGACGTTCAGTAGTAGATGAGTCGAGTGAATTATTACAGAGATAATAATTCAATTGGAGTTAGAAGGAGTTCCGACGGGTATGACTCACGGCAGATTTCGATATTGGGCCTAGAGGGTCACACACACATATGGTAGGCATTGCGATGAGTAGAGGTTGGGATGAGATATCCCACAAAGCCCTTGTCTTATTGGATGCAGATCCAATACCTACTAGGGAAGGACCCATTAGGGTTTGACACGGGATCTCTATAAATAGGGAGGGATTCACAGCCTCATAGGCTAGAGTCTTTGCTTGCCTTTCCTATTCTCCCTCCCTCTCCACCCTGAGGCTGGAGTTTTGAGGAGGGTCGTCGCAACCCTGCTGTGTGGATCACCGCTAGAGAGGAGGACGCTTGACCTCCTTCACCCTCTCCTAAGGATCCGCAAGGAAAGCAGGGGATATCGATCTCCCTAGGTAACACAATCTCTATCACGCAGTTTTTGTTTTTTACTTTGATTTTTGCGCGACCAATCTTCGCACTGACGACGAACAACATTTTTTGGGAATCGGGGATTTTATTTTCTTGTTCTTCCGCTAGCATATGATGTCGCCCCATGATTTCCCCAAATGGTGGTATGAGAGAGCCGGGGTTGTTGTTGCGAATCATTGGTTTTGAACCGCTGCGGTGTTGTGTTTAGGAAGAATTTTGACGACAAAATCGCTGTTGTAAAGAAGAAAGGGCAGCAACAGTTGCTGCCCTCGATCCGCGGTGCAACGCACCGCAAGGCGGCAACGCGAAGCCACCTGAAAGCAAAGGCCAGTGGCCGCTTCTCCCGCTTGTTGCCAGCAGGCATTTGTCGGCGGCAGCAGGCAAGTAGAGGCGGCTGGCGCGGCCGGCCAAGAAAGCGGCGCCAGAACAGCGGCGACGCTGCACCGCCGCGCAGAAGGAGGGCCTCCAGGGGGACAACCACGGGCAGACCGGCGCCGGGCGAAGGCGCCCACCACCGATCGCCGCCGCCGCCAATGAGAGTCTGCGCCGCGGGGAAGAGGATCCGCCGCCCGCAAAAAAGTGCCCGCCAATGGTGGCGGCGGTACAGCGGGCAATGAAAGGGCATTAGGGTTTTTGGGAAAAAGATAATTTTGCCCTCAGAATTAGAGAAATTCAGTTTTAACTTTTATCAAAATTACGAAAATACCCTTAGGAATTGAGAAATTCCCTACATGTCCCTGATTTGAAAAAATATTAATTAATTAAAAAAGTTTTAGTTGATTATTATTTTTATTATTATCTAGTAGTCCTACATGATGATGATTGTTTATACATGTGATGTATGATGTGTGGACGGATGATCATGGATGTGTGATGTGTGTGTACTTGTGATTATTATTATTGAGGTCTGCGAACCTCCATTACATTTTCGTTTATTGTTGCCGGGACCTGCGTGCCTATGATTAAGATTTGTAATCACATGAGGCCTTGTTGAGGGGCGTGGATGCGATAGCGGGACCCACGAGGCAGACGATCGTGATGCATAGAGATGCATCAAGATGTCGACTTAAAACCGCGAGGGCGAGATGAACGATCCTGAGGGCAAGGAGATGCACCGTTGCACACATAGATCTTGATGTGAGTGATTAGGCCCATCGGCTGGGCCTAATCATATTATGGGTTGTGGTCCATGATCATCCGATGTGATTGCTTATACACATACTAGATATGTATATATATTTGCATGCGATGTAGATATATATTAAATATGTATATGTGTGACATGTCATATTAGGAGACCAAATTATAGAAACATCTCTCGATAATATTAAGTGGTAAGCGTGAGGCAATTAGATTGACCCACGTGGCCTTCCATCGTTATGGTAGGAAGATTCCCGGTGTAGGTTGAGTTGGTGAGTCCCCGAGACTCACCTATATCGCGATTCGCTATCTTGCTTACGACATAGAGATGTCACTTGGGTGACTTGACACGAGGACATGGTATGCTTGGTCGAAGTCCCTCGAGGTATATCATCAAATCAGACTCATCTTGTAACGAAGGTGTTGACTTAACCGAAAGCATCATGGTTGGTCGAGTCCCTCGAGGCCATGGTGATTGAGGCCAAACAGGGCGGGAATCACAAGGAGTTGTGATCGCAAAGAGTTGCCTACCTTTTAGGCTTAGTGTGATTGTTCGAGTCCCTCGAGGTTACACTAAGACGCTGATTGGATCCTGATCCCCACTAGAAGTCTGCGGAGACTTCCGTTTCATCTTTGAGGGTGTCGTGGTGACTCGTTAGTAAAATAGTGGGGCATATTAAGATAGATGTCCATATCTTGATAGTTTATTTCTTGCAAAATCTGCATGTTATTCATTTCTGCGACATCTTTATTTTGAGGAAAATGTCGCTTTCAAATCCCTTACGTGGCATACTTGATGTCAACCGCCTTACTGGTCCAAATTATACGGATTGGCTCCGTAACTTGAGAATTGTTCTCACAGTGGAGAAAAATCGTGTACATCCTTGATATGATGATGCCTTTAGAAGAAGGGGCAAGCGAGGATGAGATCGCTTCGCCTTCGTGAAATACATTGATGACTCCACTCTTGCTCAGTGCTATATGTTGGGCTCTATGACTCAGGGGAGTTCTGAGAGACAACATGAAAAAGATGGATGCCAGATCCATTCTCCTACATGTCCATAAATTGTTTGAGGAGCAGGGAAGGACTCAACGATATGAGATATCCAAGAGCCTTTTTAAGCTAGGATGACTGAGGGGACACAGGTTGAACCATGTCCTAAAGATGATTGAGTGGATAGAGAAACTCACAGGTCTAGGAATGGTCCTAGAGGATAACTTATGTGTGGACATTGTGCTTGAGTCCCTACCATATTCCTTTTAACAGTTCATAATGAATTTTAATATGAACAAGCTTGAGGTGACTCTCCTATAGCCTCAATATGTTGAGGGAGGTAGAGAGTACTATTAAAAAAAAGAAGCCAGTTTCTACTTGGTGAGACCAGAAAAGAAAAGGAAAAAGAAAAGGTCCCTTAAGAAGGAAAGGGCAAAGGGCAAACAAGGTAAAAGCAAAGGTTGCTAAGAAAGACCCAATAAAGGACAAAGGCGAGTGCTTCCAATGTGGTAAAGATGGGCATTGGAAGATAAACTGCAAAAGTACCTTGCAGAAAGGGCGAAAACAAAAGCTTGATGAAGCTTGGTACATTCATGATCATCTCCATTTGTCGGACTCTTATGATAACACATGGGTATTGGATACAGTGGAGTGCTTATCATATATGCAAGTCGTTGAGGTTTACGGCAAACCCTGGGAGACTACTGAGAGGCGAGATGGACCTCAAGATGGGTAATGGAGCAAAAGTTGCTGTATTAGGCTGTTGGCGAGGTCGCCCTACATATGCCTAGTGGAGCTTTTATTGCATTAGATGCATGTTATTTTGTTCATTCTATTATCAAAAACATTATCTCCATTTCATGTTTAGCAGTTAGTGGATATAAATTTGTTTTTTGAGAACAATGGTTGTTCGATATTATTAATGATAAGATCATCACGAAAGGAACATTGCATAATGATTTATTTATGTTAGACACCACTCCACATATCATGAATGTAAATATGTCCAAAGGAAAACGAGATGAGTTGAACAATGCATACAGTGGCATTGTAGGCTAGGTCACATCCATGAAAAGAAGGATTCAAAAGTTGCTAAATGATGGATATCTAGATCCATTCGACTATGTGTCATATACAACTTGTGAGCCTTGCATTCGTGGAAAAAGCTGACCAAATCTCCATTTTAGTAGAAGCGGAGAGAGCCAATGAGTTGTTGGAACTCATACATAGTGATGTATGTGGACCCATGTCAACTCATGCCATTGGAGGTTACTCCTACTTCATTACATTTCGGATGATTTCTCGAGGTATGGATATGTGTACTTAATGAAGTACAAGTTCCGAGGCCTTTGAGAAATTGAGAGTATAAGAATGAGGTGGAGAGCATTTGGAAAAGAGTATCAAAACTCTTGATCGGATCGAGGAGGTGAATACTTAAGTACAGAGTTTACTCAGTTCCTCAAGGACCATGGGATATTATCCCAATGGACACCTCCTTATACACCTCAGCTCAATGGTGTCTCTCGAAAGGAGAAATCGTACATTATTAGATATGGTACGGTCCATGATGAGTTTGTTGACCTACCATCTCATTCACGGGGATATGCCCTGAAACCGCAACTTACCTTACGAGCAGAGTTCCAACTAAGTGGTAGTGTCTACACCATATGAGATATGGAAAGGGAAGAAGCCTGATCTTAAGGTTGTTAAGATGGGGCTGCCCTGCCCATGTTAGAAGACACAACCCCGATAAGTTAGAATCAAGGACGTGGATGATCCAAATTTGTGGGATACCCCAAGGAAACTTGTGGAGTATTATTTCTATCATCTCGAGGACCAAAAGGTCTTTGTAGCTAAGAGAGCAGTGTTCCTTGAGAAGGAACACATTCTTGACGGAGACAGTGGGAGAATGATAGAATTGGCGAGGTTGGAGAACCAAGCTAAAAGCACCACTCTGAGAGTGCTGTTCAGGGTACCTAATACACAAGTATCAACTTTACAGCAGTTCGATAGAGTATATCCCATCCTCCCGAGAGATATGTGGGACATATTAGAGCAGAGGATGTAGAGGATATTGATCCTCAGGACCTACGAGGAGGCTATTATGAGTATAGACTCGGGGAAGTGGAAAAAGCCATGAATTCGAGATGGATTCTATGTACTCCAATAAGGTTTGGAACCTAGTTGATGCTTGAAGGTATTGTACCCATCGTTTGCAAGTGGATCTTTAAGAAAAAAAGATCGGAGTAGATGGAAAGGTAGAGACCTATAAAAGCAAGGCTAGTGGCTAAGGGTATCGTCCAAAGGCAAGGTGTTGACTAAAATGAAACTTTTTCTCACCGTAGCAATGCTAAAATCCATCAGAATTCTATTGGCTATTGCGGCACACTATGATTATGAGATCTGGCAGATGGATGTGAAAACCGCATTCCTTAGCGGGGAACCTCGAGGAGGAGGTGTATTTGATGCAACCGAGGGATTCGTGTCCAAGAACTGCCCGGATAAGGTGTGTAGGTTGCTTAGATCCATTTATGGACTAAAGCAAGCTTCGAGTTGGAACATAAAGATTTGATGAGGCAATCAGATCTTATGACTTCGTTAAACGAAGATGAGCCTTGTGTATCTGAGAAAGGTAAGTGGGAGTGCTATCACCTTTTTTTGGTGTTATATGTGGATGACATCCTCATCATTTGGGAATGACATGGAATGCTATCCACAGTAAAGGCTTGGTTATCTAGACACTTCTCCATGAAGGACTTGGGGAAGCATCTTATATCTTGGGGATTAGAATCTATAGAGATAGATCCAAGAGGATGCTTGGCTTGTCCCAGTCCGGTACATAGAAACTATTGTCAAAAAAAGGTTTGGCATGAAAAATTCCAAGAGAGGTCTCATCTGGATGAGACATGGGATATCTCTTTTCTCTGAATATGTCCCCAAAGACTCTGGAAGAAAGGGCTGAACATGGATATGATACCTTATGCCTCAGCAATATGGTCTATCATGTATGCCATGCTATGTACTAGGCCTGATATAGCGCATGCCTGGAGTGTCACTGGAAGGTGTCAGCGGATCAGGGCTTGGAGCCCGGAAAGCGATAAAAGTGTATCCTTAAGTACTTGAGAAGGACTAAGGATCTTTTACTAGTATATGGAGGTAATAGCCTTAAGGTTGAAGGCTACACTAACTCAAGTTTTCGGTCCGATGTCGATGATAGCAAGTCGAATTCGGGGAATGTGTACACCTTGAATGGAGGAAGCGTTGTCTTTGGAAGAGTTCCAAGCAAGATACCACTTCTTGACTTTTCGACCCGGGGCGGAGTACATTGCTGCATCAGATCTTGCCAAAGGAGGGAGTTTGGTTGAAGAAGTTCATCACAGATTTGGGGAGTCTTGCAGGGTAGCGAAGAGTCGATCTCCTATATTGCGACTAAACAACTATGGGGCAATTGCTCTGGCGAAGGAACCTAGGTCTCATGAAATCTAAGCATGTTCGAGGAGGTTCCACCTTATCAAGAGAGATCGTGACCCGAGGAGATGTAGCAGTGGAAAAGAGTTCCATCCGAAGATAACATTGCAGATCCTTGTGACAAAGCCGTTGTCTTAGATTGTCTTTGAAGCGTCACGAGTCCGATGGGGATCGGACATATAGGTGATTGGCTTTAGGTCAAGTGGGAGATTGCTAGTCATAGGTGCCCAAACAAGCCAATCCGTGAGTGATGGCACGTGTGACTTGATATAGAATCTTTTTTTGCTTATTATATTTTGGCGTATATCACTTTATAACTATTGCATAAATGCATATATATATTGTGATGTCCTTGGATTTGTGCAATGGGAATCGGATCGTAATGAGATCCGATAATGAGATCAATTCACCTTTAAACACATATCCTAAATAATCCCGGTCATAGGTTACTTTCGAGGGACATCGTGATAACCGGATAGGCGGTGTCTTTGTATACCGTCCATATGATGGATGCAAATTTGGTCTCATTGCTCGTGTAGGGACACTAGGGATACGATGCAGGTGCTCATGGAGAATGAGTTCAGCGATTGATCCGCGGACGGAATCTGGATGGTTGATGATGCCTTATTGTCAAACAAATGATTTACGTAGTCCTAGTGGTGTATCGGTCCTTAGACTTGAGACACCAAGGATGTCCCAGATGAGTGCTCCACTCTTTGATACCGGACTTATAGGTTTTGGCTGTCCCGGATCTAGTACTGATTGGTCATTTGGGAGTGGTAGTCGACCTTGAGGGCTATTGAGTGTCGATAGAGGATCATCCACTCGGCGTCATGAGAGGAATATCCCATGTGTTCTTGCTCGACAAATCCCAGGCCCAGGTCATTGGGTTGAGAGAGAAATAGTTCTCGGGAGAACCGATTAGAGCAAGACTTCAGTAGAAACCGTATGGGTCCGACAACACCATGCTCGATATCTGGTCTCCGGGATATTAGATGGATGAGGGACTATAGGTACATGGTGGCGAGGGCGAGCAGGTCCAATGGATTGGATTCCCCTGTATCGTCTGGGGACTGCAGTAGTGGCCTAATACGTTAAGAGTCGATCTCCTAGGAAACACAAACTCTATCGCAGTTTTGTGTTTTATGATTTTTTCGCGCATTCAATCTCCCTAATTGACGATTTAACATCTTTTTGGGAATCGGTGATTTTGTTTTCTTGTTCTTCCGCTGCGCATATGATGTCGCCCCCATGATTTCCCAACAGTTCGCCCTTTCTTTTGGAGTCTTTGGGGACATACTCGTAGAAAGCGATATCCCATGTCTCATCGGTATGAGACCTCTCTTGGAATTTTCCATGCCAAGCCTTTTGACAATGGTTTCGATATACCTGGACTGGGACAAGCCAAGCATCCTCTTAGATCTGTCTCTATAGATTCTAATCCCCAAAATAGAGGATGCTTCCCCTAAGTCTTTCATTGAGAAGTGTCTAGATAACCAAGCCTTCACTGTGGATAGCATTCCTACGTCATTCCCAATAATCAGGATGTCATCCACATATAACACCAAAAAGGTGATAGCGCTCCCACTTACCTTTCTGTATACACAAGGCTCATCTTCGTTCTTAACGAAGTCATAAGATCTGATTGCCTCATCAAATCTTATGTTCCAACTTCGGGAAGCTTGCTTTAATCCATAAATGGATCTAAGCAACCTACACACCTTATCTGTACAGTTCTTGTACACGTATCCCTCATGTTGTATCATATACACCTCCTCCTCGAGGTTCCCATTGAGCAATGAGAATCAGATCGTGATGAGATTATGATAATGAGACCTATTGGAAAATCTTAGGAGTGACATTATATGCACAGCAGAAGAACAAGAAAACAAAATCCCCAATTCCCAAAAAGATGTTCGTCGTCGTGCGTAGATTGGTGCGCAAAATCCGTGAAACTGAAAAACTGCGTATAGAGTAGATTGTGTTACCTAAGGAGATCGTATATCCATGTTTCCTTGCAGATCTTGACGAGAGGGTGAAGAAGGTCAAGCGTCCTCCTCTCTAGCGGTGATCCACACAACAGGGCTGCGACGACGCTCCTCAAAACTCCAAGCCTACTCTGAGGTGGAGAGGGGAAGGAGAATAGGAGAAGCAAGCAAAGGCTCTAGCCTATGAGGCTCTGAATCCCTCCTATTTATATAGGTCCCTTGTCAAACCCTAATGGATCCTCCCCTAGTGGATATTGGATCTGCATCCAATAACCCAAGTGCTAGTCATAGGTGCCCAGCAAGCCAATCACGTGAGTGATGGCACGTGTGACTTGATACAGAATCTTTTTGCTTATTATATTTTGGCGTATATCACTTTATAACTATTGCATAAATGCATATATATATTGTGATGTCCTTGGATTTGTGCAATGGGAATCGGATCGTGATGAGATCACGATAATGAGATCGATTCACCTTTAAACACATATCCTAAATAATCCGGTCATAGGTTTTCGAGAGGACATCGTGATAACCGGATTGACCGGTGTCTTTATACCATCCATATGATTGATACACGGCTGGTCTCATAGCTGCTCATGTGGGACACTAGGGATCTGATGCAGTGCTCATTGGAGAATGAGTTCATGATTGATCCGCTTTACGGAATCTTTGGATGGTTGATGATACCTTATTGTCGGATAAGCGATTCCAGTAGTCCTAGTGGTGTATCTCGGTCCTTAGACTTGAGACACCAAGGATGTCCCGTATGAGTGCTCCACTCTTTGATACCAGACTTATAGGTTTGGCCGTCCCGCATCTAGTACTTTGGTCATTGGGAGTGGTAGTAGACCTTCGAGGGCTATTGAGTGTCGATAGAGGATCATCCACTCGGCGTCATGAGAGGAATATCCCATGTGTTCTTGCTTTCGACAACAAATCCCGGCCAGGGGTCATTCGGGTTGAGAGAAATAGTTCTCCGGGAGAATCCGATTAGAGCAAGACTTCAGTAGAAACCGTATGGGTCTCCACAACAACACCATGCTTGATATACGGTCTGCGGGATATTAGATGGATGAGGGACTATAGGTACATGGTAATCGAGATGCAGCGAGGTCCAATGGATTGGATTCCCCCAGATATCACCGGGGACACGGGCGTAGTGGCCTAGAACGCCGTCCAGTAGTCGATGAGTCGAGTGAATTATTACAGATAATAATTCCTTTGAGTTAGAAGGAGTTCGGACAGTATGACTCACGGCCCGGCTCGATATTGGGCCTAGAGTGTCACACACATATGGTAGGCATTTGCGATGAGTAGAGGTTGGATATGAGATATCATTGAATGGAGCCTTGTCTTATTGGATGCAGATCCAATACCCACTAGGGAAGGACCCATTAGGGTTTGACAGGATCTCTATAAATAGGAGGGATTCCTGACCTCATAGGCTAGAGTCTTTGCTTGCCTTTCCTATTCTCCCTCCCTCTCCACCTCGGAGGCTTGGAGTTTTGAGGAGGGTCGCCGCAACCCTGTTGTGTGGATTACCGCTAGAGAGGAGGACGCTTGACCTCCTTCACCCTCTCCTAAGGATCTGCAAGGAAACAGGGATATACGATCTCCCTAGGTAACACAATCTCTATACACAGTTTTGTGTTTTGCGGATTTTTACGCACCAATCTTCGCACGACGACGAACATCTTTTTGGGAATCGGGGATTTTTGTTTTCTTGTTCTTCCGCTGCGCATATGATGTCGCCCCCTTTGATTTCCCAACACCAAGCCTTTTAGATTAGTGGATCTCTATCCAATAATCTCTCATGGGCTCTTATTGGATCTCGTCCATGGGATCCAATAATTCAGGGGCTTATTGGATATCCAATAAGACAAGGGCTCCGTCAGATATCTCATGTCCGAACCTCTACTTATCGCAATGCCTACCATATGTGTGTGACCCTCTATGCCCAATATCGAGCTGGCCGTGAGTCATACCTATTAGAACTCCTTCTAACTCAGTGAATTATTATCTCTGTAATAATTCATTCGACTCATCGACTACGGACGTACTAGGCTACTACGCAGTAGTCCCCAGATGATACAGGGGAATCCAATCCATTGGACCTATCTGTCCTCAATTACCATATACCTATAGTCTCTCATTCATTTAATATCTCAGAGACTATATATCGAGCATGATGCTGTCAGACCCATACGGTTTCTACTCGAGTCTTGCTCTAATCAGATTCTCCCGGAGAACTCTTTCTCTCTCAACCCGAATGACCCTAGCTAGGGATTTGTCTGAGCAAGAACACATGGGATATTCCTCTCATGATGCCGAGAGTAGATGATCCTCTATTGACACTCAATAACCCTCGTAAGGTCGACTACCACTCCCAATGACCAACTATACTAGATATGGGACAACCAAACCTATAAGTCTGGTATCCAAGAGTGGAGCACTCATACAGGATATCCTTGGTATCTCAAGTCTAAGGACTAGATAGACCACTAGGACTATGGAATCACTATCTAACAACAAGGCATCATCAACCATCCAACATTCCGTAAGCGGATCAATCAGTGAACTCATTCTCCAATGAGCACCTGTATTGTATCCCTAGTGTCCTACATGAGCAGCTATGAGACTAGCTGCATCCATCATATGGATGGTATATAGCACACCAGTCTGGTCGGTTATCACGATGTCCCTCTCGGGTAACCTATGACCGGGATTATTTAGGATATGTGTTTAAAGGTGAATCGATCTCATTTTTGTGATCTCATTACGATCCGATTCCCATTGCACAAATCCAAGGATATCACAATATATATATATATATATATATGTATATATGCAATAGTTATAAAGTGATATATGCCAAAATATAATAAGCAAAAAGATTATGTATCAAGTCACACATATCATCACTCACGTGATTGGCTTTCTGTGCACCTATGACTAGTAGTGGCACCGCCAGACTGGGCGGTGGCACCGCCCAGAACCCGAGAGGTCAGGCGGTGGCACCACTAGACTGGGCGGTGGCATCGCTAGTACATTGTCAGTGTCAGATACTAACAAGCGGTGGCACCGCCAGCCTTAGAAACCCAAGAGAATTCAAAATTTGGAGCCCAAATTTGAATCCTCTTGGGGCCTATAAATACCCCTCAATTCTCAGCTGAGAATACAACGTTAGTGAAAGCAATAGATTGAGATAAAAGTCTTAGAAAAGTCTTTAGCAAGTCTTGTTTTCAATTGCTTGAGTGTTCACCTCTTTCTTTCTCTTCAAAAATTTATAAGAGTGTGAACCACTTGTAAAAAGTTATAAAAGGGGTATTTGTCCTTCCCCTTCAAAGAGATTTGCTAGTGGAAGTTGGAAGCCTCATTGAAGAAGGCTTCGCAAGTGGATGTAGGTCATTTGACCGAACCACTTTAAATTGGCGTGTTCATGTGTGAGTACTTACCTTTCTGCAATCATTATCTACACAGCAGCAAGTTTTCGTTTTTCACTTTACTCAAGCTGCTATCAAAATGAAATCTCCTTGCATTTTACGGAATTATTTTCGAACTTACAAGTTTTAATCAGCTGCACTAATTCACCCCCCCCCTCTTAGTGCCGCTCCGATCATAACAATTGGTATCAGAGCGAGGCTCACTCTCATATTTGGTTTAATACCCAAGAGAGATGGCTTACTTTGGCAAGCATGAGGGTCATTCTATTACATGTCCACCTATGTTTAATGGGTGAGATTACATGTATTAGAAGACTCGCATGAGGATCTTCCTCATTTCCATGGATTTCGAGCTTTGTACTATTGTCGAAAATGGATTTAAAAAATCTTCTCTTCCAACGAGCGAATGGAATGAATCAAAGAAGAAGGTTTTTGCTTTAAACGTAAAGGCTATGAATGCCTTATTTTGTGCACTAGACAAAAATGAATTTAATCGCATTTCAATTTGTGATTCTGCTTTTGATATTTGGAGAACTCTTGAGGTTACTCATAAAGGCACTAGCGAGCGAAAGAGTCCAAAATCAACATTCTTGTTCACTCTTATGAACTTTTTTGAATGAAACCAAGTGAGTCCATCGGAGACATGTACACCCGTTTCACGGATGTCATTAATGGACTCAAAGCTCTTGGTAAAGATTTTTCTAACTTTGAACTAGTAACTAAAATCTTAAGATCCCTTCCAAAAAGTTGGGATCCAAAAGTTACAGCCATTCAAGAGGCCAACGACCTTAAAATATTCCCTCTTGAAGAACTTATTGGGTCTCTAATGACCTACGAAATGACGTATCAAGCTCATGAGGAACTCGAGAACCCCCTTCCAAAGAACAGGAAGGATATGACACTCACATCACAAGAAGACCACTTGAAAGGAACATCAAGTGATAAAGACAGTGACAATGACATTGCGCTTTTGACTCAAAAATTTAAAAAATTTATAAGAAATAACAAATTTAAAAATAACACCAAAAACAGACTTGAACATAAAAAGGATCAAGTGATATGCTATGAATGTAAGAAGCCGGGGCATTTTAAAAATGAATGCCCCCAAGCCAAGAAGAAGCAACCGAAGAAGAAGAAATCTCTAAAAGCAACTTGGGACGATTCAAGTGATTCCGAAAGTGAAGAAGCTAGCAACAAAGAGGAGGCAAACTTCACGCTAATGGCTTTAGAAGAAGAGGTATATGATTTAATTAATGAAGATTTATCTTTTGAAGAACTCTCTATCGCTTTTCACGAATTATTTGATGAATGTAGAACTATTAGTAAGAAGTTTAATATATTAAAGAAAGAGCATGTCTTACTACAAAATAAGCTTGATAGTCTTCAAACTCCTCCATGCTCTAAGTGTGAGTATGTAGAAGTAATAAAAAATAAAAATTTGTTATTTAAAGAGACTTAAACAAGTTTAAGGTCGGTAGCAAATGATTGGACATAATCCTTGCAAACAAGGGTCACGTTAAAAATAGAAGTGGAATTAGATTTGTAAAAGGATCATATCAAAATCCTACCACTTTCATTAAAGGACCCACATTGCATGTTTCATCTTGTATGAAATGTAACTTTTGTTGCAAATCCGGACATGTTGCCTACAAATGTCCATTTAGGAAAATTAGTCCACATAAATTAATATGGGTTCCTAAAGGAACTATAAATAGTTCAATAATGAATAACAAAATTGGTGGATCAATTTTTGAGGCACTCAAAATCAAATGGGTTCCTAAAAATCATCCTCTTTTGTAGACAAACCCACAAGCTAGGAGCAAGAGATGGTATCTTGATAGTGGATGCTCAAGACATATGACTGGAAATCCATCTCAATTCTCTATGCTCACTAGCAAAGAAAAAGGGTACGTCACTTTTGGAGGCAACAACAAAGGCAAAATCATTAGCAAGGGAACCATAGGTAACAAATTAAGTTTTTCTATTGATGATGTATTACTAGTTGATGGATTGAAATATAATCTCTTGAGTATTAGTCAATTATGCGATAAAGATTATATCGTTAGATTTGAATCAAATGTGTGCATTATTGAAAAACCAAACAATAATATGTCAATGATTGCTTTAAAGCAAAATATTGTCTATACCATCAACCTTGATAAACTAAGTAATGAAATGTGCTTCTCCGCTTTAAATGATGATGCTTGGCTTTGACATAGGAGATTAGGTAATGCAAGTATGAAACTAATATCTAAGATCTCATCTAGAGAATTAGTACGAGGGATTCCAAATATGAAGTTTATTAAGGATAAAGTATACGATGCGTGTCAACTAGGTAAACAAATAAAAACTAGTTTCAAACCAAAAAATCAAATTAGCACCACTAGACCATTACAATTGATCCATTTGGACTTATTTGGACCAATTGACACGACAATTCTAGGAGAAAGCAAATATGCTTTTGTAATTGTAGATGACTATACTGGATACACTTGAACCTATTTCTTAGCTCACAAAAGTGATTCTTCACAAAAAGGCTTCATGATTTCATCAATTCGGAGTGATCATGGTGGCGAATTTCAAAATCATGATTTTCAAAGTTTTTGTGAAGTTAATCGATATAACCACAACTTCTCCACTCCAATAAACCCTCAACAAAATGGAGTAGTTAAAAGAAAAAATAGAAACATACAAGAAATAGCAAGAACTATGTTGAATGAACATAGTCTACCCAAGTATTTTTGGGTCGAAGCCATGAATACGGCTTGCTACATCATGAATAGGGTTCTAATAAGACCGTCTCTATCAAAAACTCCTTATGAATTATGAAATAACAAAAAATCAAATGTTTCTTATTTTAAAGTTTTCGATTGTAAATACTTTATTTTGAATGAAAAGGATGTCTTAGGAAAATTTGATGCTAAATCCGATGAAGGCATCTTTCTTGGTTACTCTTCCGTTTCTAAGGTTTTTCATGTTTTTAACAAAAGAATGTTAGTTATAGAAGAGACTATTCATGTGGTTTTTAATGAAATTTCTGAGTTAAAGAAAAATAATTTTGATGATGATCTTGGTTTTGATAATTTGAATTTAAAGGAACCCCCTCCTCAAAATAGTAACTTGGATGCATCTTCTTCCGAAATTTCTTTACCCAAGGAATGAAAGTATGTAGATGCTCATCCAAAAGAGCAAATTATAGGAGATACATCACAAGGGGTTCAAACTCGTTCTTCTTTCAAGAATCTTTATGCTAACGTCGCCTTCCTTTCTCAAATCAAACCTAAATGCATTAACGAGGCCTTGAAAGATGATTCTTAGGTCATTGCAATGCAAGAGGAATTGAACCAATTTGAGAAGAATGAGGTATGGAAGCTTGTTCCTAGATCTAGTGACTATTTAGTCATTGGTACTAAAAGGTCTTTAGAAACAAACAAGACGAATACGGTATCATAGTTAGAAACAAGGCTAGATTAGTGGCCAAAGGTTTCAACAAAAAAGAAGGTATCGACTACGAAGAAACCTTCGCTCCTGTGATAAGATTAGAAGTAATTAGGGTGCTCCTTGCCTATGCTAGTAGTAATGACTTTAAACTATTTGAAATGGATGTCAAAAGTGTCTTTTTGAATGGTTTTATTTCCGAAGAAGTATATGTCGAACAACCACCCAGATTTGAAAATTCTTTTCTTCCTAATCATGTATTCAAATTGATTAAGGCTCTCTATGGCTTGAAACAAGAGCTTGGTATGAAAGGCTTAGTTCCTTTCTTATTTTAAATAACTTTACCAAAGGCAAGGTTGATACTACATTGTTTATCAAATACTTTGAAAATAATTTTCTTATTGTGCAAATTTATGTTGACGATATTATTTTTTGTTCTTCGGATGAATCACTATGTAAATCATTTGCCAAATGTATGAGTCATGAATTTGAAATGAGTTTAATGGGAGAATTAACTTTCTTTTTAGGATTACAATTCAAACAACTTAGTGATGGCATATTTCTTAACCAATCTAAATATAATTAGAATTGTTAAAACCATTTAATATGGATAATTCAAAAGCAATAAATACCCCTATAAGTACTTCGACTAAGTTAGATATGGATGAAAATAGTGAAAATTTTGATCAAAAAACGTATAGGGAAATGATAGGTAGTCTACTCGTCCTCACCGCGACTAGACCGGATATCATGTTTAGTATAGGACTTTGCACTAGGTTTCAATCTAATCCTAAATTATCTCATCTTAAGAGTGTTAAAAGAATATTTAGATATCTTAAAGGAACTTCAAATTTAGGATTGTGATATCCAAAATCTGATAAATTTGATTTAATAGCTTATGCAGATGCCGATTTTGGCGGATGCAGGATAGATAGAAAAAGTACATCCGGAACATGCCAATTCTTAGGACATGCACTTGTTTCTTGAACTTCCAAGAAACAAAATTCAATTGCACTATCTACGGTGGAAGCCGAATATATTACTGTAAGTGCATGCTGTGCACAAATTGTTTGGATGAAGAATACATTAGAAGACTATGGAATTCACTTAAAAAACATTCCCATAAAATATGATAATACAAGTGTCATATGTCTTACCAAAAATCCAATTCAGTACTCTAGAACTAAGCATATCGACGTTAGGCATCATTTCATACGCGATCATGTCCTTAATAATAATGTTGTTCTAGAATTTATTGACACAAAGCATTAATTAGCAGACATTTTTACAAAAGCCTTAAATGAAGACTAATTTGAATTCATTAGAAGGGAACTAGGCATGTTAAATTGTCCCTGAGAATAAGCTTGTTTGAATGTATTTTCCGAAAAGTTTCTCATCCTCTTTCCGTTCTTTTGTGGATTTGATTTTATCCTTTGATTCCAAATGATATATTAAAGTACAACCCAAGATCCTATCCTGTCTTGAGCCAAACACCTCTGAAAAACAAAAAGGGGAGGAAAGAATTCCTTTTTTTCTTCTCTTCCACGGCATGCCAATGGTGGCACCACCAGAACCGACGGTAGCACCGCCTGAGCGCTCGGTTGCCAAGCGGTGGCACCACTCGGATTGGCAGTGGCACCGCCCGTGATCCCCTTAATAAAAAGAGGGGTTATGGTCGGCGGTGAAACCGCCCCCAACCCGTGAAAAAGTGGCTCAAGCTCTCCCGTAACTTTTCAAAACCCTCATTCCAACCTTTAGAAGCCTAGGAGAGGGATTCTAATTGGTTCAAGCTCTCCATCTTTCAAGAAATTCTCCATAAGGTAAAATCTGAAATCTTTCCTTCCTCTTCTCATTATTTTGCCTACTCTTCATAGTTTCGTATTTTTGATCCATCATCTTGTTTAAATAATGACTTCTAAAAGATCAACTAGAACAAAAGGGAAAAGGGTGGAAGGAGATTCATATGACCAACACCTTTTTAGATCTAATGAAGAAGCTCTTAGGTTTCCTAATTTTGAAACGCGAACTATATATAAGGGCAAGCATGCTAATCTAGATGAACTAGGAAACCTAGAACCCGTTAGATGGTTTGTACATTTAGATGCCTTACCTCTCATACAAATCAATGAACCAATTTATCCTATGTTAGTGGGGATATTTTATGCAAACCTATGTATGGAAAACGATAGCTTAAGTACCTACCTTTTAGGAACACCAATTAAAATCTTTGATAGCACTATTTGTGAACTAATAGGAATTACCGAAAAAGATATGAGTTATTATTTTAGAGGAAAATGGGATGTCAATGTAATCGGAGTAACTTACTCCGAAGCCATAGAAACTATTTTTGCAAATCCAAACCTAGGCATGATACCCAAAAGTTACGAGCACTTACTGCCTTTTAATTCTAAAATTCTTCATTATATCATAACAAGCATTCTACTCCCTAAGTAATTTCATCTTGGTGAAATGAGTCAAATACAGATAAGCACCATGTATTGGATTATGACCGGTCAACATAACTGTTTTGGATACTCAATCCAACAATACATGTAGGATATTATAGCTAAAGACACTATGTTACCATATGAGGGGTTAATCACTCGATTTATACTTGCCCATGACATTTGTGTCTCACCCGATGAAGAAATAATTCAAAGTGATCGATATAACACCATCAATAGAAACCTACTGAAAAGACTTAGATGCACATTTAGCAATGGTATATGGGTTAGACAACCTAGAAGGTCTGATCCAATTCCCCCACCAATAGAACACCCCGAAACACTAATCTTTAGGGGAAATGAATCTCCTCCTTCAAGTCCCTTTGGAGCAGCACCTTGAGCTCCTGCTTCATCTTCTGAAGAACTCATTATAGCAGAATTGCATCGGATCAAATCACAGCAAGACTAACTCAAATCACAGTAAGAGCAAATTCAAATTCAGCAAATTGAAATTTTGTAGGAACTACGACAAATAAATCAAAAAAATAGATGTCATGTATAAGAACTATGGATTTCGTCCTAAGGATTAGTCGATATACCTTCTTATTTTGTTACTTTGACATATGATCCTTGTATAATTACTCTTAATGCCAAGTTAGAATTTTGTTATCTTCTTTCCTTTGAATGAAAGCTGAACTTTTTTTTAGATGTATTTTGAATAAAAGATGAATTTTTAAATTCTAGATGAATGCTGATTTTTTTTTAATTCCTGATGAATGCTGAATTTTGTATAATCGATCTGAATGCTGAATTCCTTTTCCAATGGTTTTATGATCACAAATTATACGCTTAAAGTATTTCTCCTTTTTGTTGATGACAAAGGGGGAGAAGAATGAGTAAAACATGACTTGTGATGACTTGTACTATTTTGATAGTATGACTTAATACGCATCGAAGCATGACTTATATTATGAATTGTAAAAGCTTGTGTAATGCAAATGTCTTATATGCCTTGCAAAAATCTTTGAGAATATCATAAGAACTTAGATTGGTTAATCATATTAAATCATGCCTTACATTTAATTCATGTTGAAATTTTTTCTCTAGTCGAAGTGATAATTATCTTTTATCATTCGACTTGAAATTAATTTTCATAGCTGAAAATTATGAGAAATACGAAGTTTCGTATTTGCTCATGCTTAAAAAGAATAACAATAAGTTCAACAGATAGAACTTATCGGTTTATGCTTGAATTCAAAGGGATGGAATTCAAGTGTTTTTATCTTCTCATAATATGGTATATAGATAGGGGGAGTTATGTTTAACTCCGTCATCAATTGATTATCATCATCAAAAAAGGAGAGATTATTGAATCTTGAATTTTAATGATGAAATCAATTGATGGGTTAATTGATCTAATCCATATTATTGAGTTAAGTGTGCAAGATTAACTACGATAGCCTGAAAACATAAAGCAAGGATACCGGAGTCAAGTTCGATGGATGTTTGAGAGTCCGAAGATTCATCGGAGATGCTGTCGGAACCAACCAAGAAGAAATTGGGGACTTGTCGAAATTTTTGAAAGTCTGCTAAAGAGATCGTCAGAGGTTCGCGGAGATCATCGAGAAGGCTCGGCTACTCGTTGAATTCGCCACAAGATCGGGAGCCTACTTGGAGTCCGCCGGAAGAAATCCGAGGGTGTATCGGAAGTCCATCGGAAGATCACCAGAAAGCTCGCCGAAACGAGACTCGATGCTTGCCGTTTAAAAATTACTTAGGACTATGTTTTCAGTTACATAGTTTGCATGTAATTAGGGTTAGGATTAAGGGATAATCCTATATCCTGGTTATGGGCCAACTAGGCCCGAATGTGACTTGGTTTGGGACGAACTTGAAGCCCAACCAGTGACCCATAAGGTCGGGCGGTGGCACCGCCACTGATAGGCAGTAGCACCGCCAGCCTCAGAAACCCAAGAGAATTCAAATTTAGAGCCCAAATTTAAATCCTTTTGGGGCCTATAAATACCCCTCAATTCTCAGCCGAGAATACAACTTTAGTGAAAGCAATAGATTGATATAAAAGTCTTAGAAAAGTCTTTAGCAAGTCTTGTTTTCAATTGCTTGAGTGTTCACCTCCTTCTTTCTCTTCAAAAATTTGTAAGAGTGTGAACCACTTGTAAAAGGTTGTAAGAGGGGTATTTGTCATTTCACTTCAAAGATGTTTGCTAGTAGAAGTTGGGAGCCTCAATGAAGAAGGCTTCACAAGTGGACATAGGTTATTTGACCGAACCACTTTAAATTAGTAGACGATGTATATCAGATGATAAATCTTTAAATTAGTAGGCTTCACAAGTCAATGCATATCAGATGACCCGTCTCTATACGTAGACGATAAGTCCCCACTGATATCACTTTTGCTTTAAGACGATTTCCCATAATGATGAATCTTTTATTTTTTTTTGTTTCTGGATTGAAAGAAATCCCTGCATATTATTTGTAACATGAGTTAAAGCACTAGAATCAATCTACCAAGTATTAGAAGGAACTTTTATAATATTTGATTCGAAACATACAAAGGTCGAGTTAATACCTTTTTTTTTAACCAAATTTATATTTAATGCAATCCTTCCTCACATGTCCTTTCTTATCATAAAAGAAGCACTTTACTATAAAAGCTTTCTTTTCATTAGTTTATTTAACATTTCTAGTCTCAACAAATTTCTTTGATGAATGATGCTTCAATTTTCTTTTCTTATTACTAGCTCATTGAGTAGCAACCATGACATTATATGAGCTTTCCTATTTTAATCTTAATTCTTCCTGAACATACATACTAGTTAACTCATTCAAGTCCCACTTATCTTTATTTGTATTATAGTGAATCTTGAATGGGCCAAACTGAGAAGGAAAAGAATTGAGAATGAACTGCACTAAGAAAGACTTATCAACATTCATGCCTAATGCTTTAGGTTTTACAGCTTTGTCAGCCATATTAAGGATGTGATCCTAAATTCCTTGCGTGTCATCATATTGAGCCGTAGTCAGTTCTTTCATTAGTATGCCAGCCATTGACTTATCAGTGGATTTAAATCTATCTTCAATAACCTTTAAATATTCCTATATACTAGTTGCAATTGATAATGAAGTCTTTATGTTATTTGCAATCGTCATTCTTATAAAATTAAAATATGCCTATCACATCTTTTCCAAGCATTCATTTTATTAACTTGTTCTATAGTACTTTCATTAGTCAAGTCTGTAGGCTTTTCAACAAGCAATGTTAAATCAAGATCTAATATACCCAATGTAAATTGCACATGCTCTAACCATTATGAATAGTTTAATCCAGAGAGTACAGGGACACTAGAAGTATATGAATATATGGACGGAAGTACCACTATAAAAATATAAAATATAAAATATAAAATAACATTAATACTTTAAGTTTTAAAAAAAATTAATGAACTATTGATATCATCTATATTACATCTTTGGGTAAAATATTGATATATCTAGTATTTACTCAAGATCATCTATGGAGGACTAATACCATCCTTATGGAATAGTATTGTTACCTTTAGGTATACAACCATAAACTGCAAGGATATCCAAAACAATATCATCTTACCCTATCACATAATTATTTGAAGTAGATTCTCCTTTGAGATTATCTAAATCTCCTAATTATATTTGTCATTGTGAATATTATTTCCTTAATATCATTTAGGACAAATTCCCTAATATTATTTTATAAGTTATTGGTCTAGGTCACTTTGGTGGCTATAAGACCAATACAATAATATAAAATATAATTTAAAATATTTTATAAATGATAAAATTTTTATTATAATTCACATCATAAAAGCTTATAGCCGCTTTGATAGCTACAAGTCAAACAAAACTTAGGGAGATGAGTTACAAATAATATTCATCAATTTTTTTTAATTTAATTTATGCTAAGTAGTTTAATAATAGAATAACAATCATAATAATTATTGAATATTAATCAGTAAAAAAAAACTCATATGATAATCATAATAATATATAAATCATGCCTTAATGTGAAAGATGAACATTATTTCACAATTCCAAATATATACATGTGAATAACCAAATGAATATCCAAGAATAATAATTGGATTTTATTTACCACATGTAAAAATATAATTAATAATTCATATGAGAAAACTATAAAAGTAAATCATAATTTTTTTTTAATCAAAATTAAATCTAATCAAATAATCAAAATATAATCATGATTAAATAATTATAATAAATCATATTTATCAATTTTATAATTAAGAATATAAATTAAAAATTATTAATTTTATAAGGGTAAAATTATAAATATTCGATAGAATATAAACTAGAATTATGAGATTTATAAAGGGCAAAACTATCAAAAGAATTAAAAGATATTAATAAAATATAAAAGGGTAAAATTATAATCTAACCAAAGGGAAACCCTAGGGCAAAACTATAATTTTGCCCAAAACCTTATTGAGTGCCGCCATTGCCTATGCGTTCAGCGCTACCGTTGCCCGCGCACGGCTATTGCGGTGGTTCTTGCCCGCGCGTGTGGCTGCTACCTGCGCGGCTGCCAACGCTTGGGCACAATTGGCCATGGCCGCCACCTGATGTGATTGTTTTCCCTCATGCGGTCACTGCATGGACGTAGGTTCTACCCGCGTGCGGCCGTCACATGGGTGCGGTGCTGCCGTCTGCTGCACTGCCTAGCGTAGCAGAATCACTGGTTGTATGCAGCAAGGTCAACGACGACCATTGTTGCTTCATGATCATTGGAGAATATGGATTGCTCATGCATCGTAAACAAAGATAATATATCTAATGTATTTGATCTCAAGAACCTAGGCTTTGATACCATTTTCTAAGCATAAAATATGTAATATGCTATATTAAATACGAAAATAATCTTTTATGTCGGGATTGAAATCAAATAATTAGATCTAGTTTAAGGATGCGTACCTTTTTATGTCATCTAAAAGGAGATCCCTGTTTGATCTACAAATGCACCATTTTTAATCCGAGATCGTTATGAATTTGCAAAAAGAACTAGTTCTTTCTCCTCTTTTCCCATCCTTTCACAAGAACCACTTAAATTGATGGTTGGGGAGAAGATTTGAGAGAGATACTTTAATTGCTCAACTATAATCTCTGTTCCTAGAGGGAGAAGAGTTAGAGAGAGAGACTTAAATTATATTTAGTCCCTAGAGGTCCTCTCTATATATAGGCGAGAGTAGAGGGTCTAGAATAAATAATTAGGAGAGTTCCTCCCATATCTCCTAAAATATCCTACTTTAAGTGAACTTCTTTTATATTGACCAATATATTTTATCAGAATCCAATTAATTATATTATATATATCTTATCCAGCCATGAAATCTAACAAAAGTATACTTGTATAGCAAGAATCATCAACTTGTAGGTCAAGATTAACTCTACATTTCATTCACATCGTCAAAAAATAGGTAACAATATTTACGTGACGGATATGACTACAATTTCTAAATTTTTTTACTATTTCAAAAAAAATTTTTAAGAGTTTTGGGCAAGAGAGGAGGAGAAACAAAGTTACAGATGGACTTCAGAAGATTGAATGTCTAGCTGGAGAATCGAATGACATATCGATAGAAGGCTTCGGGCCATTGATTCGGGCATTGGGCTAAGAAGAATATAAATTGTACCAAGGATATCGAAGTTTCTAAGGTCAACTAGCCGATTGGGCAATAGGCCGCAAGAGAGGACAATACGTCAAAGAATCGGATGAAGCGTCGATGGACCAATGACATGTTGGACAACATGATTCATGCTTAGTAATAATTGTCTAAATCCAAGTGTGTTTTTACATATTCAGGATTAACTACGATAGTAAGACATAAAGCAAAATGAAGTCCCGGAGTCAAGAACGGGATTTCGTTGGGAGTTCGAGAGTTTGTCAGAAGTTCGAACGTTCATTGGAAGTTCTATCGGAATTGACCGAGAAGTCTAGGAGCTTGCCAAAGAAGCTCATCGAAACTCACCAAGAAGATCATCATGAAGTCTAGGAGCTTGGTGAGAGTTTGCTGGAACATTGCCGAGAAATCGTCGGAAGTTCGCCGAAAGATCGTCGGAAGCTCGCCGGAAGAAACCTAGACTTATGGACTTTGTTTAGCTTAGTAAATGTTTTAAAATTCATAGTTGGTCCAACTCAATTAGGAGATAGTTGGGCCAAGTTTGGGCTATGTTGGGCCAAGAGAAAGGCCCAAACAGTGACCAAACAAGTGAAACCATCGTGGCACAGTCTCCGAGACTATGTCAGGCAGTGGTACCGCCCAGACTCGGTCTCCGAGACTGTCTGGGCAGTGGTACCGTACAGTATCAGGCTATAGGCGATGGTACCACCTGTACCCTAAAATTTTGGGGGTTTAAATTTTGGGCTCCAAATTTGAATCCATTTGGGGCCTATAAATACCCCACCTATTTTTGCATGGATAAGTAAGAAATATTCAGCAAAACTCTCTGATTCTAAAGTTGTAAACCTTAGAAAGCTGAGTACCCTCCTCCCAAAGCTTAGAGAGAGTTCTAAGGGAGGTGTGAGAGGGATACCTTGTAAAAGAGGGTTGTAAAATGTTATCTCCTAAACCCGTGAAAAGAAAAAGAGGCGTGTAAAATGGTAGTTAGTCTTCGCCCATTGAAAGAAGACCGATAGTGGATGCTAGTAGCATCGATGGAAATGGAATCGATGAAGTGGATGTAAGTCACGATGACCGAATGACTATAAAAATCTTGTTTGCGTTTCTCTTGTACAATTTACTTTACTGCAAACCACTTTACTTGCTTTACATCCACTACTCTCTTCCGTACGCTTTCAAAATTAATACTTTTACAAAATAGTTTTTCGTTAGAAACAGATTTAATTGTAATGAAGTTTTGAACCAACGTAATTTTTACCACCAAACTAATTCACCCTCCCCCCCTCTCAGTGCCGACTCTTTTCCTAACAATTGGTATTATAGCCTCATTTTTCATATTTGGTTTAACACCTAAATAGAAATGACTCTTTTCAGCTTTCAAGAGGGTCACTCTCTTATTCGTCCTCCCTTATACAATGGGACGGACTACACATATTGGAAAACTCGAATGAAAGTTTTCGTACTTTCCTTGGATTTAAATTTATGGAATATTATTGAAAACGAATTTGAAAGGTCTTCTCTTCCAATGAACCATTGGAATAATTTGGAGAAGAAGATTTTTTCCTTAAATACTAGAGCTATGAATGCTCTATTTTGTGCTTTAGATAAAACTGAGTTTAATCGTGTTTCTATATGCGAAACGACTTTCGATATTTGGCACACTTTTGAAATCACACATGAAGGCACTACTAGAGTTAAAGTTTCGAAGGTCAATCTTTTAATGCACAATTTTGAACTATTTTGAATGAAGCCGAGCGAAACTATTGTTGACATGTACACCCGTTTTATGGATATCGTTAGTGGTTTAAAAGCTCTTGGAAAATGCTTTTCTAATTTTTAACTTATTAACAAGATTTTACGATCGCTTTCTAAAAATTAGGATTCGAAAATAACAGCTATTCAAGAATAAAAAATTTTGAATATTCTTTTAATCGAAGAACTTATCATGTCTCTAATGACCTATGAAATGACATGCAATGCATGTGAAGAACTTGAGAACCACCTTCCAAAGAACAGGAAGGATTTCAAACTAAGAACAATTGAAGATCACTCGAGCATAAGCTCAAGTGATGGTGAACTTGAACTCATCACATTGAAATTTAAAAAGTTCATTAAACAAAAATTAAAGAACAAAAAAAATGTAACTACTTGTTATGAACATAAGAAGAGGGAAGAACTTTGGGATGAATCGAGCTCCTCCAAAGACGAGAAGAAAATCAACAAAGGCGAGGTGACAAACTACGCCTTAACGACTACGATGAGGTAAACGAAACTCCCTTAATTTATTTCAAAATTACATGATGCTTTGTACAAGTTATTTTTAATTTAGCTTAGAAAATTTATTTTTCTTGAAAATTATATATTTAATAATATAATAAATAATGCTAAAAATAAAAATTTAGGAATCATGCTTATCCTTCTAGTAATGATTATGGAAATTATGAATCAAGATCTTGTTTTTGAACTCCCATATTTCTTTTTGTTATTTACTAAAAATGATATTTGTCAAAGTAAATCATATCTATTGATATACATGAATTGAGATATTGTTCTCCTACTATTCTTTTTGCTATTCACTAAAAAGAAAACTTATTCTAATAAATCATGATATATTACTTGATATCTTTTAAGGTTTATGACTTGAATTTTATTATGTAAAATTCTTTGTATTCATGAAGTATATCTCAACACCAAGTTCTTCTTGATATTCTTCATGTGATGATATGAATGCATGCAATACTATGATTTTGACATTCATGACTTGATTTTTTTATGATTGAAATAATGACTAGAATATTGATGTAATTATGAATGATGATTTGGTATTATGCATGCAATACTTCAACTTATGATATTGATACATGTAATGATGAAATATTCATAATAAAAAAATTATTTTGCCATTCATGACTTGATTTTTCATCTTTGTTATTTACTTTTGTCATAATTAAAAATTTATTATAAATGGAAAAAGAATTATAAAATTATTTTCTTCCCTTCTTTTTGGACAATGACAAAGGGGGAGAAATTTTGCTAGCTTGTATACTTCAAGAAGAAGGAAAAAGCTTACTCATCCTAAAAGATGTAAAATATTTTGCCAACTTTCATGTGTAAAATTTGCTAGCTCACAAATTACAAGGAGAAAAACTTTCTAGGAAGCAAAGTTGCTAGCTTATTCAAAAATGATGCATGTAATATTTATGATTTTATTATGATAATGTATTTGATGTATTGCATATCATGTATGAGAATCATGATTAAAAAATTGCATTGACTTGAATTAAATTTAAATTCAAGGTTTATCTCAATTATGACATACTAAAATAAGAATGACACTTTATTTTTGTCATAATTTAAAAATTGATGAATTGCACAATTGTTTTGTTATTCCTCTCTTTTGGTCAATGACAAAAGGGAGAAAGAATTTCTAGTGTGCACATCATGAAAAGAGGCAAACTTATTAGCTTGTATAAGTCAAGAAGATGCAAAAACATGTTAGCTTGCTCATCTCAAAAGAGAAGTAAAGATTACTAACTTGCATATTTCAAGAAGTAAAAGTTACCTTTTTGAACATCTTAAATATTGCTTGCTTACATACATAATGGAAAACTCAAAATTTTTGCTAGCTTGCAACGATGATAAAACTTAAGATTTATTATGCAATGATTTGAACTTGGATGTCTAAAACCACTTGCTAGTTGCACATCTCATTTTTGTTGATGACAAAGGGGGAGAAGTATGATGTTATGCATAAGTTTATGATAATATGTTGCTTGGATTTTTGAATCCGAGAGTCTCTATCGATATGACATATTGATAGGGGAAGTTTGTTTAAACTCCGGGAGTTTATTTAAACTCCATCATCAATTGGTTATCATCATTAAAAAGGGGGAGATTGTTGAATCTCAGATTTTGATGATGAAACCAATTAATAAGTATTTATGAATTGATCTGTATTTTGAGTGACGTAGGATGCTTCGATCAGGATGAGATAGTTAAAGTAGGAAGAATCATGTTGGCCCAGTGTAATATGTCAAAAGATTAGACGTCTAACTGGAGAATCGGATGACGTATCAACAGAAGGCTTCGGGCCACGGATGACGTATCGACAGAAGAGCGAAAATTACGCCAATGATATCGGAGTTGTGGAGGTCAATTGGCCGATTGGGCAATAGGCCGCAAGAGAGGACGATGCATCGAAGAATCAGAGGAAGTATCGATAGACCAATGATATGTCGGACAACATGATTCTGCTTAGTAATAATTGTCTAGATCGAAATATGTTTTTACATATGCAGGATTAACTACGATAGCAAGGCATAAAGCACAATGAAGTCCTGGAGTCAAGAACGTGATTTCGTTGGGAGTTCGAGAGTTCGTCGGAAGTCTGGATGTTCATCGAAAGTTCTGTCGGAATTGACTGAGAAGTCCCGGAGCTTGCTAAAGAAGCTCATTGGAACTCACCAAAAAGATCATCATGAAGTCTAGGAGCTTACTGGGAGTCCGCTGGAACATTGCCGAGAGATCATTAGAAGTTCGTCGGAAGATCACCGGAAGAAACCTAGACTTACAAACTTTGTTTAACTTAATAAATGTCTTAAAATTGATAGTTAGTATATAATAGAGATTAGAATTGGGCCAACTGAATTAGGGGACAGTTGGGTCAAGAGAAAGGCCCAAACAGTAACTAAACAGGTGAAACCGTCGTGGCACAGTCTCCGAGACAATGTCAGGCGATGGTACCGCTAGTCTGAGTAGTGGTACCACTGGTCTGGGCGGTGGTACCGCCTAGTGTCAGGCTGCAGATGATGGTACCGCCCGTACCTTAAAATTTCGGGGGTTTGAATTTTGAGCTCCAAATTTGAATCCATTTGGGGCCTATAAATACCCTAGCTATTCCTGCATTGATAAGTAAGAAATATTGAGCAAAACCTGTAATTCTAAAGTTGTAAACCTTAGAAAGTTGAGTTCCATCCTTCCAAAGCTTAGAGAGAGTTCTAAGGGAGGTGTGAGAGAGATACATTATAAAAGAGGGTTGTAAAAAGTTATCTTCTAAACTTGTGAAAAGGAGAAGAGGGGTGTAAAAGGGTAGTTGGTCTTCGCCCATTGAAAGAAGATCGATAGTGGATGTCGATGGCCTCGACGGAAGAGGAATCAATAAAATGGATATAAGTCACGACGACTGAATCACTATAAAAATATGGTTTGTATTTCTCTTCTGCAATTTACTTTACTCCAAACCACTTTACTTGCTTTACATCTACTACACTCTTTCGTACGCTTTCAAAGTTAATATTTTTATGAAATGATTTTTTGTCAAATATGGATTTAATCGCAATGAAATTTTGAACCGACATAATTTTTACTGCTGCACTAATTCACCCCACCCTCCGAGTGTCAATTCTTTTCCTAATAACTATAACTAATATATAGACAATAATAAATCATATCAAACAATAATCATTATCTATAGGTAATATATGGAGAATAGTTTCTAAGTTGCTTCCCCAAGCAAGATACAAAATTCAAAATAATATTTATATATAAGATCATATGTCTTTTTCTCCTACTACAAATTTCAAGATAAATACAACTAAACAAATAGAAAAATGACTTAATTGGTCGACACGTTCATAATATTCGCCTCTTAAATGACTGATCTTTTCCAATTCCCCTTTATTACATTCCAATAAAAGAGATCAAGAAGAGATAATAACTAACTTCTATTGACAGTCCATCAACTTCTTGATAGGATGACGATGCTGCAGATAGGGACACTAATTTGATATCGATATTTATTTTAGAGACTAATTATTATTATTATAAAAAGATAAATAATAAAATTAAACTGGTTGATACCAAGCCTCATACACCAAACAGTCATTTCAAATCTTTATCTAAGTTACGCTTTCAAGTTATATATATATATATATTGATCAATAACGGGTCAGATTGGATCAGAGGCTCGATTTCGAACGGATGTGCGGTCCGATTTGCCCTTCGATTAGAATAGAGTCGACCTAGTTCGATGCGCGGACATCAAGATGCACCCGTAATTGCACTGAACTAACTGCCTTCTGCCGACTGTTTGGGAGCTGATGGGAGCACGTGAATGCCATTATAACGATTGAACGAAAAGTCGTCCATTTACTCGTTCGCCCAAAACTCCTCGCCTTGGCAAAACACCCGAAACAAAAATCCAAACCCTCCCAGGAAAGTTCAATCGCTCCTCTTATGCGCTCCCTCATCAAATTCGTATCTCGACAGGGCAAGTTGGGGTAGAGTGACGGGGAGAGAGAGCGGGAGAGGAAGGGGCGAATAGAGAGTGGCAAAAGGAAGGGGGAGGAATGGGGCAGCCTTCGGTCCCGCCGGTGCCGCCTCTCGCCCCGCCGTCGCTGCCGTCGCCAGTGCCGGAGCCGCCCCCGGGGAGCCGCCAGGTCCGTTGCGCTGGCTGCCATGGGATCTTGGCGGTGGCGCCGGGGATGATGGAGTTCATCTGCCCCAAGTGTCAACTACCGCAGATGCTGCCACCAGAGCTTTTGGGTGCCCCCCCTCCCAGGCGCGCCCCGCCCAAGGCCCAGGGTATCGATCCCACCAAGATCCAGCTTCCCTGCGCCCGTTGCAAGGCTATCCTCAATGTCCCTCATGGCCTCGCCCGCTTCAATTGCCCGCAGTGCGGCGTGGACCTGGCTGTCGACCTCTCCAAGCTTCAACAGTACTTCCCCACGGCCTCCTCCTCCCCCGCCGCCTTCCTTGGGTTTCCACCTGTCCCGCCCGAGGAGATCAATGAGGCAAATCAATTTCCTCTCTTTCTTTTCTAATTTAGTTTACTGACCGTGTTTTGTTTGTTCAGTGGAAGTACTCTATTCAAATTGGTGCTATGGCTTGATATCCTTTTTACTACATTGATTTTGCAAAAGTAGGGATAGTTCTTGTCCAAGGAATTTAACCACCTTAATGTTCAAGAAGGTCAATGAAATGCGGATACTCTTGAAGGGGGAATTATAGGTCAAGTGGCAGTTATCAAAACTTGGATAATTATGCATTTCATTCCCTCCTTTTATTATGCTCTTTAGTCTGGGCACGTTCTTAGTTCTTACCACGGAAGCATGGGAGATTAAGGCAAGAAGCTTGATTTTGTCCTTGCAAGTAGCATTGGTCACTTGATAACTGTATGCCTTTGGAAATATTGTAGTATGTTTGATTTGATCATTGCATGGATTTAGAGTTTCAAGAAGCTTGGAATGGATTGAATGCAAATGTAAACAAGAAAGATTTTTCATGTGCTTTTGACATATGGATGCAATTGGGGGTGTATACCAACAAAAGAACAGTTAGGTCCTAACTATCTGTGGTTGGCTATATGAAATTGTTTTTCCACTAAGCTCTGTTGAGGACAACATCACTAGTGCCATATGAGGGACCATACTAATATCTGCAATTCCTATGGTATAAAGATCCGTATGGTGTAGAGGGCCGCTGGGTATGTGCAAAGGAGAGGAGGAAAAATCATCTTTGACCGAGAAAAAATGCATCTAAAACACATATAAGCCTGTACATGTTTAATCGATTGATTCCATCCTTGACAATAAATCCCATTTCTTCCCTCTATGAGTTTCAGCATCAACAAGAATTCTAGTTCTCTCTATTCATATGTCATGATATGAATATTTCATATAATTCCGGTATATATTATGATGATATTATATTGATGCTTACTCGAATAAAGATAAAATTGAATATGGATGCTGCATCATGGATTTGCTAATAAAGTCACTGCTAATGTTGCAAAGTAAGACATTTAAGAAACCACAGCAGTACTAGTGATCCCCATATGATGTGGCCTATTTTGTAACATGATACGTTTTTCTTTGACTTGGAGATTATATGCCATTCCTAAGTTGCATACCTTTTATTTTTCACCTGATAAACTTGATCTGTCACATTTGCTTTGAGCATCCTGAGGGGTATAAACTTCTTTAAATTGTATTTTTATTTATATATTCTCCAATTGTTGCATTGCTACACCATGATTCGGATAAGTATCGAGACTTTGAGAAAATTAATTTACAAAGTTTCATTCTCTTGTCTGGAATTTTTAATCGATCTATTGCTGACAAAAGAAGACTTGTTTTTGTTTTTTGCCCATCTTCATTTCTCCCCATCATTGTAATATTTCTAGGTTGCTATTGATGTGGAGCGCGAAGAAGATGAAGGTGGTACAGTTGGGGAAACCTTTACCGACTATGTAAGTTTTGTTTAATTTGTGTGTCAAAGTTACTAAATCTAATGTGAGTAGAAGCAATTTTTTTTTCCATTTATCATTTTTTATCTTTGTACCTGTGGTTGGAAAATGAATACTGGCTTCTTCAAGCTCTATATTTTCTTACTTTTGTACTGGTTTTGTAGAGGCCCCCCAGACTATCACTAGGTCAAACCCATCCAGATCCAGTCGTCGAAACATCTTCCTTGTCAGCAGTTCAACCTCCAGAACCAACATACCATCTAAAGATTATGGATGATCTGGAGAAATCCAATGCACTTTCATGCTTGCAAATTGAAACACTAGTGTATGCTTGTCAGGTTACTTTCTTTTCTCACTTAGTCGGCAAGTTTAAGACTGCTTCTGTCAGAGCTGCTGGCATTATAGCAATGATGGTACCTGTTGCTTTATGACAGAGGCATCTTCACCATCTCCAAGATGGTGCAAGAGCAGGCTTTTTCATTGGTGACGGTGCTGGTGTTGGTAAGGGTCGAACCATTGCCGGATTGATATGGGAAAATTGGCAACATGGGAGGTGTAAATCACTGTAAGCATCCTGATAGATATGTACATGTTATATTAGCATGAAGCATGATGATAGTAGCAGATCCTTTTTGTAACTTTTGTTTTATTATGCTCCTTTATTGATGTATTGCTCTAATTGGAATATGCTTTGTCTTTCATTGTCATCCTTGTCTATACATTTTGCAGGTGGGTTTCTGTTGGTTCTGACTTAAAGTTCGATGCACGCAGAGATTTAGATGATGTTGGTGCTTCTTGTATTGAAGGTATAATGTGCAATACTCTAAATGCAAGAATGATTTTAGGGCCTTATCAAGGTTCTTTTTTACCTCAGAATGTTCTCTTTTTTAATGAAGGCAATTCAGTTCCAAACTATGAGTCCTTTGTGGTCTTTTGCGACATCCTATCTAGACCTACAGGTTGTTGTTAGGGGGTTGATGTCAGGATAGGGTTCATAAATGTAGCTGAATACACCTTTCATGCAAAATTGTCTCTCTTGGAAATTCGGATTTCATGGTCATTTGAAAAGCTTAATAATGCTAGTGAATGATTGTTGTTGTGATTAGCCTATAGTCGGTTTATAGCAATAGAGACTCCTGATAGCAAGTTCTACAATTGGTACTATGATCCTAAAGCAGATCATTAATATTAATTTATAATTGGTGTTGGTAAATGTTATGAAATAATTTGCAAAATAAAAAATCTGAACACTAAATGTCCATATAGAGTTTGCCATGTAAATTTTCTGAAATAGTGGATATGGCATACAATTTTATAATACCAAATGTGACATGATCTGCCACAATCCATACAATATCAAATATCTTACTATGATACTATCCAAAAATTGAGAAATATAGTACTGGAGCCTATTAATTATATACTTAACAAAAGTTTAATCTGAATCAGTTGCTTCGGTCCTCATCCATTGACTTAATTTTTTTAACATTTGTATGAGCTCAATAACATGAAAGTTGGTTAGTTTGTTTTGAGTCTTTCTTTTTCTGATTTATTCAGATTTGTTTACAAAAAAGGCCATTGGGCATAAAGTGCCCGAAACATGCCCATAGCATTGTGGTTCCTGTAGTGGTAGTTGGGAAGCCGAACTGCTTAATGGCACTGCTGTGCATGTTGTGCAGAAAATAATACGTTAAATCACTATAGCAGCCACTGACTGCTCTTTACAACAATACTGGTGACTTCTGAAAACCATGATAGATGCTTGATCATAGAGAGGCTGATTGCTCTTTGTTCATGTAAGTGGTTTTAACTTGTCTAAAGTATATGTAGTTAAATAAATTCTATATAAAACCCATGGAGTGCTTAAAGATCTACCAAGACCTTTAAGGCAAAGCAAGTGTGCAGATAACGAGGAATGCCATCCTGTGCTGCTTGGATCGGTATGTATTGTATAGGTGTACTGTGTGTTGGTATCCAGTATGGTCTAGGAAAAGGGCTGAAAATTGGCTCAAAATTAAACGAAACCCTATTTAAGGTTTTTTCCCTAATTTCTTGGTATATACATTATATTTAAATCAGAATAGAGTATATATAAGCCAAAATCAATATAAATTCTAGGTTATAAGGATGTCACATGGTCCTTCATTGGATCTGAATCACGTACAAAGAAAAGAGTTAAGATGTTGGATTAGGTGTTGAAACTTTAAGTTTTGCACAATGTAAACTATCGAGATAACACCTATTTGATAATTTATGATAGAACATGTCTGCTTCTACCACCAAAATAAATGATAGAGTCTACGTATGCCTCTACCCATGAAGTTGTATGTTGATATGGTGGGTTTGTCATACCCAATCTTGGAATTGCTCCCAAATATTGTGTGCCATTTATACATCAACGTGGTAACAGTTGTTACCTTATCGTCATTAACAACACATGTTCGAGGAGTAGATAGGTATGACCATGGCATGTAGGGCCATGGAGGTAGAGTTTGCCTGAATCCCTAGTTCCAATCCCTCTTTTATTCAAATCAAGAGGTTGATTTCCACTACTTGACGATTAGAAGGATTAAACAAGTGATAGTATGAGAAAGAATGAGAACCAAAATGAGAATGAGTGAGTGAAACAAGGACGAGGGAGGAGGATTTAAAGGGCCAAAATGGGGCCCAATAGTTTAATTTGATTGTTGGAACTTGATTTGACCTAAGAGTAGTTTGGTATGGTTGATATCCAATCATTACGGTAATTGTCGAGTCTTGACCGTATCAATTGATACAAGAGGCATATAGCCTGGTCCCTGGTATGCTCACCCCTAATCATGTACCACTAGAAACAGGCTGGTATGCATATTGGTTAACTGGCGGATCAATATGGATCGCTTGTTTTGTCGGAATGTCATGAACGGTCGTTGCGCACCCACAACATCTTCGTCAATGGACCGTTCGTTGCTTGTGTGTGCTTGTACATATGCTTGGCAATGTGTTATGCTTTGGTTTAATGCGTTTTTGCTTGAAAACTATGAGCAAGAACATATTGCAGCGTTGCAGAGTGATCGCTCACCATGATGGGCAAAACTGCCCTAAAATGGTCTTGTTTTTGCGTGCCACGACTTATTCTCTATAGGCTGTGGTGCGATGCAAAACGTTAGCCATCTCAGCACCCTGGAATCCCTCAGGTGGCACCTGGTTGGATAGGAGTTTAGGGTAGTGTTCAGCATTGATTGGATTTTACAAGTTCACACGTTAAGCCTCCAGGAACTTGCCATCGCGCCCGACACCCTGTCACGAACGGTCGTCGCGCACCCGCAACAACTCCGTTCTACGAACCGTTCGTCGCTCATACCTGCATGTACAGCTGCTTGGCAGCATGTTTTCTCTTAGTTTTGGGTCATTTTGCTTGCAAATATGTAAGTTCGAAATAAATTGCGGCGTTAAAGCGACCGCTCACCGAACCGAAAGCAAAACAGCCCAAAACAACTCCGTTTTCGCGTCTGCGTGCGGAGGTGAGCTGGAGAACTGCCTCGGTTCTCCGCTCACCAAAACATCGACCATCTGGAACCAAGGAACCCCTCGGGTGGCACATGGCTGGATGGGGTTTTGGTTATATAGAGGCGTTGAGATCTCTTTAGCAAGTTCGACGTGACCTTTACGGGAACTTGTCTTCGCGCCCGGGACCGGTGAGCGGTTGTTTGTGGGCTTGCGGTGTTCGTTCATCCTTGAAAGCCTTGTTTTTTCTCCTCTCCCTCTTTTCTCTCAGGGGTTGGGTGTTAGGTCAGTGCTTGTAAAGCTTCCCTTTTTTTGAGACTTGGGGACTTATCCGTTGCTCGTTCTTTCGAACTAACTTCTTTCTCTTTCTGGTCCTTAGGGACTGCGAGAGGTTACAAAGGGGTGATCCTCCGCGGCAAGATCATGCAAGGAGCCCCGACTTGAAAGGGCAATAAAGCTAAGTTCGCGTCTTTGCCACAAGGGTGACTCGCGACTTAGGCAACGCAAGCTAAGTTCGCGTCTTTGGCCGCAAGGGTGCCTCACGCCTTAGGCAATTCCAGCTAAGGTCATGACAACCCGGTGAGCACTCGTTTGCGGGCTTGCTACTGTTCGTTTGCCTTCTAAAGTTCTTGCCTTCCCCCTTTTTCTCTTTTGTACATCAAGTGTTTGTTGAATTTCTTGTAAGGCTGTCTTCTTCTCGAGACGTCGGGACTTGTCCGTCACTTATTTTCGAATTAATCAATTTGCTCTTTTACAAGTCCTATTGGACCTGAGCGAGGTTGCAAGTAGGTAGACCTTTTGCAGACGGATAACACAAGGGTACCTCATGACTTAGGCAATCCCAGCTAAGTCCGTGACTTTGGTGTAAGGATGTTTCACGACTTAGGCAATCCTAGCTAAGATTGTGATATTGACATAGTGGTGCCTCACGACTTAGGCAATTTCAGCTAAGTCCGTGACATTGCTGCAAGGGTGACTCACGATGTAGGCAATTCTAGCCAAATCCGTGATAGGACGGTACATCAAACCATTGTATATTGCATAAATCAATTTAATTTATAACAATGAATATTGCGTCTATGAGAGTGTGATGAAGCATGTACTTTTTTGAGGTGAGGTAAGACCAACCAGCTGAACTAAGCATGCTCAGTAATATTTCATAGTCGAAGATTAACTTAAAATTCCTTCTTTGTGGTAATATCATAAAATTAATTCATAGAGGTTAACTTGTACTTTGATTCCATTGACTAAAAAGTAACTTGGTATAGCATGAACAAATTTCATTCTTACACTATTTGGCTTGTTATGAAAAAGCTGTAGCAGCCTGATCTCTTTTTACATTGCCTAAGCATCTCTTACATTGTCTTTGGCAATTTAAGTTTGTAGAGACCATATGAAATTTAACCATATTGCCGTTCACATTTATTGGATAAGCATTTTTTTCTCTTTTCAGTTCATGCTTTGAACAAGCTTCCCTACTCTAAGCTCGACTCGAAGGCTGTTGGCATAAAGGATGGAGTAATTTTCTTAACATACAGTAGCTTGATAGCATCATCTGAAAGAGGCCGTTCTCGGTTGATGCAGTTGTTGCAGTGGTGTGGATCAGAATTTGATGGCCTAGTGGTGTTTGATGAGGTGCTTCAACTTATAGACATGCATGCTACTTTTTTGTTTTCTAATACCATGCCATTTGTGCCTCCTCTGCATATATTATTTTCCTCAATGTTGAGATTTTAGTGAAGAATTCTTTTGTATTGATGTTCAGTTCTATAAGCTGGGCTATAATCTTTATGGAGCAATTTATTTTTTGCAGTGCCATAAGGCCAAAAATTTGATCCCTGAGACAGGAAGTCAACCTACTCGTACAGGTGAAGCAGTTCTTGAAATCCAGGTTGATGCCTCTAAAGTTTCCAGGCTTAGACTTTTTTCTTAGATACTCACTTTTATTATTAATAAATACTGCACCTTAACTTTTGAAACCAATCTTCGGATAGAATTGTCTTCTTGGAAGGCATCAACATGAAACATTTGCAGATGCTTTTTATTGCTTTTATGATCATTAGTATGAGTTCCATCAATTGGTTCCATAAGCATGCATTTTTTCCTTTCTTTGGGACTAGTGGCGATTACACTTTTGTTGCATATTTTCCTTTATTCTTTTAATTTGACTAGTTGGCTATGAGATTATCTTGTTCTTCACATGTCTGTTCGTATAATTTATTTATCTTGTGTTTATTTTCTAGAGTGTGTAATCTGGAGTTTATTGCATACAGGCAAGATTACCTGAGGCTCGAGTTATTTATTGTTCTGCAACTGGTGCATCTGAGCCACGAAATCTGGGTTACATGGTGCGTCTTGGACTGTGGGGAGCTGGAACTTGTTTCTCTCAGTTTCATGATTTTCTAGGTTAGCCATTTCTTGCTCATCTTATTAATATCCTTCTTATTATGATAATTTTGATTGCTTCATTATTCTAGCATGGTTGCTGATTTTGTGTCTGTTTTTAGTTAATATTGATTTAAGCTTGGAAGTTTAAAGTCCATGAAACTTGATGACTCAAAGCTTTCCTTTTCTGAAATACTGTTGGTGCATATTGTACTATAAGGGTTACCATCTAAATTTACTTTTGATTGTGTATGGTTAGATGTATGGAGCATGGTAACAATCTGGAAGATTTCATTTTCAACTTTTGAATAGTTGAATCTTAGTTATACTTTGACCATATAAAAAATTCATGGTATTGGTGATCTTTGAAATTATTGCTTTATAACTCGATTAAGTTCATTAACTGACATGAGAACAGAGATCTATAGTTTTCTCTTTTGCCATTAGTTTGCAGTTTATATGAATCCTAATGGCTTCACTACTTTGGGATGGTAATATATTTTATTTTATTTTTTCCAATAGTCACCACTTCTTGATGGTTCTCCTGCACTAAAAATAGGTAGATTCAAATATGATCTTATTGATATTGGCAACCTTGGTATTGGTTTTATATTGCTTATTGAAGTTATATTAGTTTTGAGCTGATTGCATGAAATACCATGAGCTATTGGTGAAACTAGTACTTTGACAAATATCAGCACGTGCATGATACTAATTATGTGGATCCATCATCTCATTTACATGAAAGGATCAGTACACTAAAGAATCCTGTTTTTAACTTTTCTGTTTGATAGCCTCGACCTATTTTTCTTATTCAATGCAATCCTCACCATATTGTAACTTCCTATTTCTTGTTTTATGTATAATTTGGAAAAGGATCGTGTAGGTGATACAAGCTTATGCTAGTTTGAGCAATGAGCAGCATAAGTTATAAAACATTCATCTAATACTTGCAAATGATTCAGATCCATGTTCAACTTAGAAATTCTGTAAAAGATGAGGAGGTAAAAAGAAGAAAAAGAGCGATATCATTGTAGCACTTGATCTATATTTTTCTTTTGAGGCAGTAAGCAAGCAATTATTTATCTATTCTTTTCTCGTTAAGAGAATTTCTGAGTTACATGAGGCTACCTGGAGAAAAACAAGAGAAATTTGTTACATCAGCGTGTTACTAGCTACAAGCAAAACCATGTAAAAGAGAACAAATACTATGTCATCTTCAAGCAAAATCATGTAGAAACCAATTGATTGAAAAAAGCTCGAGGCTTTCGCCCTAGGCACTCGAGGCGAGGTGAGGCCCGGCGCCTAATGTCCGAGGCGTGAAGGCTTCAAACAAAGGCCCACTGGGGTACTCACCGAAGCCCAGTATTTGGGCGCTTGGTGGCCTGGAAGTAAACAAGTGACCGAACCGAGGATTTTAGGTGCGGTTTCGGTCCTGGTTTCGTTGTTAGTTAGTTCAATCAAACCAACTAAATCGATATAACCTTTACCCAACCTTAACCCGTCGGCTGCCGCTCCCGATCCCGGGATCGTTGCTCGTCGCTTCCTCGCCTCCTCCTCCGTTTTGCTTGCCGTTTGTTTGCTCGCGCACCTCATGCCTTGTGACAGGAGAAGCCTTCCCATTGCTCCAGACTCCATGAGCCCTCCGCCTGCAAGCCTCCCATGAAACCCTCCGCTACTCACGCCTCCATTGCTCGCCTCCCGCTCCCTTTCCCCCGGCCACTCGTCATTTGCTTCCCTCGTTTCTCTCATGGGCTCGATTATATAGTATACTCTTAATATTAAGTTTATTTGAATTTTGAAATGATTAATTTTCAATACTGTTAATAGATTAATAATATATTATTTTGATTTTAATGTTGTTAATTTTTATTTATTTGAAATTATTGTTAGGTTTCAACATAAATGACTTTGATGTAAAATTTTATTGTTTTGAATTTTGAAACTTTTTGTTAATGTGACATTGTGATTTTGTATCTTAGATTTTCTTAATTTAATAGCATATTTTTATTTAAAATTTTAAATAATTATATTTATTAATTATATTATATATTTTTATATTTTAGCGTTTCGCTTCGCTCGGGCGAGCGCTTAGCGCCTCGGGCGTTTTTGGACCTTGGCATCTTTTGGCACCTAGCGTTTTTTAAATCACTGGTAGAAGCAACATTTTCATTAAATTCTCAACAGAAATAGCCTTGAAAAGCCTTTTCATTTTGGCTTTCCATATCAACTAACAAGCGAAAATGCTAAATTCTTCCAAATTATTCCCAGGAAGAAATTAATGATGTCTTCAAGGGACCTGTAATTTTTTGTAGTGAAGAGGGGTATGACTTGATGATATTGATTGTAAGTCTTCAAACTTTGGTTGTAGCAATTCCAAGGATTTAAATATCGTATCGTATCGGAGTTTCGAGATTCACTCGGTACAGTACGGTACTGTATACCGAGTAGTATATTTCGTTATACCGCTCTATCACGAACGGTCGTCGTGCACTCACAAAAACTTTGTTCAACGAATCGTTCGTCGCTTTTGCATGCTTGTACAGAGACATGGCAGCATGTTTTCCCTTGGTTTTATATGTTTTTGCTCGGAAAATGTAAGCAATGACAGTTCGCAGCGCTACAGTGTGACTGCTCGCCGTGCCCGGCTGAACTGTCCCAAAATGGCTTCGTTTTCGCGTGCCATGGCTTGTTTTCTGCACGTCACAACTGTACGCGAAACGTCAGCCATCTCAGCACCCTGGAACCCCCGGGTAGGGCTTCGGTATATTGTTGGGCATTGAACAATCTTCACAAGTTCGCACGTTAACTTAATGAGAACTTTCCTTCGTGCCCGGCATCCGGTGAGCAGTTGTTGTGGACTTGCAATTGGTCGTTCTATCTTCTAAAGTCTTTGTTTTCTCCTTCCCTCTCTTTTCTCTCTTGCACTTAAGGTGCTCGTTGAATTGCTTGTAAAGCTTCCCTTTTCGCGAGACGATGGGACTTGTTCGTCGCTCGTTTTCGAACTAATCAACTTTCTCTTTTATAGATCCTTCGGGACCTGAGTGAGATTGCAAATTGGCTGGCCCTTTGCGGATGCATATCACAAGGGTGTGTCATGACTTAGGCAAACCTCAGCGAAGTTCGAGAAGTTGGTGCAAGGGTGCTTCGCGACTTAGGCAACTCAAGCTAAGTTGGCAACTTTGCCGCAAGGGTGCATCATGACTTAGGTAATTCCAGCTAAGTTCGTGACATTGTGCTATCAGAGCAGGCAAGCAATTCGAGCAAGCATCGAAGAAACTTCGCAATCTTGCCATGGCTAAGCATCATGGTGAATTAAGCAAGGTGGGGCAAGTCGGACCATTGCCCCAAGCAGCCATAGGTGGGCTGCAAGTGCAAACTCGCTCTCATGTTGGTAGAGCTACTCTGGAGGATCGTGGTAGTGAACATGATGAGCGAGAAGTTGGTTACTCTTCGCGAGCGGAGGAGGCGCAATCTGGAACGCCAATCGGGAAGAAGAGCCATAAGGAGAGACTCACAGCGGCGGAAATCCGCTTGATTGTTCTTGAAGCGAGCTTGGAGGAACTCTACCAAGGCCAACGAAGGTTTCTTGGGGTAGAGAGCTCGCAAGAAGAAGCTGAATCCTGAATCGATAAGGTTGAGGCCCTAGTCAATCAACTGATGGATGATACCAAAGACTCCGTGCAACATTTGCATGAAGTCGTGGTGGAACTCACTTCCAGAGTGACAATACTCATAAGGGCACCGAATGCGGGAGGGAGGAACACCCGCGTTGCGTTGCCACAAAACTTGAGGGTACCTGAGCCTCATTGCTATGGAGGTACTAGGGACGCTAAAGAACTCAAGAATTTCTTGTTTGACATGGAATAGTACTTTCGAGCTACAAAACTTGATTATGAAGATACCAAAGTTTCAATAGCAACCATGTATCTGAACGGGGATGTAAAATTTTGGTGGCGAACCCGTTGGGAGGAGATCCAACAAGGTCGGTGTTGAGTGGACATATGGAAGGACTTAAAGCGGGAGTTGAGAACTCAGTTCCTACCCGAGAACACAGAGTTCATCGCATGGAGGAAGTTGAGACAACTCCGCCAAAGTACTTCCATCCGAGACTACGAGAAACAATTTTTTGCATTGATGTTGGACATACAGGACACGTCCGAGAAGGAAAAGCTGTTCAGCTTCCTCGATAGCCTAAAACCATGGGCTCAATAAGAATTACATCGAAAGAATGTCACCGATGTGATCGGGGCAATTGCGATCGCAGAAAGGCTTATTGACTTTATTTCCTCGGAGGACTCGGGGAAAAGGAAATAATCTTTAGGAAACCGCCCTCCAAAATATTCTCGAGGGAAGGAGCTCGGGAGTGAACAAAGGAAGAAGAGTTCTTACAAAGGGCCAAGCTCAAAAGGCAAGGCCCCAAAACCTAGCGGATGCTTCTTGTGCGGAGGGCCGCATATGGTGAGGGAGTGCCCACAGAAACAAATACTCAATGCTTTAACAACTTCAATCCATCCCCCCAAATCAGACAAGGGCAAGGCCGTTGCTCTTAGTTCGAGTAGTTCAAAATCCAGCAGTAACGATGAGGAGTCGCAAGGACCCTGGATGGGAGCAATGCGTTTGTTGAATGCTTTGCGAGGTCAAGTGGGGGAGAACACAAAGATAAAGTCACATAAAGTAGGGAGTAGTGAGCTGATATATGTGGACATTAAGCTCAATGGCCAAACAACTCGTGCAATGGTGGACACGGGTGTTACCCACAACTTCATTGCTGATTGAGAAGTAAAGCGACTTGGGTTGATCTTGGAGAAGAACCCAAGTCAGATGAAGGTGGTGAACTCGGATGCCAAGCGGATCTTCGGCTTGGAAAAGGGAGTTCCCATCAAGATCGGAACATGGAGCAGGAGCACAAACATTATAGCGGTGCCATTCGACGACTTCCAAGTGATTCTCGGAATGGAGTTCATGCACGCAACAAAGTTGGTGCTAATGCCGTTCGTAAACTCCCTATGTATGATGGGAGGTGACGACCCCTATGTGGTTCTCGTCTCTCGGAGAGGAACTAGGGACCCCTAATAGATATCGGCTTTACAACTGAAGAAAGGGGTACAAAAATGCAAATTAACATTCGTGGCTACTGTGAAGCTAGAGACACTTGACGAGGAGGCCATTCATGAACTTGTTGTGGTGGCGAACGTTTTAAAGGAGTTCACAAACGTTATGCCACCCGAGTTGCCGAAGACTCTGCTGCTACGTAAAGGCGTGGATCATCCTATCGAGTTGGAGTCAGGAGTGAAGCCTCCAACGAGACCACCCTACCGCATGTCCCCTCCAGAGTTGGCAGAGCTTAGAAAACAGTTAGATGAGCTGCTAAGCGGTGGTCTCATCCGCAGTTCCAAAGCACCATTCAGAGCTCCAGTTCTCTTCCAAAAGAAACAATATGGGAGCCTCCGACTATCGAGCCCTCAACAAGGTGACGGTGAAGAATAAGTATCCCATCCCGCTCATCGCGGACTTGTTCGACCAACTGGGCAAAGCAAAGTATTTCTCTAAACTCGACCTCCGGTCGGAATACTGGCAAGTGCGTATAGGCGAAGGCGACGAAGCGAAGACTACCTACGTGACCAGATATGGAGCGTTTGAGTTCTTGGTGATGCCTTTCGGCTTAACCAACGTTCCGACCACGTTCTGCACTCTTATGAGCCAACTATTCAAAGAGTATTTGGATAAGTTTATGGTTGTCTACTTGTACGATATCGTTGTCTACAGCCAAACGCTCGAGGAGCATGTCGACTACCTTCGGACAATTTTCAAGGTTCTTAGGGAGAACACTTTGTTTGTGAAAAGGGAGAAGTGCTATTTTGCTCAAACGGAGATATTATTCTTGGGGCATTGAATCGGTGATGGTTTCATTCGGATGGACAAATCAAAGGTGCAAGTTGTTACGGAATGATGAACTCCAAAAAAGGTGCCAGAGCTGAGATCCTTCTTTGGTTTCGTCAACTACTATCGGCGCTTCATGGCTAGGTATTCGTAGCGCACAACTCCACTGATGGAGTTGCTGAAGAAGGAGCAGCCTTAGAGATGGTTTAACAAATGTGAAGCTGCATTCCAAGATCTGAAGGCTGCTGTGTTGGAAAAATCAGTGCTCAAATTGTCGGACTATGGAGAGAACTTCGAAGTCCATATAGATGCTTCAGATTTTGCTATTGGGAGAGTACTCATGCAGGAGGGTCACCCGGTGGCCTATGAGAGCCGTAAGCTCAACGAGACCGAGCGGCGGTATCCGGTGCACGAGAAGGAGATGATAGCGGTGGTCCACTGTTTACGAGTTTGGCAGCACTACCTTCTCGGATCGTGATTTGTATTGAGGACAGACATCGCTTTGAGCTATTTTCAAACTCAAAAGAAACTCTCCCTAAAGCAAGCACGATAGTAGGATTTCTTAGCTGAGTTTGATATGACAATGGAGTACAAGCCTGGAAAAGTAAATGTCATGGCCGATGCACTGAGCCGGAAAGTAGAGCGAGTGAATGCAATATAGTTGGAGGGCAAAGGCCAAGTAAGTCAGTTGTACTCCAACTCATCAAAGAAGGCAAGACACGACGATTTTGGGTTCAGGAGGGACTCATTTACACAAAAGGAAACAAGGTTTATGTTCATCGAGTGGACAATTTGAGATATGAACTCTTGAGTGTTACGATTTCCTTTGGGTTGGACATCCGGGTATTCACAGTACCTTGGCTCTCGTGGAGAGGGCCTTCTACTGGCTGAAGATGGGGATTGATGTAGAGGAATATGTTCGAATGTACCTCACTTGCCAACAAGACAAGGTGGAGCAGTGGAAGCCGGTAGGACTTTTGGAGCCGTTGCTTGTACCAAAAAGGTCCTGGGAGAGCATTTCCTTAAACTTCATATCAAGCTTGCCGACAGTAGGGGGACTCGGATTGATACTCATGGTGGTCGATCGATTTTCAAAGTATGCAATTTTCATTGTTGCACCCCTACACTGTTCAGCAGAGGAGGCGACCAAGCTGATGATGAAGAATGTGGTGAAGTATTGGGGAGTCCCGCATAATATCATTAGTGATTGAGATGCTCGGTTCCTAGGACGATTCTGGACCAAGCTATTTAAATTGTTGGGGTCTAAGTTATACTTCTCCACAAGCCTCCACTCCTAGACGGATGGCTAAACTGAAAGGATAAACTCGCTCCTTGAGCAATATCTTCGACACTACGTGAGTGCCAATCAACGAGATTGGGTGAAGCTATTGGACATAGCCCAATTCTCCTATAACTTGTAGCGGATCTCTGCGTCTAATAAGAGTCCCTTCGAGATCATTACAGGACAACAACCGTCGACTCCTCACACCTTGACTATCGGGTATACTGGGAGTTGTTCGTAAACATATCACTTTGCAAAAGAATAGCACCGAAATGCAAATATTGCACGGGCTTACTTGGAGAAGGCGGCCAAAAAGATGAAGAAGTGAGCAGACTTGGCAAGGCGACCACAAGAGTTCAATGTCCGCGATTTGGTGTTGGTGAAGCTTCAACTAGCATCACTCCAAGTATGAAGGGACCTTCCCAATTATCAATAGGGTGGGCAATGTCTCCTACAAGTTGCAGCTGTCGGCATGGCTCAAAATTCATAATGTTTTTCATGCCAGCAACTTGAAAGCCTACCACTCGGATACGCAAGATGTTTCTCGAAATGTTCCAACTCGGCTACCCCCCACTAGAGCCTCCTACGAGAAGCGAGTTGAAACCATTTTAGCGGATTGCAAGATAAAGCTACCCAATAGACCTGAGCAGACCGAGTACTTGGTGAAGTGGCGAAAGCTTCCCCGAACTGAAGCCAGTTGGGAGCCCGAAGACGCCCTATGACATGAAGAAGCAGTCATTAATAATTACCAACAAGCGTCGACGAGGGCATCGATAGTTTAAGTGGGGGAGAATGTCACGAACGGTCGTCGTGCACCCGCAAGAACTTCATTCAACGAACCGTTCGTCGCTTTTGCATGCTTGTATAGAGACATGGTAGCATCTTTTCCTTTGGTTTTGTGTGTTTTTGCTCGTAAAATGTAAGCAATGACAGTTCACAGCGCTGCAGTGCGACCGCTCGTCGCGCTGGGCCGAACTGCCCCAAAATAGCTCTGTTTTCACGTGCCAAGGCTCGTTTTCTGCACGTCATAGCTGCACACGAAACGTTAGCCATCTCAGCACCCTGGAACCCCTCGGGTGGCACAGGGTTGGATGGGGCTTTGGTATATTGTCAGGCGTTGAATAATCTTCACAAGTTCGCACGTTAACTTGATGAGAACTTGCTTTCGCACTTGACACCCGGTGAGCAGTTGTTTGTGGATTTGCAACTGTTCGTTCTACCTTATAAAGTTGTTGTTTTCTCCTTTCTTCTCTTTTCTTTCTTGCACTGAAGGTGCTCGCTGAATTGCTTGTAAAGCTTCCCTTTTCGCGAGAAGTTGGGACTTGTCCGTCGCTCGTTTTTGAATTAATCAACTTTCTCTTTTACAGGTCCTTCGGGACCTGAATGAGGTTGCAAATTAGCTGACATATCGCAAGGGTGCATCATGACTTAGGCAAACCCCAGCTCAGTCCGAGAAGTTGGCGCAAGGGTGCTTTGCGACTTAGGCAACTCAAGCTAAGTTCGCGACTTTACCGTATGGGTGCCTCATGACTTAGGCAATTCCAACTAAGTCCGTGATAGCTAGGTATATATATATACATATATATATATATACACACACATATATATATATGTATATATATATACACACACACATACATACATACATACATATATATATATATATATATATATATATATATATATGTATTTATGTATGTATGTATGTATGTATGTATGTATGTATGTATGTGTGTGTGTATATAAAGTAAAAAAAAAATTTTTTTTGGTGTGCCAAGCAGTAGTGTTTTCTCTCTTCCCAGTGAGGCGGCGTAAATAGAAAAACTCGATGACATCGCCTCTATATATATATATATATATATATATATTTATATATGTAAAAGTAAAAAAAAAATCTGCGACGTCGCCTCTCTCTCTCTCTCTCTCTCTCTATATATATATATATATATATATATATATATATATATAAAAAAAAAAAAATTCTGCAACGTCGCCTCTCTTCTCCCCACGTGGGGCGACGTCGCAGAAAAACGAGGCGACGTCACCTTTTATATATATATATATATATATATATATATATATATATATAAGTAAAAAAAATACCGCCCGGTAGTCGACGGTCCGTGTATTGGTCTGTTGGCAGATCGATACGTACCACCCGGTGCGGACGGTATTAGTCAAAATTGAAGACCTTGAGCGGTTCAAACTTCAGGTGAAGGAACATAAAAACAAGATAGGTTAGTGATGCCAATTGTGGAGCCCCTCTAAGAACAAGATGGGTCAATGTTGCATCCCTCCCCGACAAGCAAGCCACCTAAATGTAGCATTATTTTTGGGTTCTTGGGCGCTCGCCAAGGGGCCCAGGTGGGAAGCCTAGGCATGCACCCGAACCCAATTAGGCAATCAACATAATGATGCCACCTCTCTCGCAAGAACCCTAGTTCAGCGGTTGGTTGCCAGTCCTTGTTGCGTGTAAGGCAATTCGACGACAACTAACGATTGACAACCAACATTTGTGTGCATGGCGGTTCCCTACCCTAGTGCGGTGGTACATCCTTCAGCTGGACCACCCTCTCTTAGTTCTCTGCCCCCGACCACCCTCTCTCTCTCCTCCTAGTAGCACATTTCCTCTCCCTCTTTTCTCTATCTTTTCCCTGACTTCTCTCTCCCCTCAGGTCACTTTCTCTCTCCCACTTTCTAACAATGTAGCCCCTACCCCCTTTATCTTCTTTGTGGTGGTGCTTCCCCTCTTCTGTGTCGCAGCGCCACACCCCCTGTATTTGTCTCGCCCTCAGCACACACCCCTCCCCCACCTCCTCTTCTTTGGCCTTAGGGCCCTCTTCTGTATCCCTGTGCACCAATTCTCTATCCTTGTGCCCCTATTTTCTGTCTCAACAGGTAATAGTTTATGAATTATCTTAATTATTGAATTTGTCATTGATAAAATTTTGAAATTTCACCGTAGTTTTAGTGGGGATATTTTGAGTTTTAAATGATATGGAACTCAAGTATTATCTAATTTTTATTTTAATATTTGGTGAGCTCCTTATTTTTTATTGGTGAGTATCTCGCTTTGCTTGGCCTAGTGCCTAGCATCTCTGACGATTTGGGATCATGGCACCTTTTAGCCCTTAGCGCTCTTAGCAACACTGACTGATCTAAAGACAAAGTGTCTTAAAAAGTTCAGAAAGTGAAAGGACATAGAAAAGTTGAACTGTGTGTGGAACTTTTAAATATCATCATCGGGATGCTGAGACGAGTAGTTTTTCAAGCAATCTAAATAGAGAAGTTTAACAAATACATTAGAATATTAAGGCCAGGAGAAAATTTTAGAAGATCAAAGAATGAATGACTAAATGGTGGAGTCATATAATAATATCTGGCCTTGCAGAATACCAGAAAGGAGAGATTATTTGAAATCAGGAGGTGTGACTATTCAACTTGGACATCTTTCTAAAATCGAACAAGTGCATTATTTCCAAGCTCGAACAAATAGATGCAGGAAAGGATAATTCTACTTACCGGCAAAGGAAGCCTTAATGGTGACAATGTCCTAGGTAGGGTGAATGATAATTCTAGAAGATGGATGTCCCAAGTATTTAAACAACGACATAATAACAAAGCAACTTTTTTTTTGTTGAATAATCTCCAATACCATTTGCCAATAAGGCCAGATTAAAATATTTGAGCTTAAGCACACCTAATCGACCTTGCTACTTCTTTTAAATGCAGTGATTTAAAAAGCGCTAGGCGCCAAAAGGCGCCAAGGTCCAAAAACGCCCGAGGCGCTAGGCGCTCGCCCGAGCGAAGCGAGGCGTTAAAATATAAAAATATATAATATAATTAGTAACATTAAAATCAAAATAATATATTATTAATCTATTAATAATATTGAAAATTAATCATTTCAAAATTCAAATAAACTTAATATTAAGAGTATATTATATACTGAGCATGACGGAGAAACGAGGAAGCAATGGCGAGCGGCGGTAGCGGGGAAGGGAAAGGGAGCGGGAGGCGCGAGCAACGGGAGGGCTCATGGGAGGCGTGAGCAGCGGGAGTCGCGAGCAGCGGGATGGCTCGCGGGAGGCGCGAGCAGCGGGAGCAGGAGCGACGAGCAGTGAGATCGGGAGCGGCAGCGGCAGCGGGTTAGGGTTGGGTAAGGGTTAGCGTTGGGTAAGGGTTATATTGGTTTAGTTGGTCCGATTGAACTAACTAACAACCGAACCAGACCTAAAATCCTGGTTCGGTCACTTGGTTTACCCAGGCACTCACTCGAAGCGCCCAGCGCCTGGGCTCGGGCGAGCGCCCAGGCGGCGCCTGTTTGAAGTGCGCCGCCTGGGACATTAGCGAGGCGCTCGGGCCTCGCCTCGCCTCGCTCGAGCGCCTAGGCAAGTGCCCGAGCGCCTCTTTCAATCACTGTTTAAATGTATTGTCCTAAGAACCCTTATCTAGAATCCTATCTGACCATTAAATGTATTCTTTATAAAATGGTTTAATTTCCAAACTATTAATAATGTAGTAAACTGGCATTTCAGTTGATTGGATTGTACATTCTGAGCAAGACACTTACTATACCCAGGACTAACAATTAGACAATCCATCAAGGCATCAATAGACCAGCTATCATGGATGCATTTGTGCTCTTTCCACAAGAAAACATTCTATGCACTTCACAGTATTTATCAATGTTAGATTGTAAGTCATGTTTAACTGCATTTATTTTTGTGACTGATGAGGTATGCTTTGTCTGTTTGGGTTAATGACTGGACTAATTGCATGACAAATTTTCATACTTTGGGATATCTAAAACTTGTCCATTCCATTTTCATCCATGTGTACTATAGATAATACTTTTTGTGTGGTATATGCCATCTGCAGTTTTAGTTTAATGTTGTGTGGACACAGGTGTGCTACTGGCATGAATGATGGAAAAGAAAAGTTCTCAAATTGTTTTTCTAGACTATAATAATACAGACAACTAGTTTCATGTGGTTGATAAAATTGTTTATCCTTTAATTTCTTTTAGTTTTATGTGATAAAAACCTAGGGCTTTAAGTAATGAATTTTATGTCATATTTAAGTTTTTACCCTTTGGTTTATTGTCCTTCCATTCTATAGTTGTAGTTTCTTGATTCTCTTGTAATAATGGCTTTTGTTTGAAAAGTGTCTTTAACATGTGTTTCATTTTTTTCTACCAAATTTTACAGGGGCTCTTGATAAGGGTGGCGTTGGAGCACTGGAACTGGTTGCCATGGACATGAAGGCTAGGTGAGAAAATTTGGGACCTTCATGTCTTGTTCATTGTGGTTGATGTTCTCCTAACATTATGACTATTTACCTATTTTAGGGGTATGTATGTTTGTCGTACGCTAAGTTATAAAGGCGCTGAGTTTGAAGTAATAGAAGCACCCTTGGAGGAGAGAATGATGGTATTGAGCTATTAGTCCTTAGTGACATTCATTGGTTTTTTGGTGGTTGTAATTTCAGTAGTTTTGCTCTATTCTTTCTCTCAGAAGATAAACTATGTTGTGGCCTTCAAAATAATTTTTAACCATGCATATTTCTTTCTCATTTTCTACTGCACTGTGGTATGTATCAGACTTGACATAGTTATTTTTGTTTATTGGTTTAGCATATTTAATAAACCCTAGAGTACCATTACTATAGTTACTTGACATGTTTATCCATGAAACATCTCACGCTTTATACAGGTATATAATATCACAAGAGATCTTAATAATCCTACATTTAACATGGAACTATACCTTAATTATTTGATACATAGCTACATGCTGAAATTTAATGGGGTAACTATCTTGTTAACTTCGTTGAGCCTAGATCACTAGCTCAAAATGCTTAAGCCCAAGTTAACAGTAGTACGTCCATCAAACCCTTATAAGATATTCTAATTCTTAGCCTACTTTTGGACTTACACTAGTTACATGTTTAAGCCTATGTGACCAAGGTGTTACATGAACAATATGAAAGGTCTTAGGTGCTTTTGGACTTGATTGTTTAAGTATCAGTGCAATTAATATACAATCAAATATAAAATGAGATGCATGTATCTAATACTAATTTCTAACCTAGAATTTGACCTCATTGGACCCTTGATCATTATGTGGAATACAATTTCGTACCTAGTCCTATACCTATCTTAGACATATCGATGTGTATTGACTGCTAATTCAATACATTCGTACATATTGATATTTGAAAAATCAATTAAAAAAATAGTCAAAAATTAAAAAAATATTATTTTAATGTTCTTTCTATTTTACTTACTTTCTTGGTTTTTACAATCAAATTAAACAAAAAATAAAGTAAAAATAAGTATCAACCAATAGAATATGAAACCAAATTGCTTAGTGGTTAGGGGTCGAAGGTAGAAATTCTTATTGTTATGGATCTATCGAAGAACCTCACCACATAATCCTTCATTGAATAAGGTTGCTTCCTTGGATTAAAGTGCCCATTAATATAAAGAAAAGAGTGAAGAAATAAAACTAGGTGTCAAAACTCTAAGATATGAGCAAAATAAAATATATATAGCTTTTAGAAACTAAACAGTCTGTCATGGACTCAGTTGGAATTGCCTAAGTCGTGAGACACCCTTATGTTATCCGTCTGAAAAGGGTTAGCCTAGTTGCAATCTTGCTCAGGTTTTGAAGGACCTGTAAGAGAGCAAATTGATAAATTTCGAAAACAAACGACGGACAAGTCTCGACGCGTTGCAAAGAGGATAGCTTTACAAGCAATTCAATAAACACTTGGTGTGCAAGAGAGAAAAGAGAGGGAGAAAATAAGGACTTTAGACGGCAAATAAATAGTCGTAAGTCTACAAACGATTGCTCACCAGGTGTCGGGCACGTTGTCAAGTTCTCGTAGGCTTTACGTGCAAATTTGTGAATTCAATTAACGCTCAACACTACCCTAAGCTCCTATCTAGCCTTGTACCACACGGGTGGTTCTAGGGTGCTGAGATGGTTGACATTTCGCATCACATTGCAGACTGTAGAAAATAGGCTATGACACGTGAAAGCTAGGCCATTTTGGGGTAGCTTGCCCGTTCTGGTGAGCAGTCGCTCTGTTGCCCCACAAATTATTCTTGCTCACAGTTATCAAGCAAAAACACATAAAAATATAGCGAAATATACTACTAAACATATGTATAAGCAAACAAAAGCAACAAACGATCAGTAGATGAAGGTGTTGTGGGTGCGTGACGATCATTCGTGACATTCTTTCCTACTTAAATTGTCGACGCCCTCGTTGACGCTTGATGGTAGGCTTTGATGACTGCTTTTTCATATCATAGGACATCTTTATGCTTCTAACTGACTTTTGTCCAAGGAAGCTTTTGCCACTTCACTAAGTATCATGCCAAGTTTCCTTACTGTCGGTAAGCTTGATATGAAGTCCAAGGAAATGCTCTCCCACGACCTTTTTGGTATGGGCAATGACTCCAAAAGTCCCATTAATTTCCGCTGCTCTACCTTATCTTGTTGGTAAATAAGGCACGCTCGAGCATATTTTTCCACATTAATCCCTATCTTCGGCCAATAAAAGGCCCTCTTCATGAGAACTAACGTTCGGTGAATATCTGGATGTTCTGCCCAAAGGAAATTATGACACTCAAGAGTTCGTGTCTCAAATTGTCTGTTCGGGGAACATAAACTCTATTCCCTTTGATATAGACGAGTCTCTCTTAAACCCGAAAATATCGTGCCTTACCTTCTTTTATCAGTTGTATTAGGGTTACTGCTTGGGGATCATTGTAGAGTATATCTTTGATCTTGGAAAGGAAGTTGGAGTGTAGCTAACTTGCTTGGCCTTCCCCTTTCAGTTGCACGACATTCACCAGCTCCACTTTTTTACTTAATGCATCAGCTACGACATTTGCTCTTCTAGGCTTGTATTCCATTGTCATATCAAATTTAACTAGGAAATTTTACTACCGTGTTTGTTTAGGGAGAGCTTATTTTGAGTTTAAAAGAAACTCAATGCGATATTGTTTGTCCTTAGCACAAATTGCACTTCGAGAAGGTAATGTCGCGATACTCGTAGATAGTGGACCACTTGTGCATTAGATATCGTCACTCGGTCTTGTTGAGCTTGTGGCTCTCGTAGGCCACCGGGTGACCCTCTTACATAAGTACTCTCCCAATAGCGAAGTTTGAAGCATTTGTATTAACTTCGAAAGGCTTTCTATAGTATGACAATTTGGGTATCGATCTTTTAACATAGTAACCTTTAGGTCTTGGAATGTTGCTTTATATTTGTTTGACCATTGCCAAGGCTGCTCCTTTAGCAACTCTATTAGTGGAGCTGCACGCTATGAGTACCTAGCTATGAAGTACTGATAATAGTTGACAAAACCAAGGAAAGATCTCAGCTCCAGTATCTTCTTTTGGTGTTTGCCACTTTGCCACAGCTTGTACATTCGATTTGTCCATATGAATGGATCCTCTGTTGATTCGATGTCCTAAGAATAACATCTCTGTCCGAGCAAGGTAGCACTTCTCCCTTTTCATGAACAAAGTATTCTCCCTAATAATCTTGAAAATTATACGAAAGTGTTTGACATGCTCTTCGAGCGTTTAGCTGTAGACAACGATATCATCCATGTAGATGATCACAAACGTGTCTATATACTTCTTGAACAGTTGGTTCATGAGAGTGCAAAATGTGGCCAGAGAGTTGGTTAAGTCGAAAGGCATCGCCAATAACTTGAATGCTCCATATGTGGTCACACAGGTAGTATTTGCTTCGTCGCTTTCAGTTATGCATACCTGCCAGTACCTCGACCGAAGGTCGAGTTTGGAGAAATATTTCGCCTTACCTAGTTGGTCGAACAAGTCCGCGATGAATGGGATGGGATACTTGTTCTTCACTATTGCCTTGTTTAGGGCCCGATGGTCAACACATAATCAGAGGCTACCATCTTGTTTCTTCTAGAAGAGAACTGGAGCTCTGAATGGTGCTTTAGAATTACAGATGAGACCATCGCTTAATAGTTCATCTAGTAGCTTCTTGAGCTTTGCCATCTCTAAAGGGGCCATGTGGTATGGAGGTATCGTTGGAGGCTTCACTTTTGGCCCTAGCTCGATGTTGTGATCTACACCTCTACATGGCAGCAAAGTTCTCAGCAACTCGAGTGACATAACATCTGTGAACTCCTTCAAAATGTTCGCCAACATAGCAATATCATGAGTGGCCTCTATATCAAGTGGCTCCAGCTTTACCACGACCACAAAAGTTAAATTCATTTTTTCACATCCTCTTATTTAGTTTTAAAGCTGATATTTGTTGTGAGTCATAGGTTCCACCTCGAGAAACTAGAACCATCCCGGGGTCATTGCCTCCCATTAGGCACAGGGAGTTTAGGAACGACATTGACACTAACTAGAACCACACATGCATGAACTTCATTATGAGGATTACTTGGAAGTCGTCTAGCGGCATTGCCATCATGTTTGTGCATTCGCTCCACATCCCGATTTTGATAAGACCCTCCTTTGCCAACTCGGAGATCTACTTAGCCTCCGAGTTCACAGCCTTCATCCGACTTGGGCTCTTCTTTAGGTTCAGCCTAAGTTGCCTTACTTCTTGGTCGGGAATGAAATTGTGGGTAGTGCCCGTGTCCACCATCGTATGAGTTGTTCGACCATTTAGCTTGATGTCAACGTACATCAGCTAATTGCTCCCTGTTTTCTATTGCTTTGTCTTCATGTTCTCTCCCACTTGATTCTACAACGTGTTCAACAAGTGCATTGCTCTCATTTGTGGTCCTTGCGACTCCTCGCTATTGTTGTTAGATTTCGAACTTTAAACTATGGATGATGGCCTTGCCCTTGTTCGATTGATGTTATCAACGCATTGAGTGCTTGCTTTTGTGGGCACTCTCTCACTATGTGCGATCATTCACATATGAAGCAGTTGCTAGGTTTTGGGACCTTTTCTTTTGAACTCGATTCTTTGTGGGAACTCTTTTTCTTTTGCTCGATTGTAAACTTCCCATAGAAAT
>LS990922.1:29110648-29291519 GCA_900464855.2 Musa schizocarpa | reverse complement strand
CAAGTTACCAACTTTAAACTCCTATGGTTGCCTTCCCAAGTCTGCTCATTTGGTCGCCTTCTCCAATTAAGCCCGTGCAATATATGCATTTCGATGCTATTCCTTTGTAAAGTGATATGCTGACAGACTACTTCCGGTGTAATCGATCGTCAAGGTGTGAGGAGTCGATGGCTGCTGTCCCGTAATGATCTTGACGGGGCTCTTGTTAGATGCAAAGCTTCGCTGTAAGTTGTAGGAGAATTAGTCTATGTCGAACAGCTTCACCGAGTGCCTTGTTTGTTGGCACTCACGTAGTGCCAAAGATATCGCTCGAGTGAATTTATTCTTTTAGTTTAGCCATACATTTGAGGGTGGAGGCTTGCGGAGAAGTATAACTTAGACCCCAGCAATTTGAATAACTCAGTCTAGAATTGTCCCAAGAACCGTGCATCTTGATCATTGATGATATTGTGCAGGACTCCCCAATACTTTTCACATTCTTTATCATCAACTTGGCTACCTCTGTTGTTGAGCACTACGAGGATGTAATAATGAATATTGCATACTTTGAAAAACGATCGATTATCATGAGTATCGATTCGAGTCCCCTTGCTATCGACAAGCTTGATATGAAGTTCAAAGAAATGCTCCCCCACGGTCTTTTTACTACGGGCAATGGCTCCAAAAGTCCCACTAACTTTCGCTGCTCTATCTTATCTTGTTAGCAAGTAAGACACGTTCGAACACATTTCTCCACATCAGTCCCTATTTTCGATCGATAAAAGGCCCTCTCCACGAGAGCTAACGTTCAGTGAATACCCGAATGTCTAGCCCAAAGGGAATCATGACACTCTCTCAAGAGTTCACACCTTAAGTTGTTCGCTTGAGGAACATAAACTCTATTCCCTTTGGTGTTGATGAGTCCCTTCTGGACCTAAAATCATCGTGCCTTGCCCCCTTTGATTAATTGCATCAGAGTTGCTACCTGGGGATCATTGTACAATCCATCCCTGATCCTGGAAAGGAACTTGGAGTGCAGTTGACTTGTTTGGCCTTCGCCTTCCAACTGCATGGCATTCACTAACTCCACTTTTCGACTCACTATATCGGCTACGACATTTGCTCTTTTGGGCTTGTACTCCATTGCTATATCAAACTTAGCTAGGAAGTCTTATCACTGTGCTTGCTTTTGGGAGAGTTTCTTTCGAGTTTAGAAGTAACTCTATACGATGTTATCAATCCTTAGCACCGATCACATTCCGAGAAGGTAGCGTCGCCAAACTCGTAGATAGTGGACCACCACTATCATCTCCTTCTCATGCATCGGATATTGTCGCTTGGTCTCATTGAACTTACGGCTCTCGTAGGCTACCGGGTGACCCTCCTACATAAGTACACCCAATAGCGAAGTCCAAAGTATCTATATGGACTTCGAAAGGCTTCCCATAGTCCGACAATTTTGAGTACTCGTTCTTCCAATATAGCAGCCTTTAGGTCTTGGAATGTCGCTTCATATTTGTTTGACCATCGCCAAGCCTACTCCTTGAGCAACTCCATCGGTGGAGTTCGTGCTTTGAGTACCTAGCTATTAAGCGTCGATGATAGTTGACGAAACTAAGGAAGGATCTTAGCTCCAATACCTTCTTTGGAGTTTGCCAGTTCGCCACAGCTTGTACCTTTGATTTGTCCATCTAAATGGAACCTTTGCTAATTCGGTGCCCCAAGAACAAAATCTTTATATGAGCAAAGTAGCACTTCTCCCTTTTCACGAACAAAGTGCTCTCTCTAAGAACCTTGATAATTGTTTGAAGGTGCTCGACATACTCCTCGAGCATTTAGCTATAAACGACGATATCGTCCAAGTAGACGACAATAAACTTGTCCAGATACTCCTTGAATAGTTGGTTTATGAGGGTGCAAAATGTGGCTCGAGCATTGGTTAAGTCGAAAGGCATTACCAAGAACTCGAACACTCTGTATCTTCGTTTAGTCGCCTTCAGTAATGTGCACTTGTCAGTAACCCAACCTAAGGTCGAGTTTAGGGAAATACTTTGCTTTGCTAAGTTGGTCGAATTGGTCCGTGATGAGCGGGATGAGATATTTGTTCTTCACCATCACCTTGTTTAAGACTCGATAGTCGATGCACAGTCGGAGGCTCCCATCTTGTTTCTTTTGGAAGTGGATTAGAGCTTCGAATGATGCTTTAGAATTACGAATGAGACCATCGCTTAGTAGTTCATCTAACTATTTCCTGAGCTCTGCTAACTTTGGAAGGACCATGCGGTATGGTGGTCTCGTTTGTTTTTTATTTTCTTAGTCTCCCTCACTTGACCCCACAATGCATTCAACAAATGCATTGCTCACATCCGGGGTCTGTGCGACTATTCAACATTACTGTTGGATTTCGAATTGCTCGAATTAAGGGCGACGACCTTGCCCTTGTTCGATCTGGAGGGGTGGATTGATGCTGTTAAGGCATTGAGTGCTTGCTTTTGTGGGCATTTCGTCACCATGTGCGGTCCTCTGCACAAGAAGCATCCGCTAGGTTTTGGGGCCTTACATTTTGAGCTTGGCCCTTTGTGGGAACTCCTTTTCTTTTGCTCGTCCCCAGACTCCTCTCGGGAATATTTGGGTGGGCGATTTTTTGAAGATTGTTTCTTCTCCAAGAAAACAAAGTCAGTGAGCCTTTCAACGATTGCAATTGCCTCGATCACATCGGTGATATTCCTTTGATGCAGTTCTTGTTGTGCCCACAGCTTCAGGCCATTGAGGAAGCAGAATAGCTTAACCTTCTCGGACATGTCTTGTATGTTAAACATCAATGCAGAAAATTGCTTTATGTAGTCCTGAATGGAAGTAGTTTGGCGGAGTTGTCTTAGTTTCCTTCTTGCGACAAACTCCATGTTCTCGGGAAGGAACTGTGTTCTCATCTCCTGCTTTAAGTCTTTCCAAATGTCCACTCGACATCGACCTTGTTGGATTTTTTCCCAACGTGTTCGCCACTAAAGTTTTGCATCTCCATTCAGATACATGGTTGCTATCGAAACTTTAGTTTCTTCGGAATCGGGCCTCGTAGTTCGAAAGTATCGTTCCATGTCAAATAGGAAATTCTCGAGCTCCTTCGCATTCTTGGCAACCCGGTAGCAATGCAGCTCAGGTGCCCTTAGGTTGTGGCAATGCGACGCGCGTGTTGGTCCCTCCTGCACTAAGAGCCCTTGTGAGCGATGTAACCCTGGACGTGAGAGTTCCATCACAACTTCGTGTAGATGTTGCACGAAGTCTTTGGTGTCTTCTGTCAATCGATCGATTAAGGACTCGACTTTGTCGATCCGAGATTCTGCTTTTTCTTGCGAGTTTTTTACCCCAAGAAGCCTTCGTTGGTGTTGGTAGTGTTCCATTAAACTCACTTTAAGAACATCAAGGCAGGTTTCCACAGTTGTAAGCCTCTCCTTATGGCTTCTTTTCCTAGTTGGCGCTCCAGATTGCGTCTCCTTCACTCGCGGAGAGTTGCCAACTTCTTATTCGTGTTGATCGTTGTCACGCTCCGCTTGAGTGGCTCCAATAGCTTAAGAGCTAGGTTGTACTTGTAGCCCACCTGCAGTTGCTTGGGGCAATGGTCCGGCTTGGCCCATCTTGTCCGATTCGCCACGATGCTTCGCTATGGCAAGATTGTGAAACTTTTCGCTATTTGCTTGAATTGCTTACTCGCTCTGATACCACAATGTCACAAACTTAGCTGGAATTGCTTAAGTCGTGAGGCATCCTTATGGCAATATCACGGACTTAGTTGAAATTGCGTAAGTTGTGATGCACCTTTATGCCAAAGTCGTGAACTCAGCTGAAGTTGCCTAAGTCTTGAAGCACCCTTGCACCAATGTCACTGACTTAGTTGGGATTGCAGTAATTCATGAGGTGCCTTTGTGTTATTCGTTTGCAAAGGGTTAACCTATTTACAACCTTGCTCAGTTCCCGTAGGATTTGTTAAAGAGCAAATTGATTATATCAAAAGCGAGCAACGGACAAGTTCTGACATCGTGCGAAGAGGACAGCTTTATAAACAATTCGGCAAACACTCTGTATGCAAGAGAGAAAAGTGAGGAAGGACAAAACAAGAACTTTAGGAGGCAAAACGAATAGTCGCAAGTTCGCCAATGTTTGTACATCGGGTGTCGTGCGTGATGACAAGCTCCCGTAGACTTAATGGCGAACTTGTGAAATCCAATCAACACCCAACACTACCCAAAACGTCTGTCCTGCCAGGTGCCACGTGGGGTTTTCTAGGGTGTTGAGATGGGTGATGTTTTGCACCGCACTACAGCTGGTAGAAAACAAGCCATGGCATGCAAAAACGGAGCCAATTTGTGGCAATTTTGCTTGTCATGGTGAGTGGTCGCTCTGCAGCACTGCAATCTGTTCCTGCTCATAATTTTTCAACAAAAACACACAAAACCGAGGCAAAACATGTTGCCAAGCATCTGCACAAGCAAACAAAAGCGACGAACGACGAAGATGTTGTGGGTGCGCAATGATCGTTCGTGACACAACGTGCAAAGGTAAAGACAAAAGGGAAGGCAATAGCATCAACCATACCATTGGAAAGAATCAAGTCAGGCGATGAAACACCTCAATCAGATTCAACAACTCGCTCAATCCGAAGACTTGGCAGCGACATGGATAGTAGTGCCTCAACCGATGATCGTGATGGCGTCGGGGAGTTGATGGTCCCGTTTACACAATTTGAGAGTGGTGCATGGATCGAGGAGCAGTATTTTACACATGCCACCCAAGATATAGATCATGGAACTCGACGAGGTACTAGTCAAGTTTATACATGGAAGGAGAAGGCAGTGGATGATTTTGAGCAGATGCGGTAGAGCCTACATCACGTAGACACAAAGTGAAGCTTATCATTTTCATAGCCATTGTATCATAGAGAATCTTATGGCCAACAACTGTACGATCATAGTTCGTCATGCTTCTCTGAGGATTAATACGGTGATCTATCTTATGATATAGAACAACAGATCAATGGCGTAAGGAGAAGTTCTAACATTCTCTATGCTCTGCACAATACATGCCACAGTCGTACTTGCCTCAGAGCCGCCTCGAACACGTGATTAACAACCGTCAAATTATGACTATCACTATATTGATGCATTAATGACATACGATATATCAGTATACTATGTAGTGAGATCAATTTTAGGTTTGAGTTCGACAAAGATATCAAATTGATATATAGATACAAAGGATCGAGGACCTCGATCCACTGCCTGTGGTGTCCTGTCATTTTTTTGTTGATAGAACCTAGTATATTCATCAATCGATTACTTAATTCATTTGAATATTAAAATTTAAATTAATTTAAAAAAAATCTAACTATTCAAATCAGTTTTTTGTAGATAATTCAATATTAATGAAAGAATGGTTCCGAATGTATCACAAAGCTACTCAAAACCCAAAGAAGATATGTACCACTATTCTTTCTTAATTTAGATTATTTTCACTAAAATTACACTAAATTTATATTTATTTCCATCTTAAAAACCATAATCTATTTTTTTTATTTTTCAGATATTTGTAGAGCTATTTTCGATGTTTTTTGGGTGTATCGTTGGTACACCCTAGCATACCGTCGGTGCCTCAGTACGTACCGTAACGACCATTGGTCCGTACATTGGTTTCGATTGAATTGTAAACCTTGAGTTTAATATAATCTTTTTGCATGTATTTTATTTTCTTAATTTTCTTGTAGCTCTTTAGATAATACTTTTGTCTAACTATAGTTTCATGTGTGATTAAGTTAATTAGAAGTTTATTATATGAGGATTATGCTTCCAAAATTTAGCTTTAATATTTCTTTAATATATTTTTTATTCTTATTACTAATTTTAGGATTAGCATCGGTTTTGTTCTTCATTATTTCTTTGCCAATGCATTTTGCTATTTTTTCTTTCTATCAAAGTTACTTCAATTTATCTTTTAGACCATTGCCTCTTGTTTTTTTTCTGACAGCAAGTGGAGAGTTTTTTCAAGGTTAAACTACTTTGCATGATTTATCTGTCTCTAGTGCTGCATGTGCATTTTCTTTTATGTATTATATGTCTACAAATACAAATGTTAGTTATGTTTAAATTTGTGTCTCTATGATGCAAGGTCTGCAGTTTTGTGTACTGATACTGGTGCCAAACTGGTACACCAAATTTAAAAAAAGGCTGAAAAAATAAAAAAAATTGTGCAGAGCTTGTACTTCCCTATAGTGGGCCATACTAGTACCATACCAGGTTGTACCAAACTTGTAAGCAGTGATTTAAAAAGGCGCTCGGGCGCTCGCCTAGGTGCTCGGGAGAGGCGAGGCCCGAGCGCCTCGCTAATCTCCCAGGTGATGCGCTTCAAACAAGCGCCGCCTGGCGCTTCGCCGAGCCCGAACGCTGGCTTTTTGGCGAGTGCTCGTTAAGTAATGGCGATCGAACCAAGATTTTAGGTGCGGTTCGGTCACGGTTTTGTCTCGATGGTTAGTTGGTTCAATCGAACCAACTAAAATCGATATAAGTGAGAACCCAACCCTAACCCTCGCCATTCTGCGTTGCCTTGCCACATGCATTTGCCGCTCCCTCTCCGATCCTAATCCCGATCCCGATCCCGATCCGATCCCGATCTCATCTTTCCATTTGTCATTGCTTTCAGAACGCCCTCTGTCATTTGCTTTCGCGCCTCCATTTGCTTCGTTAAGCTCCTCGCTCTCCATTGTCATTTGCTTTCGTCATTTTGTCGTTGCTACAACGTTGCCTCTTGTCGTAAGCTCATCCTCCGGATTGCTTCGCTGGGCTGCTCTCCTCAGCTCCCCTCGCTGCCTCCCACCATCGGCCGCACGCTTTCGCCTTTTTTAGCCACTTTCAGCGCCTCCAGTCATTTGTCGCATTTGCTACTTCCTCTTTTCTCAGTCAACAGGCTTATACTGTTAATATTAAGTTTATTTGAAATGATTAATTTTCAATACTGTTAAAACTTTTTATTAATGTGACATTGTGATTTTGTATCTTAGATTTTTTAATTTAATAGTATATTTTTATTTAAAATTTTAAATAATTATATTTATTAATTATATTATATATTTTTATTTTTTTTCTAAGCGGCTCGAAGCGATTTTTAATGCCTCAGGCGTTTTTTTTTGGACCTTGGCGCCTTTTAGGCTTAAATGGCTTTTAAATCTTTGCTTGAAGACATAATTCCCAGTTTACTTTGGTTTGTATACCGGTAATCTGTCGGATCAGTGAATACCGCCTATACCAAACTGTACCGAGTGGTATTACGAAAATTGGTATGATGTACCACTAGTTCTGAAGAAAATAATTAATAAAAAACTGATACACAATCTCAATAACCCATTGGTCATGTTGTAAAGCATATGAAAAAGGTCCGGAAAGAATATATATCAGGAATAGTTCATTGTATTGTAGCAAAGTTGATGCTTACCAGCAAGGTAGGCAATACCGTCCGGTACGGGCGGTACGTACTGGTCCGATGGCATACCAGTACGCGGACCACCCGTTATCGGACGGAACAAAAAAAAAAAATAATAATAATAATAACATATATATATATATTTATATATTTAAATAAATGAGGCGACGTCATCCCGCGTGGGGAAGGAAAAGACGACGTCGCCGAGGCGATGCGACGTCGCCTTTTAAATAAATAAATAAATAAATATATATATATATATATATAAATATATATAATCTTTTATATATATATATATATATTAATTTTTATATATATATATAAACGAGGTGACATCGCCGAAGCAATGTCGCCCCGCCTGCGAGAAGAGAGAGGCGACGTTGCCAAAGCGATGTCGCCGAGTTTTATATATATATATATATATATATATATATACCGAGCGGTATGCCATTTCGTACCATACTGAGTGAACATCGAAACGCCTGTACAGTACGGTATTGCGAACCTTACTTACCAGAGCTTACAATCATTGGACTATCTATATATTGGCTGACCTTGATGATCTTACCCTGTCAATGTTAGCTTGTAGGCATTCTTCCAGCATATTCTTTTGAGTTGGATTTCCATGTGATGGGAGCGTCATGCACTGGGTATGCCCTTTTTTATTTCCATGTGATGGGACTACAAGTATAGAATTTCTCTATGAAGGTCTTGCACTTGAAGGCAATTGACTCTCATAGTCTGCATCTCAATGTGCAGAGGATTATGTTTCTGCTCTTTACAGGCTTTATGATTCACTACATGATCCTAAAGTGTTTTGACCTGACGCATGTATACCAATGCCCATTTTTGTTTCATTGAAATACGTGAATTCATATTTCATATTTTTGATGCTCCTAATTGAACTATAAAATGTGAAATCTCTGCAACTTGGTATTGGTACATGGGCAAAACAACTACCTGATGGCTCTTTTCTGTTGATGGTTGTTTTGTTATGAAATTTTACTTCATTTAGCATATCTGGAAAAGAAATGATTCTATACAAGATTCATTTTTTCTTGTGACATTTTTAGGCTTCTTTTTACCACCCTTGGTGGTGAAAAGCGTTTTGCGTCAATTGTTGCAAAGAGGTTGGAGTCTCTTGGAGCTCTAACACAAGGAGATCGCAGGTGATCCGAGTTTATATTGATCTTTTTGTGCTTGACCAAATACTCAAATCTACGCAAACATGATGGAATTAATTTTAGAGGTTAACACTTTTATGTGCTTGTTGCATGTTCAATTTGATGCTTAATGCACAGGGCTGGCCCATCATTGAGTGCTTTCAACTATGACAGCAATTACGGAAAGAGGGCCCTTATGATGATGTATAGGGGAATAATGGAACAGGTTGTTTGTTTAAGCATTCCATGGCGCATATTTATTTACATTATGTGTTCTTCTAAGCTTGTACCTAGCAGCCTGACATCTCATGAGCATATCAGGATCCTTTGCCTGTGGTACCTCCTGGCTGTTCATCTGAAAACCCAACAACGATTCAAGAATTTATCACCATTGCTAAAGCTGCTCTTGTGTCAGTTGGAATTGTCAGGGATACGATAATCTGTAAGTACAGCTTATGTTTGTTGCAGACATTCTTCATCCCAAGGCACATACTACCTGACCTTAAATTGTGCATGGATCTTGATAGTAATTGGAATATGAAAAATAAGTCTTATGACCAAAGAAAATTTAAAAATCAATCTATGACAATGAAAAGAAAAAAAGGAAAAAGGTAACTACAATTGAAAGATTAAACATAAAAAAAGCAATTGAAAGGAAAGCACATGTTTTACTGCTTCCCAACAAAAACTTCAAACCTGTGCCTTAGAATAGAATGCTTAAGCATGTTTTATCTAACCACTAGCAACAATACATGTTTTTACTATTTCAAGTTTATATTTATTGCTGACATTCCTACACTTGGGAAGGATGGAAAAATAACTGGTAGATTAGAAAAAAATGCCTCTAGCAGTTTCCCTATTGTCTTTTGAGAGATGATAAGAAGCAGACATGCTTCTAACATCTGCAAAAGCATTGCTACATGAAATAAAAAGCTCTACCACATGCGACTCGTCGTCCCTTGTGACAGGAATTGCTAACAACATGCTGGAGTACTTTCAAACAAGACTTTCTACCTCTTTCCTTGTTTCATTCTGTTCCTTTTCTACTGTTTACACTGGTCGAGAATAGTTGAGATTCCAACCCTGAAAAAGAAAATCCTCCACCTTTTATGATTCATCTCCCTTTGAGAATCAAGTGCCACCAGTTTGCTAGAGTTCTTTCTTTCCTTTCTTCCTACAGTTGCTCACATTGATGGAAATTACTTGAGAGTGGTTGATCTACTACTGATTTATTTGCAGTCTGGATGACTTTAATGTTTCTTGAGAATGAGAATCCAATCTTTTCTGGTTCGAACCTTGTTTGATTAGGGAACCACTGATTATATTGAGCTTTATAAAAAGCAATATCCTTGATTATACTAAGATCATTTTACTTTTTATTTATGGTTATTAGTGGAGTCTTCTTAGGTCTCTTTCTCGTACCATTACGACTAATTATCTACTCTCTTCTAACTACTGCATCTATAGGCCTCGTTAGTATATATTCATACACTGTTACTGAAATATTGCATGTATATCTCTTAAAAGTTGCAAATACTGTGAATGCCCTTAAATGTGTTAATTCTTTCTATTATGTCTATGCTGTTGTTGTTCATCAACAGAGGTCCTGGAACCTATCAATGTTTTAAATAAATGTTCTATGCCCAACAGTGCTTCTGCTTTATTATTTTCTCACTATACCTTGTTACAAGTCGTGATGATGAGCTACTTTTTGTTGGGCTTTAGATGGATCATGATCCTCACTTTTTGAAGGAAAAAAATAGGCCTTTGCCTATAGTAAGTCAACCTAGTTTGTCACATTGATTGGTGAGCCTCATTCAAGTTAAATAAGGATGATTTTTATAATAAATTATATTGCTACTTCTAGAGGTCATTTTAATTCTGACATGGATAAAAGGTTACATCAGATGGATGGGTGTTCAGGATAATTGTGTTGGTATTTATGGCATTTGCAATTTTATGAGTTCTTTTATGAAGTCATGACAGGCTATAGAGGCATCAATAATATTTTCCCAAAATATGTAAAGTTGATTAACCAGTAGAAGTAAATTTGGACTGTGAATGAGAAGCTTGAAGATGTGTAAAGAGGAAGTGCCTGAAGAAAGTGCAGGTTGACCTTGCTTTGATTTCCACCTTTTAATAGGGAAAAATGATGATGAAAATCCTACATCATTGGTCGATTTTATTTTACTAAATCTCATGGCATTACAATGGAAATCATCTGGCCAGTTCTAATCAATTTGTTGCCAAAAGAGGAAGAAGAGCACAAATTGAGAAGGAGGGTGAAAAGGAGAAAAAAAGGACCTAGTTGCTGTCTCCACTGCTACCGACTCTAGAAGTTGTTGATTGGCCCTGGTTGTTGCATTGCTTCACCCACTGTAGCCCCATGTGCAAGAAGCATGGAGTGAGTGATTGATAGACATGGAACTTGAAGAACAGAGAGGTTCCTTACTCCTCGACTCATGGTTCACATGGTCATCAACTCCCAGTATGGCTGTGTACTTACATGTAATACCAGGATCTATTTCTTAATTTTGTTTGAATAATAATGATATTTAGATGAGATATCTATGTTCTTGTATACTTAACATATGGATGGATACTTGTGTCAACTGTATACAATGTTTAATGCTGTACCAGTAGGCTGTTTACTGAGTACTGGGTACTGACTACATCTATTTGTTAGCACTTAGCAGTTTACCACGGTAACTGTATTATATTATTATACTATCTGCCAACTGATTGGTACTTAATATGGACTGGTGTTTAAATACTTGATAGTAAATATGTTGAATAATGATAGGAAAGGTGCTTACAAATCCAATGATTCTAGTGCATTACCCTTTTGAATATGTATACAGATCGAAAATGCAAAATGTTGGCATGATTTGTGCCTCTCATGATATTGTTCCATGATAAATGGTGTTGCTTTGACAGTGGCATTAGCACCCCAAATCGACTAGAAATTGAAGATGATGGTTTTGAGGCGACAATGTGTCTCTATTTCTTAAGAAAACCTTGTTAATTTAAGGGAAGATCATGGCAGATGTTGCTTCATAAGCAACTGATTGGATTAAGGCGCATGCACTTATGGAGTATATTGTTAATAATGTAAGTTGCAATGATAGCATTGGTGTGCCATAGAAGTTGCAATAATAGTGTTGGTGTGCCCTGTGCTGATGATCTACCAACATGAGTTCTTTGCCAGCTGGCACAGCAAACAATACACAAAAGGTTGGATTGATACTCAAATTTTGATCTTTCCATCATGTCTCAGCACAGATGAAGCTCAACCTTGAATGCCTGAAACTTCCCAAAAATTCAAATGTGTTCAGTTATAAATTATAGAGAATCACCTTGTTTAAGATTGTGATTGCAATAGAACTGGTTTAAGTTTCCTCATTAAATTCACAAGAAACTTAGAGTGGGCTAATTTTTGTCATAAAAATGCCATTTGTAAGTTTATTCCAAATTTTCTTTATATAGGCAATGGAAAGGATGGTGGAAAAGTTTCTGGACGTATAGTGGATTCAGATATGCATGATGTTGGACGATTCTTAAATCGTCTTTTGGGCTTGCCACCTGATATTCAAAACAGGCCTGTTTTTCCTTATATTATTGAATATAATATATTGTTACTCAACTTTCATTTCAAGTAGCGAATATTCTAATCTGTCTTGCAGGCTGTTTGAGTTTTTTATCAGCTTCCTGGATCTTGTTGTTCATAATGCTCGAAATGAAGGGCAGTTTGATTCAGGAATTGTTGATATTAAAGCTAATGTTATTGAACTGCAAGGATCACCAAAGGTATTTGTTTATTTGGAATTGCATTTTTCAGTGATCCTTTGGACTATTGCATTTATTATTTATAGCATTCTTTACAGATAGTTCATGTTGATAGTCTTTCTGGTGCTGCTACGGTATTGTTTACATTCACAGTTGACCGTGGAATTACTTGGGAGGTAAGTTTATCACATTCAACAATGATATTATCTCAGGATATGTAACAGTGGCTATTTGATTTTTCTAATAAGAGTTTGTCTTCATCCAGTCTGCAAAATCTCTACTGGACGAAAGGCAGATGGATGGAGTTGCTTATGTTAATGATGGATTCTATGAATCTAGAAGGGAATGGATGGGTAGAAGACACTTCATATTGGCGCTTGAGTGGTATGTTATCTTCTGATTGTCATAATTTCTCTCATATATTTGATTTCTCGTTTTCTTAAAGATACATGTTGTATTCCGTGGTTCACTTTACGCATGTAGTAGCTAGTTGAGGAAAGTACTTGAAGAGCATTAAGGTCATAGGAAATTTTCATTTTGTGATGTAATGATTTTCTGGAAGTTTATAGCTTTGGGAATTCCACTGGTTAAGATTAATTCCACTGGTTAAGATTCCTACTGTTACTGTGCGAAGACAATAGCATGGGCTCATTTTGGATGGGTTTATGAGCCATGGCAGATTTGGGTTCTGACACCTCGACGCTAAGTGGTTGTATCATATCACTATAATTTCATTTTTTTTCAGTTATTTATCTACGTTCCAGGACTCTAGTCTCTAGTGACATCAATATCAACATGTCATCTCCATCAGACGGTGGGACAAGATAATCAAACATGTAATGCCTTTCAAGTGCATCTCAAGCCACCATCCATGGCTAGTGTTGAGACCCAAAAGTTGTTTGGCTAACAACAGCAAATCTTGGATATTATAGCATTCTCTCTTCTCTTCTCTTGAGTAAAACTGGCATTAAACAGTTAGTAATGAGTGCTTCCATTAGATATTACTACATATTTATCTTGTCCAAGTGGCATGTGAATGGGTCCATCTTTAGTAAGAAAAGAGGGTGGGGAGGGGATAAAATGATGTATAATAAAAGAAGACAAAATAAAAAAGATATTTGACTGTTGTCTTCCTCTTATTTTGAAAGTGAAATCTATCATAAGGCACTGTGAAAAAAGAGGTCCACTAACCTCATAAGGGTTATCACTAACCTGTTTACAAGTAATATATTTCTCTTTGCATAAAAAACTTATGTTTCTCATTTTAACTACGTGAAGCTTTAACCAAGATTGGTTCTACTTGTGATATTGAAGCCTGCTCTAGTTTTATAGGTGCCAAGTGGCATGGTTCAAAATACCAGTCAGATTGATTCATGTGGACCACTAGTTACTGGTCTGACCAACCATTGGTAATGGCCCATATAACTTGATAATGCTCGATATATACCACCTTATTATTATGACTAGATATAGTGTCAGCAAGAATCACAAATGCTTATGCTACTTAATATGTTAGTATTGCACTAATTCAATAGTTTATTGAATTCAGTATCAAACTTATATTTAAAACCTTGGCAGGTAGATTAAACTTGTATTTCTCTTCCTTAAACCACTTTAGTCAATTTGAAGATCCTTTATTATATTGAATAAATTTAAAGATCCTTTATCATGTAAACCTAGGTTTGTGTTTCTGAGAAGAAACTTACAATGTAAGCTTTCCAAAATCAACTAGTCCCTGACCTAATTGAAGTAGGTGTTAGTTTCTTGGGGAATGTAAGGCCTTCATATGGGTGATTTGGTTTCTAAGTACCCTATAACAGTTTTTTCTTTCTCAGTTTCACTAGTTGTAATTAAGTACCAAATGATCTAAATTTTATAGCTTCTCAAGTTTGGACTGAATAAAGATGTTTTAAATAAATGATATGTAAAAACATAGACTCAATATAACATGGGCGAATATCCAGAAAAGCCCCTAGTGTTTTAGTTTTTTTCAAATTGTGCCCTGTTTTTTTAATTATTCTCACACTGTCTCTTTTCCCCCAGATGACCAAAATATCCTCAAAATGGGGCATGCCAGTTTTTTTATTTTATGAGGTTTCCTGTAAATTGCATAACTACCTTATTCTTTGATATTTTTTATTCAAAAACATATTCAAAGAATCTCCATATCACTAGGTGTCACCCTATAAAAAAATTTAGTAGATTAATGTTTAATATAATCAAGTTTAGACAAGCTTCAAGGTCTTTTTGTAAACAATATAACTGCCATATTCTTAGGTTTTCTTGATCGAAAAAGGATGTATTTATCACTAAGACCCACAGTCCCACACTGCAAAAAAGGAATAAATTTTAGTTTAATTTAGTTAAGTTTAGACCAGTTGGAAGGTTTTCTAAAAATAGTGTAACTCCTCTTATCATTGAGTTACTTTTTTCGAGAATTGATCCAAAGAATCCACTTGTAACTAAGAGACATCTTGCAAAAAATTAATAACTTTAAGTTTAATTTAGCAAAACCTAGGCTAGTTACAAGATTTCTTGAAAACTGTGTAATTGTCCTGTTCTTATGTTAGTTTTTACAAAAATGTACCCACAAAATCTCCCTGATCAATAGGTTCCATCGTGAAAAAAAGAGAGTTAAGTTTAAACTTAATTAAGTTCAAATCAGTTTTAAAGCTCTCTGTAAATGTATAGCTGCTTTATTCTTAGTTTTATTGTTTGAAATATACCCAATAAATATTTTATCACAAAGACACTTCCTGCAGGACATAAACAAAATTCACCATCTGGTGAAGTTTTTGAGTATATTTTCAGACAAAAAAGACTCGAGAACAGGGCAGTCATACTATTTCCATGAATCCTTTTAACTTGATTGATTAATTTAAAGTTAAATTTATTCAATTTTTGTAGGTCAGATTCTATTAATAATGAAGTTCTTTAGGTATATTTTCTGATAAAAACACCAAGAATAAGCTATGACACTATTTTTAGAAAAATTTATAACCGACTTAAACTTGTATGTACTCAATTATTTTAGGGTGAATCCTAGTGATATGTAGGTTCTTTGGGTATATTTTTGGGAAAAATAGCCTAAGAATAGGGCATTTACACAAGAAACTTGGTAACTATACTTATTTATAGTTTTTATTAAATTTTTTTAGATTTTCCTCTACCTCTCTTCGTACTATTAATATTAATCATTTTATCTCTTCTAACTACCGCATCCGGAGGTCTCCTAAGCACGTACCTATACTATTTGAAACGATTTTTTCTCATCTTATCTATTCGTTATCGAAGTGATACGTGGTTGTTCATGAATAAAAGAGTTTTTTTTCCTATCTTTTCTAGTAACTTCATATATCTTTCTTAATATTCTCATCTTGGCAACACAAACTTTTTGTATATATTGTTTTTTCACTACCCAGTATCTATAAAGTATTATTGGTCTCACAGTTATGTTATAAAATTTTTCTTTTAATCTTAAAAGTATCTAATGAGCACACAAGACTCATGATGTTCTTCATCATTTTAACTATTCTGTTTTTACTCTATGAATTAAATCTTCACCGATTACTCCATCTTATTGAATAATGATCTAAGATATCTAAAGTTTTTATTTAAAAGAATTTCTTGTCCATCCAAATTAACTATATTCTCTTGTCTATTTCTAGAATAACTAAAATTACATTTTATATTTTCAGTTTTGGTCCTGCTTAATATGAAACATTTAGTTTTCAAGACTTGCCTTTATAGTTTAATTTTATAATTAATACCAAGGTCTGTCGTACCGTACCGTACGGGCATTTCGACCCGGGCTCGGTACCGGTACGGTACGGTATACCGCTCGGTACACCTATCGAGCAGTACACTCAGGTGTACCGAGCACTGTAGCACTGCTATAGTACTATAGTGCTACTGCTACATTGCGGACCGGTACAAGGTGTTCCGCGTACCGTTGGCCTGTCGAACCGGTACGTCTTGAAAACTATTAAGTGTTATCAAATTGTCTTAGTTGACGAGAGCCTAATACCACTTAATAGTATATTAAGTGTTATCAGTTTTAGTATATCAAATTTTAAATCAAGTGTTATCAGTCTCTCTAGATATTTCTCCTACCCATTTAGTCTCTTGTAAGCAAATGATATTTATTCTTCTTCTGATCATAGTGTCTACCAATTGTAATCCCTTCCTTGAAAGTGTGCCTATATTCTCAGTTGCTAACTTAATCCTTTGTTCGTGGATTAATTTTTTTATTCTCATTGGTCAAAAACAATGAGAGAACCCTTGCCTACTTAGCACCACATCCCGGTGCCGATGTGATTGGCTGCTTCTGGGCGACCTCTTAGCCCACCATTTGCAATTCGGGTATGTGGTGAAGGTGCCTTGCGTCAGTTTCGAGTGACGACTGAGCTCTATACTAAAATCAAATAAGATCTATGTTCATGAGATATGACATAGTTTTACGTTAATTGTTAGTGACTTAACGCAACCCTCCACTTAAACTTTTTTTTTTAATTTTCATGAAGTGGCTTCATATTGTTAGGGATGTTAAGGTACATTCTCAAAAAAATATATCCCAAGAATATGACAGTTACACTTATTATGAAAACTCTTATAATTGACTAAAACTTCACTGGATTAAGTTTAAAGTTAATTCAGATTTTCTGGGTGGAATGCTAGTGATAAGTAAGTTCTTGGGTATATTTTCTAAAAGTATAACCCAAGAATAGAGCAGTTATTCTATTTCTAGGGAACCTTGTAATTGACTTAAACTTAAATATACCCAATTTTTGTAGGGTGGGTCCACTAATTAGGATCTTTTTTGTGTATATTGTCAAACAAAAAACCAAAGTACAGAACTGTTATACTATTTTTTAGGGAACTTTATAATTGACTTAAACATGACTAAACATACTTAGTCATGGTTGTCCATTTCGCCTGAGCTGGTATGATTTGTAATTGACTTAAAAGTTAAATTTACCCAATATTTGTAGGATGGGTCATACTAATAAGAATATTTTGTTGGGTATATTGTCAAATGAAAAACCAAAGTATACGATTGTTACACTATTTTCAGAGAACTTTATAATTGACTTAAACTTTACTAAATTACATTAAAATATACTCGATTTTGGCTCTCCATTTTGCCTATATCGGTATGAAAAAGGCTAGATCCAACCCCATTTCAGGCAGGTCGATCTGATCCATTAAAAGAAGAAAAAGATCAAAAGTCTTCTATATTCACGAGCCCATTTCTTCATATGTGGTCCCCACAAAATCTCTCCCTCTCCCGAACTGCCTATGACCCTATTGCTGCCATTCACCGCTGCCATCTAGCATTGCCTACCTCCCAGTTACACAAGGAGGTTCTTTAAATTTATTTGTGAGAAAAATAATCTAATAATATGACAATACCTTGTTTCGACCATGCCTTGTAACTGGTCTAAACTTGACTAGATTAAACTTAAGTTTTCTTGACTTTTGCAATTGGTTGTTAGTGATAGGGAGGCTGTTGAAGTATATTTCAAAAAAAATATAAACCTAAAAATAAGGCAGTTATGTTGTTTATAAGAACCCTTCTAATTGACTAAAACTTCATTCAATTAAAGTTAAATTTACTTGTATTTTGTATGGTGGGTCCTATAGATCGGGTGGGTCCTAAGAATATAACAAATATACTGTTATAAGAAACATTATAAAAGACTTAAAACCAAGGATCGAAATACAATACCGTACTGGTGTTTCGAGATTGGCTCGGTACGATACGGTACCCTGTACTAAGCGGTACGTTAGGGCGTATCGAGTGTTACACCTAATTTAGGTGTAAAACCCTCCGAAAATACCTGAAAAAAAAAAATTAGGATAGGGATTTTAAGCTAGAAATAAATATAATAATAGTATAATTTTAGCAAAATCAATGTAAATTAGGTAAGAATAGTATTACATATCTTTTTCGGGCTTTGAAGAATATCTTATGCAAAGTTCGTATTTCAGTCCATTATGGATTGTCTTTATGTAAATATTGAAATATCTACAGAAAAATCATTTGAATTGTTAGATTATTTTGTTATAATATAAACTCTAAAATTCAAATGAATTAAATAATCACATATGTAGATATACCTGATTATTGATTCTACCACCAAAACGAACGACAGGCCTCCATGGGTGGTGGATCGGGGTCCTCGATCCTATACATCCAATATGATATGTTTGTTGGACTCAATCATGAAATTGATCTCATGACATAGTGTATTGATACACCGTATGCCATTGATGCATCAATGTGGTGCAGATCGTAGGTTGATCGTCATGAATCACATTTGTTCGAGGCAGCTCTTGAGGCATATATTGGTGAATGTGAGAGCTTCTACTTTCGCTACCGATTTGCTGCTCTGTATCATACTGTTGCTTAGAGAAGAATGACTAACTATCACCATACTACTGTTGCCCGTATGATTCTCTATAATACAATGGTTGTGAATACGATAAGCTTCTTTCTGTGTCTACATCATGTAGGCTTTGTCGCATCTGCTCAAATTCATCCACTGCCTTTCTCTTCCCCTTCCTCTTCTACGCATAAAGTTGACCAGTATCTTGTCGAATTCCATGATCTGAATCTTAGGTGACATGTGTAAAATATTGCTCCTCAATCCATGCACCACCCTTAAGTTGTGTAGATGAGACCAACGACTGCCTGACATCACCGCCATCATCCGTCGAGGCACTGTTGTGCGTGTTGTTGTCATGTCTCTTGACCGAGCGAGTTGCTGAATGTGATTGTGAAGGTGTCTCGTCGCCCAACTCGATTCTTTCCAATGATGTAATTGATGCTACTGCCTTCCCCTTTGCCTTTGTACGCTGTGTCACGAACGGTCGTTGCGCACCTGCAACAACTTTGTTCAACGAACTGTTCGTTGCTTTAATCTACATGTACAGCTTCTTGGTAGCATGTTTTGGCTTGGTTTTAAGTCATTCTGCTTGTAAAAATGTAAGTTCGAACAAGTTGCAGCGCTATAGTACGACCGCTCATCGAACCAAGCAAAACATCCCCAAAACAACTCCATTTTCGCGTGCCACAGGCTGATTTCTGCAGCCCGCCGTTGCACGCGAAACGTCAACCATCTCAGCACCTTGGAACCACCCAGGTGGCACAGGACTGGATGGGGCTTCAGTATAGCGTCGGGCGTTGGAACACTTTTTCGTAAGTTCGCACGTTACCTTGACGGGAACTTGTTGTCGCGCCCGGCACCCGGTGAGCAGCTGTTTGTAGACTTGCAGTTATTCGTTCAACCTTCTAAAGTCCTTGTTTTCCCCCTCTCCCTCTTTTCTCTTGTGCACGCAAGGTGCTCGCTGAATTGCTTGTAAAGCTTCCCCTTTTCGCGAGACGTCAAGACTTACAGGTCCTTCGAGACCTGCGAGAGGTTGCAAGTGGTCTGATCTTTGCGGACGCAAATCGCAAGGGCGAAGCGTGACTTAGGCAACGCTAGCTAAGTTCACGTCTTTGCCGCAAGGGTACCTCACGCCTTAGGCAATTCCAACTAATATCTTGAGAATGTCTTCCTAATATCCCACTTTTTTTTTTTTTTGCATGCATCGTCAATTCGTATCTGTTTTGTCGTTTGTGGGGATAGGCTTGCGGATTAATATCAATAATATCTGGTGCGGACCTCTTGCCAAGACCTCTCATAAAACCACGGAGTCCACCATACCTCATGCTACTAGTTCGACCTAACTGAGAATGAGTAGTTGGCTGCTTCATGTTGGTCGACCTCTGGATTCCACGACCATTGCCATGCTCCAATTGTGAGTTAGGTCGTCAATGTCTCATTGCTTCATCGATCGTATACTGATGCTCCAATGATACACAAATCCCAACTGTGAGATCCGGGTCGACTTGATCACCGTAACCCTCATACTGATCATAAATTGGTTCTTGTGTAGCCCTATAATATTCTTTTTTAACTCTTGCCTTCTTTTTTAATGTATCTTCCTTTGCTTGTTGTAGCTTGCTTTAAAATAATTTACGAATCTCCGTCGGAACCTTCTTGCATTTTGTAATATCAGAATACCCGTCAGCCAAATGCATTTTTACTTGAGTTATTCCTCCACCCTTGCTAATGTAGTCATAATAAATACATTGCTAATGATGCTGGTTCCATCTATCTTTCGAGCATGAACCCATGCATCATTATGTTGCTGTTCTTTTGATGTCATAATCCTACCAAATTTAAATCAAAAAACTATAAAGTATAAACATATTGAATTGACCAAATATTGATCAAATATCACTAATCGCAGTATTAAATAATTTTATTAAAACATAACTAATCATATTTTATCATCATAAATATGTTACATACATAAAAGAAGCATTAAATACATAATTTTAATCCAATATGGTTCAAATTATGGTAAAATCATCATTAGATACACTAATCACCTGATTAACATAGTTAATTATTTATTAATTACTTCTCTTTCAAGACTATAAAATTGTCAAACACCCTAATAGGTATTAAAGACACAATTGACATAAAATCGATCAAATTTTAATTAAATCATCATTAAGATGACTAATCGTAATATTAAATAACTTTAATAAAACCTAATTAAATCTATTTTACCATCATATATATGTTAAACACATAAAAAAAGCATTAAATATGTAATTTTGATCCAATATAGTTCAAATTACGATGAAATCATCATTAGATACACTAATTATATTATTAACAAAGTTAATTTTTCACTAATTACTTCTTTTTCAACACTATAAACATGGCAAACACCCTAATAGGTACTAAACACATTGAACTGACATAAAATCGAATAAATTTTAATTAAATCATCATTAAAATGACTAATCGCAGCATTCAATAACTTTAATAAAACCTAATTAAACTTATTTTACTATCATAAATATTTTTTAATATTTAATATGCATGAAATATAAATATTTGAGTATTTGACCTATTAAGTATCTAATTTCGAATTAATCAATATTAAAGACACTAATCATAATATTAAAGATCTTAATTACTCTCTAATTAAAGATAGAGAATACATATTTCTTGATTAGAAAGTTCTTCTTTTTAATCTTTCCAAATTAGTCTCGATTTAATTCACAAGTCGTTGTTTTGTAGAGTTTAGGTGAGCATAAATGTGAGAAAAAAAGAGTTTGAGATAATTTAAGAGAGTACGAGAATTAATGGAGTGAAATAGGGGAGAAATGTTTGAATACTATGAGAAAGGGCTCCAACGGTCAATTTGATCGTTGGAGCACTGTAGCACTATTACCGAGCAGGAACGATCGAAATCGACCGTTACTGAGCTGTGTCGGGCGGTAACGGTTGAAATTTGGACCATTACCGCCCGATATTATCCTGTATTGTTCGACAAGGGGCACTTTTAAACGTTCCGCCCGATAGTGAGCAGTCCGCATACTAGTATGCTGTCGGACTAGTATGTATCGCCCGTACTGGGCGTACCATTCGAAATTGTATACCTTTTTGAAAACTTCACTAAGCCAAACTTAAATTTGCTTAATTTTTATAGGGTAGGTCCTAATGAGGATATTCTTTGGGTATATTTTTCCAAAAACAATAAGGAGGTTTTGGATAAAAATATTGTTTTCAGGAAACCTTATAACTGGCCTATACTTGACTAAAATTTTTCAAGGTCAGTCCTAGTGATAGGGAAGTTCTTTGGATGTGTTTTTGGATAGAAAAATATGAAAACATGACAGTTATACTATTTTCTGAAAAACTTATAATTGGCTTAAACATGACTAAATAAGACAAATTTACTCAATTTTTGTGGGATGGGTCATAGCGATAGAGGTAACTAATTGTAGAAGATAGTGTATTTGCGGACAAAGAAATTAAAGAATGAGGGAACCAACTGTTTTCAAGAAATCTTGTAACTTAATAAATCTTCATAATATGATATCAAATTTTATCGATCTTCTACAGGGTCTTTGCAATAAGGAAATTTATTTGGTATATTTTGGGCTAAAATTACCCAAGGATAAGGCAGTTACATTATTTCTAAAATATCTTATGACTGATTAAAACTTTATTAAATGATGTTCAATTTCACATGTCTTCTTAAGTAAAGTCTTTGTGATTAGGAGGTTTCTTGTGTGTACTTTGAGTCAATAATATCTAAGAATGAAGCAATTATATTATTCCCAAGAAACCACGTAAGTGGCTTTTGAGGTAGTCTAGTGACACCTTAGCTGAACGAACTGAAACCAAGGTTCGTTGTACTGTAGAATACCACTTGGTACGGGTGGTATGTATCGGTTCAACAAGGGATTGGTATGAGCATTAAATACCAATTTGTCGGTATGCTCTATCGTATGGTACGTCGGTTTAGTTCGGTACGTATCATACCGACAATTGATTGGTACACCGGTACGGACCTGCAACGCAAACCATGACTGAAACAACCTACAGCTTGGTGTGGGAAAATGACAGGTCTTTTCTCTTGGTATATTTTGGTCATCCGGGTAAAAGAGGTGCCTTACATGAATAAATGCAAAACAGGACATGATTTTGGAAAACTAGAAATCTTGGGGCATTTTGCATGGAATTCGCCCATTTAACAGTCCAAATTCTAAATAAACTATATTGTAGAGACAGGCAACTCAATGTAACATTCTGAAATTAGATAAAGGTATCAACGAAAATCATCTATAATTTCTACGAAATTTTAAATACTAAACTACAAATTATAAGAAATTTAAAATAAAATAATTCTAATTTCAGTGAATTTTAAATAATAAACTATAATTCCTAAGTGATTTATGGTAATAAGAATTAACTCCATGACAGACTATGCAACCTTGACTCTGGCTGCACTGATATGGTCTTAATTGTGGATTGGTATGCTGTCTACGTGGAAGAGTAAGCTACGAGCCTATAACAAACTGTTTTTGAATTTGACACCATAAGACAAGGTTGCAAATTGAGTGGTAAGAAGCATCCAATTTATGCATATTTCTTTAAAATAATATGAAACCTGTTCTTAAGCATTCTCTCTAGGCATTTCTTTATAATTAGAAAATGTTTGAAGCTTCCATGCTTACATACTTGCAAATGGTCCTTCTGCCCACAGCTCTTCAGCAAAATTAAGTTTTAGGATATGCATACACTATTAGGATACAAACCATCCATCATCATAGCAACTTATGTAATCAATATATCCATCCACTTGATAACAAGATGAAATGATCTTGTAATGAAAATTTCCTACTTGACCTGCTCAAAGAGCAACAGATGTGAAGAGCATCATCTTCTGCTGCCTGCTACTTCTTTAAAACTTGTATATTTGAGACGGGGGTGTCTCTTCCTAAAATATGGAAATATATGCAGTAGAAGATGCAGCAGGAGTTTGACACATAATATATCTCTTCCTACAATTTGGAAATATATGCAGCAGAACTCGAAATGCTATTAAAAAAATGTGCAATTTCAGTTTTCACTAATATTTGGTCACCTAATGTGAAACAAACAAACATAAGATTCTTTACTTTGATAACATGCTAAAGTCTGTGTTTCTTATGATATATTTGTCCTTGATTTATGAATAGCTCATGAAACAATCAAGCCAAAGTTCTTTTAATTTGATGACATGCTCAATCTGTGTATCTTATTTAGATGTTTGGCCATGACATATGAATAGCTCATACAACTTCAAGTTTGGAATGTTTGCAAGATCTCCTGATAATTTTTGAAATAATTGAACTGAAGTGAGTTTGTATGTCTCAGCTGAACTGCAGTTATTTATTTCCTTTCTCAAGTGTGGTCACTTGTGACAGTTCTGTTTCTTATGTATTTCTCTCAACAGTTCCGGTGCAGGTACTTTTAAAATTTTTCGTCCTGCTGTTGGGGAAGCACTAAGGTATTTTAAATGGTACTAAAACCAATTTTCTTTTACGACAGTTTTCTATTGGTTCTAGATTTTATTGTTGTGCTCTTTTCTCAGGGAAATGCTTGCAGCTGAACTTAAAAATAAATATAAAAAGTTGTCTTCGATTGATAAAGCCAGCAAAGGCTGGCAAAATGAGTATGAGGTTTCTTCTACCCAGGTAATCATATCTGAAATTTTACTAATATTAACAAGATGCAGTAGTAAAAACTATCTATGAATCACATTTAAATGCTAATAGTCTTTGGTCATAAACACTATCTATGAATCACATTTAAATGCTAATTGTCTTTGGTCAACTATCTCAACCTAGGAAGTGCTTTATTTCTTCCTATATACTCCTATGGGTCATCCCATATCAGCTACATCTTGTGCCTTTCTTGGCACGATATAACTTTATGATCTAACTATTTGATCCTGTGTCTGCTGGTGTTAGTCAAATTAGAATATTATGCAAAATGTACAATAAAAATATTGGACAATGTAACTGAAACAGCCAGTTGGATGAATTGAAACTGAAACTTATAGCTAGAAGATATAGTAATTGAACCTAAATGCTCCTTTGCTAGTAAAGGATATTGTATTGAACAAGGCAAACAATAATGCTAGAAATTAGTGTTATTTAAAATTTTAAATTTCAAGTTTAAACATTAAAAGGTTTGTGTGCACCAGAAGTAATACAAGTTCCAAAAGTGCTTCAAGATCCTCAAATGAATTGCTGCTCATACGGAGTGCGATTACAGAACATCTTTTTTTGTCATTGTTTAGTTGTGTGAAGTTGTCCTTGCTAGTTTGTGAAATCTTTATCCAATTTACATTTTAATTTTTGTGGATCTGACATTGTTCATTATGCTTGAACTCCAATCCTTTCATGTGACAGTGTATGCATGGGCCCAAATGTAAACTTGGCAATTATTGTACGGTTGGGAGGAGGTTACAAGAGGTGAACATTTTGGGTGGTCTTATTCTTCCTGTATGGGGATCTATAGAGAAGGCTTTATCTAAGCAAGTAAGAAATTTGCCTGCTTTCGTCATTTCATTTTCCATCCAGTTGTCAATAGGTTTATTCATTTGTCTAAGAAATTTTAACTCTGAGAAAAGGTTGATATTCGTTGCATTAGAGATATATATACATAAGCCGGCATAATTAATTGTCACATGACGTGTATATTTAGATCTGAGTGTCCTATTCTAATATTTAACTATCATAAATGACCCAAATATATGACACAGTACTAAAGACCATGGTGGTATACAAAACATATTTTGGGGTTAAAGAAACTCCCAACTGGTCTGCTGTGAGCAATGTCACCCTATATGTAATGATTATTGCATTTGTTGTACCAAAGATAAGTTCAATTAATGCTGACTAAATACACCTACACTAGTGGTAGCGACATTCGCAGATTTTTTTTCCCAGCAGTGCAATTTAAGTCAACCTAGGTACACATCATTATATGTACTGAAGTTTCAAATGCTGGTCGGTGCTTAGCATTTTTGGTCGGTATTATTCGACAGAAGACTGGTGTTTGACCATGTGATCCATTACCAGTCAGTATTAATATTTAGTTGTTTGTTGGTTGATTATATGCAGTGCAGGGTGGTGTACCACCCGATAAACCAAGATCATACTGGTCTGGCAGATTAAAACCTTGATATATACAACTACATACATATCTTCTCAAAATGATCCTTGACAGTCTCTTGACAGCTTCATTCTACATGGTAACAGAGTTCGACTTAGGAGAAAAGATTTGCAGTCTACACTGGCAGCATCCTGCCGTATAATTTAAATGTGAGAAATAGAACATACACATTTGATGTACAAGAAAGCAGTGCAATTAATTTACTTGATTCTAACTAAAATATTCCTAGGGTGTGTAGACAATTTGTTGTTAGCACTTAGCAGTAATTGCAAAGTTGCTCCTAGTGAAGCTACATTTACTTGTTGCTCTACCAAGTAACTTAGGTGAGTGAAAGATTTGCATGCAATTTTATATAGAAGAAAGGGTATATAGGACTTTCTACTAAGTAACATGGCATGGTTAATATTAAATCCCTGTTTTGAGAATTAGGGAAGAGATGACAGATATATTATATTGGTCGTGTAATTTATTATAAAATAGGACTATTATTATGAGCATGGATCTTTTGCTGCCTTGATACTCTATAAAAGGAAATAGCCTTAGTTCAATTAAAATCATTAAAATCTTTATTTATCATTGTTAATAATGTCTTCTTAGTTCATCCTCTATCTCTTGCACCATTAATACTAATTATCTTACCATTTCTAACAAGTGATGTTAATAGATGAAGACCCGAGTTAGGCGAGGTGAGGCTCGAGAGTCGATTTGAGTTTGAGCAAGTGCCTTCAATTAGGTCTAGTCTAGTTGTGCACTTGAGCTCAAGCCTTGGTGCTCATGCAAGTGCCTGAACCAAATCAAGCTTTTTTGAACTCGACCCAACCAATTCTAGTGATGTTGGTCTAACTAAACCCCTTGGTTCGAACTAACCCCCCACGGTAGTGCCCTGGAAACCTCCTCGCTTGATCAGGGATCCTCCTTCCCTCTCACGAATGGTGGTACCTCCCCTCTTTTCTCTCTTTATCTCTCGTCAATGCACCTCCCTCCTCTATCCCTCTCGGTGTTGCTTTCCCTCTTTCCTTGGCTTTTGGTAACCATCTCCATCGTTCGCCACCTAGCAACCCAACAGCTATCCCATGTGCTTCTATTCCCAGTAATCCCCCTTCTATTTCTCCCATTCTTTTGCCATATCCATCTCTGCAAGATTTGGGAAGAAAAGGAAGTTAAGCCCTAGATTTATTGGACCTTTTGAGGTCATTGAGAGGATTGGTTCTGTTACTTAAAGGATTGGCTTTCCACTATCCTTGTATCATATCCATGATGTACTCCATGTATCGATGCTCAAAAAGGTTATACCTCATCCCTCCCATATCATTAAGAATGAGTTAATTGTGATCGATAAAGACTTATCTTATGTGGAAGAACTCACTCAGATCATTGATAAAAAAGAAAAGATCCTGAGAAATAGGATCATTCCTCTTGTTAAAGCGAATTGGAAACATCATTATCTTGATGAAACTACTTGGGAGCTAGAGGAGAAGGTAAAGAATTCTTAATATCGTTCATTTGACGATATTAAGAATTCAAAGGACTAAATATTCTTTGGGGGGGTGGGGTGGGGGGGGAGAGTGTAATATCGTTCATTTTTTTAATTGTTTGTAATATCCATGATTTTTGTTTGATTATTTTAATGAAGAGTCTTTGCCTTCATTTTTTTTTTTTTTGCCTAGCAGCCCCCTCTGCTCTCAATGCCCCTCCCAACTAGCACCAACCCCCCTTGTCTGCTTCTTTGTCTCCATGATATTACCCATGTAATGTTAATTAGTATTAGTGATATCTAACTTTTTGTTCGTCATAGTTTATGAATTATTTTGACAGAATTTGTCATTGCTAGTATTTTGGATAGTCATTGGAATTTTAGGATCCTAAATAATGGCAACCGTAGGTTAATACTACAGATGAATCATAAGCAAGAACTCAAAAAACCATCCTGCATAGAAATATAATTTTTTTCAACTATTTAAAGGATCCAAAGGATGCTAATGCTGTAACTTGCATGTTTTATAATAAAACAACTAGAGGTGGTATATTTTTTGTAAAACAACATCAAGGGAACTTCAAAAATCGATCAGCGTGCAAAAGGTGTTCTGCGGATGCATGCAAAAGATACAGACATATATGAATGAGAAAAAGATCCAAAAGGTTGAATCCTATGATTATTTACCATAATATGATGATGATGAGAATCTTGGAGATAGATTCTGAAGATGAAGATGGTGTGAAAGAGATAAAATACTTATGGCAAAAGGGAATCTGACAAAAGAGGAAAGAAAGTTGTTACCATGAAGCCCAAAAAATAAGAGAAAGTCACGCAGAGCCAAAAAGGAACTAAGTTAAAGCAATCAAATATAAATGATGCCTATGGCAAAGGAGTAGAAAGATTCAATACATGCTTCATATCAAGCAGCTATTGGAAAGTATCGTTCTAACTTGAAACTATTGGAAGATATATTCCTAACTTGAAGCTTCTAAGTTATTATGAGCTAAGATTTTTATTATTAAAAAACAAGTTGGATTACACAGAGAGTTTGGTGAAGGGTCATAATGATATATGGTCAAACCATGGCTGTTCTATTACATCATATTCATGGACTGGTAGGAGATGAAGTAGTCTTATACCTTTTGGTCAATTGTTCATTAGGAACCATGAATGTATAGTATATTAATGCATATGCTTTCATCAAATTTGGAGAGAAGACATTTCATTACTTGGCCTGTTTGTTGAGAAGATTGAAGAGTAAAATGTTATTCAATTCATAATCATAATCAAACAAGTATGTTGTAGCTTGTATGTTTTTTTTCTTGAATGTTTTAATCAAGGATTTTAATTTCGAATAATATGGCCCGTACCGGGTAGTACGTACTGGTCCGCTAGTAGATCGATATGCGGACTGCCCGTTATCGAGCGGTACCGTCAATTGGGGCTGCTTCTGTCTTGTTACCACCCTAAATCGGTCGATGATGGTCGATTTCGACCGTCATCATTTGCTACCGGGTGGTATTAGCCGAGGGAGAGTCGAGGGAGAAGAAAAGGGAGAACCTGGAGATCCGACGTTGCTCACCCTCGATGATCCCGATCCATCGCCACCCTCCCTCGTCGGACGCCGCAGATGAGATGTCGCCTCCTCGTCTGAGGCGACGAGGCCTCGGCTCGTTGGCGACTTCTCATCTGCGTCCGGCGACGTCACGGGGAGAAGAAACGGAGTGTCGTCGAGGTAGCGATGTTGCCTCGTTGCCCTTTTTTGTATGGGGAGAAGGAAACCTCGGTTTCTTCTCCCCACGCGGGCAGAAAAAGGGATATCACTTTTTTTTTCTTAACTTTATATATATATATACTTTGTACCGTACCGTACTAAGCTATGCTCGAAACTTCGGTATGGTACGAAATTATGATCCTTGATTTTAACTATATTATTTTTATGTATTTAGATACATATCAATTTTGTTTCTCTTGTTTAGCAAATTATTTTAGGCAAAAAAAAACCATATTTATATTGGACTCTATGCGTGGCTTGTTTTAATGATCTAATGTTAGAGGATATTAGAAAAATTTTAGAGACCTAATGTTAGATGGTATTGGAAAAATTAATAAATCATGATTTTAGAGAGGCTATTTTTGTTGTTGGCCTTATATACAAACACATTGGAGACTTGAATATGAAGGGAGAAGAGATGGGTGAGATTTGGTGTCACTCACTTTACCATAACATATCTCACATTGTATAGTATTCATAGGTAAAAGCATAATCTTATAACATGTTGATGACACAAAAGGGCAAGCGTTATCAGTTTGATGTCGTTGTTTTGGAATCATATGGCTGTAATAAGCCTTCTTGTTAGAGTTCCTCAGCTTGCAAATAATGAGAAAAAGTTGACAATAGGATATCTTTATAGGTTTATGGATAGAGCCAAAGAAACATTGCAAAAGTCTTTTGGTGGAAATGTTGAGATATTTAAGGATATCTTTATAACTATAGATAAAAGATAAAATATGTTAGCTTCATCTTCCATTATATATAGCATAATACTATTTGAACTTATAATTTTTTTATAAGAACTCATCCATGGAGCTCGATGTAGAAGTTATCAATGGTTATATAAGTGCATTGGATACATGGTACATCTTAACATTTGTTATTAATAGTTAAAATATAAATTTGCAGTTGAGTGATGGAGCTTATTTGGAAATTCGACCCTAAATTTATAGCAAATTAGCTATCAAGATTTGACTTGTAGCATTGTGGGTTACGAGCGAAATTGAAGTGTCATTGAGAATGTAAGTATTCTTATTTATATATTAATGCAACTAATGAGAACTACAATTCATATGACATATTCATACAAAGAAAAGAAATCAGTTGGAGTATCGAAGATATATTCTTGCTTATATAATGTATAATCAAGCATTCAAGACTCATTATAATTTGCGAAATAGCAGTAATCCATTTCAGTAGATGACATTAGTGATTGAAATGAACGATCGTTTAGACAAATGCGTGGTAACATACCAAATACCGAAGATGATCTTATTTTAATAATGATTGACATTAGAAGATATAGTAAGAGCATCAGGTGTTGGAGAAATAAGCACATCAGATAACTTGCAAAAACAAAGATGAGTGCAAAAGCCTTGCAACAATTAGAAGAGGAGGAATTTTATTCCGATAAAGATGAACAAAGAGTTCGACGGATATAAATCAAGTGATGGAGAGGATGATTCAAATGCGGATGATGTAGTGGACCTCGATGATCATTGATTTTCTTGATAAAATCTTTGGATTTTCCATGTTAACATTCTTTTGCTTTGTTATTTTCATTGTTAGATTTGAATAATGTAGTACTTTAATGTATGGTTCGCCTTATCGGTTTGTACTGGTGTACTGATCAGTTGTCGGTATGGTATGTACAAAGTTGCACTAAGCCACAAAGTTGTACTAAGCCATATCAAATGTACCGACACATGGTAGGGCATACCGATATACCACCCATACTCATCCCTTATCGGTATGTACCGCCTATATCAAGTGGTACTGAATAGTACGACAAACTTTGCTTTAATGTTTTCTTGAGGTTTGGATGAATGTTACTAAATGTCTTTGTAATATTTTGAATATGAAATAATATGAAGCTCATGTATTGTGTAATTTTTATCTTCATGATAGTTTTTCTCCTTAATTATATATTTTATAATTCTTATATCAACGAGTGCCTCATTTCGCTTGGGCGAGAGCTACGTGTCTCATGCATTTTGAAACCTTGGTGCCTTTTAGCCCCTAGAGCTTTTTGACCAAGTATCATTGTCTCGTACTGATCGATGTTATTGGTCCTAGGCTGACCTGATATGTATTCATCAATAATGGCTTACCACATGTTGGTATGTTGACCAACGCATCAATTTTCAACAAAAAGCCAAAAAAATAAAAATTCAAAAAATTCTTTTTATGATTTTCTATTCTAATTTAATATTTTTTTTCTATTTAAATAATAATAAAGTTTGTACAAGGTATAAATGAATAGAAATTTTAGGTTATAATCATGAGCGTGATTTTTTCTTTCTAACAACACTAATTGGGCTAAATTACACCTAATGATCCAAAATTGGGCATAACCAATTAAAATGATATTAATTATCGTTAGTTAGATTTGAATTAAAGTTTTAAATCCCTCTTATCGAAATCAATAACTTGATTACCATTAACTGCCCGTTAGGAACTTAAATCACAAGTGGGAGTGTGAAAAAGAGAGAAAGAGACTGAGAATGGGAAAGTGATTGAGAGTGAGGGAAAGAGGGGAGAAAGGGGATTTAAAGCCCAAAAGAGGCCCCAATGGTCAATTTGACTGTTGGGTCCAAACTTGACCCAATTTGGATCAGTATCAATTGGTATCAGTCAAATTCTGATTCATACCAATCCATAGCGACCGATACAACATGGGTTTTGATTGTATCGGTCGATACATCACCTGTAATGACCGATACATGACCTGTTCCTTAAGTACCACTTGAAACAAGATAGTCTGTGTATCGCACAGTTGGTGGACCGATGCATAACACCCATTTTGCACCATTTCAGATGGTATGGCATTCCTTGCTTTTGACAACACTACTTCAAATAATAGCATTTATAAGGCTTACTACATATCTATATGTATTATCCTTATTTATAGTTTTTAATGAAGCCTTCTTAGTTCATCCTCTACCCACTAAGACTAATTATCTTACCTCTTCTAATTACAGTTCTAACTTCTAAGTATATGTCTATACCATAGAAATAATTCTTCATTTTATTCTCTATTAGAGCTATCAGAATTTAATTGTTCACAAATAAGAACATTTCATTTTCTGACCTAGTAATTCCATATATCCTCGACATTCTCATTTTAACAACATATTATGTTGTTTCTTGACAGTCGGATCCATAAAGTATTACTGGTGTAAATAACTATGAATTTACCTTTAATCTAAAAGAGACCCAGAGATCACACAAAACTCTTTCTGAGTCCCTTTCTGCTTTAACCATTTAAATCTTACTCTATGAGCAATAGCTTCATCGATTTGTTCATCGTGTTGTATAATCAATCCCAGATCTAAGATTTTTATATATTTTGATTTCTTGTCTATCCAACTTATTGATATCTCCAGATTGCCTATTCATTAAATCTTTTGTAAGAAAATTATGTTAATTGTTCTTCTAATCATTATAAATCATCAATTTCATGATAATGTTCCTATATTCCAAGTTGTTAACCTAATCCTCTAGTCTTATACTACTTTATTTGCATTTATCCTGAACAATATAATAACCCTTACCTATTGTGCGCTGCATCGATATACTCATGTGATGGGTCACTTTTGACGACCTCAGGTCACCTTTTGCACTTTGGTTCACCTGAACAGCGAAGATAAACTCGTCACTTTTGGATAACAACGTTGCCGTTTAGTAAAAACGGTTAAGATGGATATTCCTGAAATCTGGCATAGTTTTACATTGATTGTTAATGACTCAATACAATGCTTCACTTTTTTCATGAGTTTGGGATCATCATTGGCGGTATTACCTTAATTACAGAGTTGCAATAAGAAAAACATTCATGATATCCGATCATGGTGACCAAGGATTCAAGTCTAGGTGTCGGCTCTCAGATCTTTGTGTCTAGTATATACCATGGTGTAACAGGCTCAAGCAAAATACATAGAAAAAAAAAAAGAATGTAGGAAAAATAAATAATAATCAGGAGAAGTACTTGAGAGAAAAGTTATCGTTGTCCACATTTTACTTACCTAGATCTGTCGCTATAAAACTTGTGATAGGGTATTCCACTGGTGTATCATGATTGTTATTGTTAAGTTAATACCCTTGGTGTATGGCAGTCTGTAACCAAGATCCTGTCAGAGCAGTATGTGTCCTGAACATAGAACTCTTTATTTTGACCATGATTGGTCTTCTTTGGCATGACATTGTTTCAACCTGGCCTTCTGCATATATTAGGTTATTTCTTTATTGAACCATTATGTTTATATTCTTCTACCAATTACATGGCCCATCTGTCACGGGAAGGGTTCCATGGACAGGAACATGAGAATACAATAGAGACATATCCAAGTGTTTCAATCCAGCAAGGAGAATGAAGATATTGGAGGCAAGAAGATGGATATTAAAAAAACATGTGATGTTATGAAAATGTAAAATATTAGAAGTTTAAGTTCATAAGAAGCTTAGAGTCATAATCTTGTTAATCGATGAAAATTTGAGTCCTATAATTACAAAAATCTGATGCATCCAACTCATGGAGCTGGATACAACTGTCATGGCTCATGGTTGACGATGCAAGAGTCCATGAAATACTAGTCACAAGGGATAAAGTACTTCCAATATGTTACTTCACCATTGTATTTCTTATCAATATCTAGGTCCAGTGATTTAAAAAGTGCTAGGCGCCAAGGTCCAAAAACGCCTGAGGCGCTAGGCGCTCGGCGCTCGCCCGAGCGAAGCGAGGCGCTAAAATATAAAAATATATAATATAATTAATAAATATAATTATTTAAAATTTTAAATAAAAATTTTAAATAAATATAAATAAAAATTTTAAATAAGTTTAGGCGCCGAAAGCAAATGGAAGGGTTTCAGGGAGGGCTCATGAGGGGACTTGAGCAATGAGAGGGTTTCATGGAGGCTTGGAGGCAATGGAAGGCTGTGGGAGGGCTCGTGGGAGGCGCGAGCAGTGTGACAAATGAAATGGATGGCCGAGATCGGGATCGGGATCGGGATCGGCGCAAAGAACGGTAGTAGGTTAGTGTTGGGTTAGGGTTAGGGTTAGGGTTGGGGTTATATCGGTTTAGTTGGTTCGATTGAACCAACTAACAACCGAACTATGACCGAACAGGACCTAAAATTCTGGTTTGCCGCCTTTGGTTTACCCAGCGCCACCGGCACACCCAACGCCTGGGCTCGGCGAGCACCCGACGGCGCTTTTTTTGAAGCGCCTTTGGGACATTGGCCTTCGGGCCTCGCCGCCTCGCCTCGCCCAGAAGCCTAGGCGGCCTTGAAAGCTTTTGCAATCAATCCTTTGTCTAGGTCTTTTGCAAAACCACAATACTGATGTTACTTTATTAGTCAACTCAGAGTATATCTTAATAATGGAGTAAAGTTGTCTAATAAAAATGCTTGAAGATGATTGACCTATGCAAAGATGAACCTCAGACCGCACAAAATCGTTTCCTCTGCTATCTATTTTTGAAAGGTATATAAAAACTGAAAATGGGAAGCATTCAATTCTAATTCCTTTATGGAAATTTTATTCTTTTGGGGAAAGAAACGAGTTCTTTGCACACACTAGTTTGCTTTGCCGTATGACAATTTTTCTTACATATGAAAAATTTGCTTTGGTTTCTTTCTTCAACCATAAGTTATTGACATATTCTCTGTTACAAAATTTGGGGAAAACTTGAGCATCTTATTGGACTTCCATCAACTTTTTCATTTTTCATTTGGTACTTATTGTTGTTTATTTGAGCAGGTCCGCCAAAGTCATAGAAGGTTACGTGTTGTGCGCTTGGAGACTACAACAGATAGTCAGCGTATTGTTGGCCTTCTTATTCCAAATGCTGCAATTGAATCAGTCTTGCAAGGTTCTTTTCAGTTTTTGCTGTGACCTGAAGTTGCCTAATTATTCTATTCTATTACGTAAAAAAGGAAAACAAATAATTCTTCACGAAAAATATAACACATGGTTATAGCATGTCTTAAGAGTAGTTCCTGTCCAATTTGATCAGCTCGGGCATTATAGCTCTGTATGCGGTTTGTTTAAAATCATTGTCATGGCTTTCCAATCAAGCAACCAAGTGACAACATTGCTTTTGCCTGATTTCCTGTTCATATTTCTACCAGATCTATCATGGGTTGCTGATGTTGAAGGTTGACATGGGAAAAGTTTTGAAGTTACTGCAAAACTTGGTCTGGATGTCAGATATTGAATCTTGTGGATTTGAGAGAGGTGCTTAAGCAACTGGAGCTTGATTCGAGATAGAAGACAGATCTATTATAAATTTTTGTGCAAAATACGAGCCATTATTTTTTGTTGGTATGTTGTAAATTGTGAGTGCATTAAGACCCAGTATCGATTGACACCTCATGCATTGGGCTTTCCTTTTTTGTATTGTTGTAAAATGTGTAAGTACATATAGGAAATTGCTGATCCGCCATGTACAAAAGCAAACATTTATGCAATTGAGCAATGAAAAGTTAAAGCCAATGTTCGTTTCAGAACACCAAATCTCAAACCACTCGTAACAATGTTTTTGAGGGGCTTATTCTATATCTGTAAAAGAAAAGGTTGTCTAAGCTGCCGGGTTTTCCCATGCTTTCCATCGTATCGATGTGAATGGCGTTTCGAGATTTCAGGATATCTATTGGCTTCAGCAAAAGACGTGACGTCAATTTCAATATTTATATTGGCCAATTTGTTTGCTTTGTAATCTTTTATCGAAAGTAAAATATGGAAGACGGTCCCCACTCTATCAGAGGTGATGATACCATACAGACAGCTCTGCTGGCAAATTGCTTCGCGATAAAACAGTAGACGAGGGATTCTGTTGGCAACAACAATTGCCCAATTGGCAGCTCCGCTAGTTTTTCTTAATGCGTGAGAATTGTATAGCTTGAAAATTGTCTTTAAGCTCGAGGATGCTTCTGCAGGGTAATCAGCTGCCATTATGGTGATTTCTTGCCATTAATTACATCAATCATCCTGATAGATGTTGACTGTCAATATAAACTCTTCCTTGATTGCAAGAGCTTCACACTTCAAGATCTCCCCTTTGTTGGTAATTAATTGCTTGTCTGCTAGACAGATTATTTTTTTACTAAGGTACTCTCTTATTGAAGAATCGTGTGTATAAATTATTTATTGATTATTTGACGGACAACTTTCAGAGACAACAAAGATAAGATAATAGCATCATAGATTTGTCCGAAATAATAAGAGTAAGGGAAGCTTTAAACAAGATGAATATATATATATATATATATATATTCAAATGAAAATATTGGTGTATACGAAATATGGGTGGGTGAAGGTAAGAAATCAAAAATTAGTTTAATTGACCAATGATTAAAAAAACTTTATTAAAAAATATTTATTATAGGTGGAAATATTTTTATATCAATCTATGGAAAATAAGAAAGATATTGGACGTTGCTCAGTTACTTAAGTTGATGGGTAGTCTATCGAATGTTTGACTTGGTGGAACATACTCGTACATAACAATAACAATAATAACAATAATAATGATATACATATCTGATGATGACAAAGATTTGACCAAATGTAAGCACCAACTTTGCATCAACTACAACTCAAGACTTTTGTCTCTTTCAATTTTTTGTCTCCCCATTAGCTTCGGGGTAGATTTTGCTATTGTATTTTTTAAATAAAATATTCGAAAAACAATTATGGTGATTCAGATCAACCAATAAGATTGAACACATTGAGATTTGATTTCGTCGGTTAGGCTAGCTCCACAAGAAATGGTTTGTTCAAACCAAATCAAGTTGGACTATTACACCCTACTACATTGTTCTCCACAACAATGGGGTTTTTCTGTGGCTGATGATCGAGGTATACCAACTCTTTAATTTTTATTTTGTACGAATGATAAGCAGTGAAAATGAGATTTGATCCTTCAAACCTTGTTATCAAGCAGTCAAAAGTCTTTCTTTATCCTTAGAAAATTATCAACGTGGATTTTTCCTAATTTTTTGAGATAGAAGATTATTCTTATTTTCTTGTAATAATTATCTTCTTATGCTCCTCCTGAATAGCTTCACCCTCATTCTCATTTATTAGTGGATCTGATAGTATTAGTGCTTTCTTTTCAACTAGTATGCAGTACAGGAGGCCTGATTCGTGATGACAGCAGAGTAGAGTGTTTGGTAAAAATCTCGGTGAATTCAAGCAAGATGGTGAGTCCAAATGGACATTAAAATAGTTGATTTACTCATCTCAAGTTGATTTAGTACTAAATGATCCAACGTAATATGAAAAGACAAGACGCCACGACCAGGTCAACGAGGTCTTTTAATTAAGCAATTACTTGCGTTTTTCTCTATCTCAAGTTTCCACAAAAAGATGATGATTTCTCCGCTAACCAACCAACACATGAAATAGTATTGGGAGTTGCCTTACAAAAAAGAAAATAACTTCATGACCATGACACGGCTCATCATATGATAAATTAGTGACAAGCCTAACTATATCAACCGTAACATTAAAACTCAGCACGTTGAGCACCAGGAAACATTGATATTTACATCCTGAGCAAGATATAGATTTCATATGTCAGAGTAACAACTTGGTACAACATCGGAAGGGTGGTTCGACCCACCATATGACCTAGCACAAGATTGCATAACATATTTTCTGCAAAGAAATCATGTCCGTCCACACTATCATATTCTACAGTGTCTCATCATCATCTTGGTAAAAGATACAAGCCAAAAACCAAACTGAACTGAGGCTTTGCGGCACTATCATATTCTACGGTGTCTCATCCTCGTGGTATAGATGCAAGCCAAAACCAAACCGAGCACAGGCTTTGCAGAAGGCTAGTTCTTCGGCTGCAGCAATCGGATCCTTAAACCGGCCATCGTTCAGAGACACGGTTCCAGCAGACTCCCGATGCGCCTGCAATTGTACAACAATAAGCATACAACATAGGGGAACCTCACAGCTCGTCTCAACAAGTAAAGATTTCCTGCTTTTTCATATCTGAAATGATTGCATGCAAATTCCTTGTGTTTTGATACTTTTGGTGATTTTAGATGTTTTGGAACCTCTAAGATGAATGTTATTGAAGAATCCATGACTTAATTTGATTCAAACATTGCGGTACATGCTCACTTTTTTGTTAACTTTCCTGCTCCAACCATTCAAGTGCTGCCCTATGTGCTGTCAAAATAACTTTTACAAATTTCTACAGCTTCGTTAATATAAAACCAAATGAAAAAATGTGAAACAAAATTTGGATAAGCATTAATATCTTAAACTGAGAGACTTCTAGTGAGTGAACACATCTTTGATAATTCTCACATATAAATATTTAGGTGGAATTTGGTCAAAGATATAGGAATATTAGTTTTGTGTCAAGTACTTTTTTTCTTTAGTTGCAAAAGGAGCTATGCCACCTTTGATGCAAAAATAGTGCACCACCTAATAGAACCAAAAAAAGTAGTCCTCTGCATTGAAGGTTCCACCAATACATGTTTTGGAGATGGTCAATTCACAAAGTCTGGTTCTTGCAAGCAAAGAGACTTTCTCCACGACTCAAATCCGAATAAACCAAGTTGCAAGGGAATTGCCTAATCATAGTGGTAAAGCTCCTCCCCTTAACCTGGTATAGAGCTGCATCGACTACAACAGGGTAAACCTAGAGGACCACATCTGAATCAGAATTTAGACAGGATAGGGTCTCTAATACATCTTTATCCATAATCAAACTAGTGCAGCCTGATTAAAATGAGTTGGACTAACAATATTTTGCAGAAAGGCTTCTAGTTAAGCTCCATTGGCTGATCTATGTTGCGATAGAACTGAATAACCCTTAAAGCATCTGATGGATGGGTCAAGTTTTCAGAATGTTCAAAAAATAAATTTATATAACTCAAGATCTTATTTAACATAATAACTTTGACAAAAACTGCTAACAAGTATAAACTGAAATCACCAAAACCATCAAGATGAAGCCTGATCCTATCATAATTTCCAACAGGAAAAAGAGGGCAGCCCAGTACATGATTCCATTATTTATATTCTAATTTTTCATTTGGGTATCTTTTTCCTTTTTCATTAGAACTATGATCCTAATTTGGTTGGCTGAAATCACTGGAAAGTGATCGGCCTGAAGTTGCTGAAATAACTAAAAGCACAAAAATCAATACAAATATTGAAATAGAGAAAAACTTTTCCTAGGAGGCCTAAAACCAAAGCTAGTAATAATAACCTCAGATCATCTACTTTGGTATGTTTACCACCATAATGCAAGAATTCTACTCTCACAAATAAATAAAAAACTTCAGGCCATTCAGGCCTATAAACATATATAAACAAACAATTTAATTCAGCCTCAGCTATAATCTTCCTTCATGTTACAATTATTCACATCTCAATCTACATAAAGACTGATTACAGATAAATGAAATAAATTATTTTGGAGACAACCACACTAAGCCACTTCATATTATTCTCTCAGGCTTAGATTAGTTCCTGACCCTGTTTCTATTTTTAATGCAGGATTAGCAAACATTGATCTTGACATAACTGCTACTCGACCACTCCACCACTTGTAGTATACTGTTGCCAACTAGTTACTAGTGATGGATTTTTTTTTTTCTCTCTAAAGAAAAACTATCATTCATTCATCATAGAAGGTGATCCAAAAGGCAGGTGGAGAGAAGTACAAAAGTCAGTAGGGAGGTCATTTCCCCAGGTATCGTAACACCCCTGCTATCAGCAAAGCATCCCTTCACAGTCCTAGGAATAAAAGACCAACTGTTAACATGAGAACATTTGGGGAGCCTCAAAATGTTAGAGAAAATGTTCTTGACAGTCCATGGGACAACATCAAGATTGTGGAGCCAAGAGATGAACTGTTGGGATTCAATTTTAATTCAAACACAACAGAAAGTCCATCCCAGATTGCAAGGCATTTTTTTTGAAGAGGTGAGGAAGCTTTGATAACTCTGCAACCAGCAACAATAGTGGATCCATCTAGGTTCCATCTTGGGTTCTGATGGTGCAGTCTGTGCCAACAACCTCAGAAGAAAGGTTAAAAGAACTGCCAAATTCAATATAGCAAGTAGCAACTGGATTAGAGTTCAAGTGATTTGGGAAGGAGTGGAAGACCTTGCAAGGAAAAGACCTATGAAACTCCTAAAAAGTGTCATCTCACTAAAATAAGCCAATGCCCAACACCAAATAGACAATAGTGGGGAATGATGGTTACAGAATAGACAAGCGTTGCAGTTGTTCCATTAAAAACAAAAGAGAGTTAGCTATGAAGCTTATGAGAAATAGAGCAGAAGATTTATCCAGGTTGAAGACTTCATCAACCCATGCTTCATTTCATGGTTCGTCTTATCGGTTCATACCGGTGTACCAACCACTTGTCGGTACGATATATACCAAACTGTACCAAGCCATAATGAGCGTATCAACACATGATACAAGAGGGCTATTAATGTACCACCCATATCGGTCCCCTTTCGGACCAATATATATCGCCCGTACCGAGCAGTACTAAGCGGTATGGTGAACCTTGCTTCATTCACCTAATTGTCATGGAAATGAAAGGAGTGGTAAACATTTGACTTGCACCATATCCCAATAGGAGTCGAAGGGGCAAAGAAAGAAGATGTGATTAGAAAAATCTTGCTGAAGATGGCAGACATGGCATGGGGAGACATGGGCATTGTTGAATCTGGCCATACAAGAGTAAGTGGGAAGGCAATACCAAATTAATCTTCACAAGAAAATTTTTAAACTTTTACAGCCACATTGAAAGCCCAAACCACCTTCCGACCATTTCTCATTGGGATCACACGATCAAGAATCTGTAGGTACTTTTAGTGCTAGAAATACCAAGGGCTTGATGGGTCCAGATCTAGTAATCGTCACTGAGGTGCATGGGAACCTGATTTCAGACTGCAAATTCCATGTCATATTTGAGTCAAGATTCATATTTATAAAAGCAAGCCCATAGTTTATGGGAATGTTAGTAAGCTAAGGATCAGTTCATATATTGGTATATCTCTCGTTCCCAATCAGCAATTGAAGCCCATCTTTAAGATTAGAATATGAGGTAAAAAATATCTACCCAAACCAAGGTTTGTCATATCACAGCATACTGCTTCGTATGGGTGGTACGTATCGATCCAACAAGAGAACAGTATAGGCGGCAAGATTTGCCATGCCAACCAATATCACCTGGTATGGACGATACGTACTAGTCCAACAGGATGCCGGTACATGGACCACCCTCTACCAGGTGATACCATCACATGGCCTCGTATCGGACGATACAGGGTCTGTATTGAGTGGTAACGGTTGAAATCCGACCATTACCGACTTGTACCGATTGGTAACTATCGAATTTCGATCGTTACCGATCAAGGGCTAAGATTCCCCTATTTTAAACGGTCAAAAGTGATTATTTGAGGCTTCGAAAAGGGTTTTTAAACCCTGTCCTCCCATATTTTTTAACTTATTTCACTCTCTCAATCTCTTCAACTCTCTCAAGCTCTTTTTCACTCACATCTCTCTCTCATTCTCATATTTTCATTCTCCTAAATTCAATAAAACTACGATTTGTGAATTGGATTAAATTTAGAAAGCTAATTTGAAAGGATTAAAAAGAACATTATAATCAGGAGGCATGTAATCTCTTTCTAGTTTTTTATTGATTTATGATATAATTAAGTTTATTTTTTGTAGTGTATAACTTAATGTCTAATATATTGTTTGATATGTTTTTGATGATAAAATAACATTAATTAGGGAGTAATTAAGGTCTTTAATATTATGATTAGTGTGTTTAATATTGATATTTTTTCAAAATTAGACACTTAATAGGTCAAATCTTTATATTTCATGCATATTAAGGTGATTTATATATTTATAATGGTATAATAGGTTTAATTAAGTTTCACATAAATTTTTTAATATTACGATTAGTGATTTTAATGATGATTTAATCAAAATTTGATTAATATTGGGTCAATTCAATGTTTTTAATACCTACTAGAGTGTTTGATATGTTTATAGCGATAAAAGAGGACTAATTAGAGATTAATTAACTATGTTAGTACTGTGATTAGTGTCTTTAATTATGATGATATCAAAATTTAACCCATATTAGGTCAATTAAATGTCTTTAATGGCTATTAGAGTATTTGAAATGTTTATAGTAATTAAAGAGAAATATTTTGTGGGTAATTAATTATGTTAATGGCATGATTAGTGTATCTAATGATGATTTCACTGTAATTTGATCTATATTAGATCAAAATTACGTATTTAATGCTTCTTAAGGTGCTTGATATATTTATAATGATAAAATACAACTAACTAAAATTTAATTAAATTTTTTAATACCGTGATTAGTAATTTTAATAATGATTTAATCAAAATTTAATCAATATTGGATCAATTCATTGTCCTTAATACATATTAGGATGTTTGACATATTTATAAGGACGAAAAAGAACTAATTAGGGATTAATTAACTATGCAAATACTGTAATTAGTGTATTAAATTACGATGATATGACCTATATTGGGTCAATTAAATATCTTTAATGCCTTTTAAAGTGTTTGACATATTTATAGTAATGAAAAAAAAATAATTAGTGGATAATTAACTATGTTAATGGTGTAATTAGTATATCTAATGATGATTTCATCGTAATTTGACCTATATTGGATCAAAATTATATATTTAACTCTTCTCAGGGTGTTTGACATATTTATAATGATAACATAAAACTAATTAGAGTTCAATTAATTTTTTTTACTACTATAGTTGGTATATTTAATAATAAATTTAATGATATTGAGTTAATTCTATGTATTTAATGCACCTTATTAGGGTTCATTACGACATTATGTATAATTGCACCTTGTTATTTTAAATTAGGGATAATTGTAACTTGCTTATTTGATTTAATTTTGGTATGAACATGATACCAAAGGAACAGACATATGCTAACGCTTGGGATCATACCGAAAAGATGGATGGGAACCGTCATCATTGGCAATGCATTTATTGCGACTACATCAGGAAGGGTGGAGGAATCACTCGAGTGAATATGCATTTGGCTGGCAAGTATCCCAATGTTGCAAAATGCAAGAAAGTGCCAATCGGGGTCCATAATCATTTCAAAACAAGTTATAACAGGCAAGGGAAGATACAATAAAAAAGAAGACAAGAGCTGAGGAAGAATATTATAGGGCTACACCGGAACCAGTTTATGACGATTATGAGGGTCGCGACGATAAAATCGACCCGGATCTTAGAGCTGGTATTCGTGCATCACTGGAGCATCATTATATGTACGAGAAAGCAACGAGGCATCGACGACCTGATTCACAATGGGAGCGCATTATGGTGGCAGTGGATCTACGCCATAAGAAATCTAAAGGTCGTCCAGCATGAGACAACCAACTACCTCTCCTTAGTTAAGCCGAATTGGTAGCATAAGATAGGGTGAAATCCATGGTTTTCTAAAAGGATTTGGTAGGAGGTCTATATTAGATATTATTGATATTGATCCATAAGCATATCCTCCACAAACAGCGAAACAGGCACGGATTGATGATGCATATACAAAAAAAAAGAAATGAGATATTGGGAAGACAATTGTAAAATGATTCAACTTCCATATGATTCCAACAAAAATAGCCCAAGGTCCATATTAGACCATAGTAAATTGTCTAGATAGTCACTAACAATGGAATTAATTTAAAGAATGCCAATTTACAATTGATGGAAAAAAGGAAAACATTATTTTGGACTCCATGGACCAGTGATTTCAATAGGCGCTCAAGCGCTCGCCTAGGTACTCGGGCGAGGCAAGGAGAGGCGAGGCAAGGCCTGAGTGCCTCGCTTCACTTCCAAGCGGCGCGCTTCAAAGAGGCACCGCCTGGGTGCTCACCCGAGCCCAGGCGCCGGGTGCTTCGGGCGAGCGCCTGGGTTAAACCAGGCGACTGAACCAGCGTTTTAGGTCTGGTTCGATCTCCGGTATTTTAATTGGTTCAATCGAACCAACTAAAGCACCAATATTAGCTACCGCTGCCCAACCCTAACCCTGCTCGTGTTCACGCTACCGCTGCCGTTGCCGCTCGTCGCTCCCGTTGTCGCCGCTCCCGGTGCTCACCGCTGCCCATTGCCACTATCGTCGCTTGCCGCTCGCCGCTCTCGCTGCCGTTGCTCAATTTTACCGCTGTCGCTACACCCTCGGTCTTCCCTTACACTCCTCTTCCTTCTCCTCTTTCGAAAGTACACTATTAACAGTATACTGTATACTGTTAACAGTATACTAGTAACCAATGTCTGCCATATCGATCCGTACCGCCCGGTACGGGCGATACGTACCGGTCTGAGAGGCGACCGGTATGCGGACCGCCCGCTACCGGGCGGTACACACAAAAAAAGCCTGTATCGGACGATACAGGTAATATCGGGCGGTAACGGTCAAAATTTCGACCGTTACCGCCCGGTACCATTCGGTAACCGTTACCACACTGTAGCAGTGCTACAGTGCTCCAACGGTCAATTGTCAAATTGACCGTTGGAGCCATTTCTTCTTCTATTTAAACTAATCTTCTCTCCCCTATTTCATTATACTCTCTTAAATTCTCTCTCAAACATTTTTTTTCTCTTATAAATTCTATAAAACAACAATTTGTGAATTCAATCGAGGCAAATTTGGGAAGATTAAGAGGAAGAACTTTCTAATCAAGAGGTATGTATTCGTTTTCTTTAATTAGAGAGTAATTAAGATATTTAAGATTATGATTAGTGTCTTTTATACATAGTAAGTATTGAATAATATTTATCATTGTAAAATAAATTTAATTAAATTTTATTAAAGTTATTTAATGTTACGATTAGTTATTTTAATGATGATTTAATCGAAATTTGTTTGATTTTATATCAATTTAATGTCTTTAATACCTATTAGGGTATTTGTCATGTTTATAATGGTGAAAAAGAAGTAATTAGTAAAAAATTAACTATATTAATCATATAATTAGTGTAGATAAATGATAATTTTATCATAATTTGAATTTTGAATCATATTGGATTAAAATTATATATTTAATGTTTCTTTTATGTGTTTAACATATATATGATGATAAAATAAGTTTAATTATGTTTTATTAAAGTTATTTAATACTGAAATTAGTTATTTTAACGATGATTTAATCAAAATTTATTCGATTTTATGTGAATCTAATATCTTTAATATCTATTAGGGTGTTTGCCATGTTTATAATGTTGAAAGAGAAATAATTAGTGGAAAATTAACTATATTAATCACGTAATTAATGTATCTAATGATTTTAATACTTCTTTTATGCATGTAACATATTTATGATAATAAAATATGATTAGTTATGTTTTAATAAAATTACTTAATATTGTGATTAGTGATTTATGATCGATATTTGGTCAATTTAATATGTTTATACTTTATAGTTTATTTGATTTAAATTTGATAGGATTATGACACCAAAAGAACAGCCACACGATGATGCATGGATTCATGCCCGAAAGCTAGATGAAAACTGTCATTATTGGCAATGTATTTATTGTGACTACATTGGTAAAGGTGGAGGAATAACTCGAGTGAAAATGCATTTGGCTGGTGGGTATCCTGATGTTGCAAAATGCAAGAAGGTTCCAACGGAGATCCGTGAATTATTTCAAAGCAAGATTAAACAAGCAAAGGAAGATGCATTAAAAAAGAAGGCAAGAGTTAAGGAAGAATATCATAGGGCTACACAGGAACCAGTTTATGATCAGTATGAGGGTTGCGGCGATGAAGTCGACCCGGATCTCACAGCTGGGATTCGTGCACCAATGAAGCATCAGTATACGGTCGATGAAGCAATGACGCATCGACGACATGACTCACAATTAGAGCATGGCAGTGGTAGTGGAATCCAGAGGTCAACCAACATGAGACAACCAACTGCTCCTTCTCAGTTAGGCCGAACTAGTAGCATGAGGTATGGTGGACTCCGTGGTTTTATGAGAGGTCTTGGCAGGAGGTCCGCACCAGATATTGTTGATATTGATCCGCAAGCCTATCCCCCACAAACAGCAAAATAGACACGGATTGACGATGCATACACAAAAGAAAAAAAACGGGATATTGAGAAGGCAATCTCAAAATGGTTCAACTTTCATAGGATTCCAGCCAACACAGCCCAAGGTTCATATTATCAGAGCATGATCTCCTCTATTCAAAAGTCTGGCACGAGGATCCAACCTCCAACACCGAAGGAGATTTACGGCGTGTACTTAGATGAGGAGGTGGCAGAACTAAAGGATTGGATCAAATCCTTCAAGAGGCAATGGGATGAATATGGGGTGACATTGATGTATGACAGTTGGATAGGACCAACAAGAATGAGTATCATCAACTTTCTTGTTTATTGCAATAGAAGAGTGGTGTTTCATAAGTCCATTAATGTTTCTGAAAAGATCCAAGATGCAAACTACATTGAGAGCTTGATGGACACTATGGTAGAGGAGATTGGACCACGATATATTGTCCAAATAATAGGCAAAAACAATGGAGTTTAATTTCAAAAAAAGGTCGGTTTTGAATTGATGGAAAAAAAGAAAAACTTTGTTTTGGACTCCATGTGCTCATTTCATTGCATAGATCTAATTTGAAGGATATTGGTGAGTTGGATGCGGTCAAGAAATGTGTAGTTTCGAACACAATCAATTCAAAGTTTATATATAATCATCATTGGGTCCACGCATTAATGCAAAAGTATGTAAATGGTGAGATACTTCGACCTGGAATTACTCGGTTTGCTACCAATTTTATTGCATTAAAGTCATTACAGCAAAAAAGGCATGGCTTAAAGGCAATGGCTAGCTTACAAGAGTGGTCTGAATCCGGATATTGAAATTGAGTGATGGAAAGAAGATGAAAAAAGGTCATTCTTTTCCTCTAGATTTTGGGAGACTATCTTGAGAAATCATAAAAGGTGTGGAACCACTTTATATTATCCTCAGTATAAGGTCGATATGGACAAGCGTCCACAAATGCCATATCTTAAATATATGCTGATTTCAGCAAGAGAGTAGGTCAGGAAAGCATTCAAATATGATTTTAAGGCCGACCAATACGTACGAATCATTGATCGTCGGACCGAAGTTCATATGGATCAAGATATCCATAATGCAGGTAAATTCATATTCAGAAATATTTAATTTATTATTATTTAGATAATAAAAAATCATACTAACAAAATTATGTTTTGCAGCGTATTATCTAAACCTGACAATTCAATATCGATATGCTCTCGGAATGTAAAATAATTTCCTAACGACACTACGAAATGTTATATATCGACTCTTGCTAAACACTACCGAGGCAACCGATGCTCTTATGGAGGGTCGATTATTTCGAGAAACAGTTGGTTCATTCTCCGACGTTGTAGCTATATCATGCCGTTACACTATGGATCCTGGTGAGGAAAAGTTATGCATATTGATTATCAATTATATTTAATGTTAATTATTTGTTATGCTAATAAAATCTTATTTATATCTTTTTGCAGTCGAGTGGTGGTTACAATTTGGAGGCGATGCACCACATTTAAGGAAGGTTGTCGTTCGTGTACTTTCACAGACAATAACATCTAGTGGTTGCGAACGTAATTAGTCAACGTTTGTATTGATTCATACGAAGGTCCGCAATAGACTCTCCTACAGACGGTTAGAGAAACTAGTATATGTCTATTATAACATACGGCTAAAATTGCGATGAGTTGGATAAGGAGCCAGAGGAACCAGATATTGATCCCATTGACCTCCAATTCTACAACGAAGATTCAGAGCCAATGTTAGATTGGGTTGAAGCAGCAGAGAACCAAGAGGATCCTCTACTTGATGAGGCGAGAGATCCTCAGCGTCCTTCACGTTTTATCACCAAGGCAATAGAAGAAGAAGAAGAACAACCCCAACGGTAGAAAATCCCCTCGATTACAACATGGTATGAGTCAAACCGCTTTCGACGAAACTACCGATACCCAACGGTCACACTCGTCATGGCCAAACGCAAAGGCAAAGGGAAGGTAGTAGCATCAGTTGCATCGTTGGAAAGAATCGAAGTCGGGCGACGAGACACCTTAGCGATCGCATTCTCTTTTCGCTCGGTCAGAGACATGGCAAAGAACACGGACAGGCGAGTGCCTCAACAGATGATGGCGGTGATACCGGCGTCGTTGGTCTCATCCATCACAACTTGAGGGTGGTGAATGGTGAGGAGCAATATTTTACACATGCCACTCAAGATTCGGATCATGGAACTTCGACAAGGTGGTCAAGTTTATCGCGGAAGGGGAAGGGGAAGCGGTGGATGAATATAAACAAACGTGAAACATATATGATATAGACACGAAAAGAGACTCATCGTATTCACGGCCCATCGTATTATGAAGAATCATATGGGCAACAACAAATTATGGTGATAGTTGGTCATCCTTCTCTAAGCAACAAAGATGATACGAGAACAACACCCAATATACGCCTCAAAGGCTACCTCCGGACAAATATGATTTATGACGATCAATCTACGATCAAGATACCCATTGATGCATCAATGGCATACGGTGTATCAATACACTATATCGTGAGATCAATTTCGTGATTGGGCCCAACAAACGTATCATATTGATATGTATCGGATCGAGGACCCCGATCCACCGTAGAAGTAGAGGCGTTGTTCGTTTTTTGGTGGTAAAATTAACAATCAAGTATATCTAGATATATGATTATTTAATTCATTTGAATTTTAGAGTTTATATTATAACAAAATAGTCTAACAATTGATTGATTTTTTATAGATATTTCAATCTATAACGAAATGAAATATGAACCTCGAACAAGACTACCTCAAAAGCTTAGAAAAAAAAGATATGTGATCTTATTTTTACCTAATTTACATTGATTTTGCTAAACTTATACTATTACTATATTTATTTGTAACGAAAACTCTATCCCTTTTTTTTTATTAATTTTCAAGTATTTTTGAAGGGATAAAATGGGTGAAATCAAAGTACCGCCGCTTTCGGTACACCTCGATTATCTGCTTCGATGCATGCAGTCTGCAAATCAGCATCGAATATCGATGATAAAAGCCGATAAGATAAGGTGATGTGGTGAACCCTCGCTTAATAACAGTAATGTATTTGTATGTATTAGATTAATAATATATTATTTTGATTTTAATACTGTTAATTTTTATTTATTTAAAATTATTGTTAGGTTTCAGGATAAATGACAAGTGTACAGAACAACTCAATAGAGTCTCCGATGGCATAAAAAAAAGATCCTATATAGAGTATAATTATATGAAGGATCCGAAAGATCCTAATGCAATGACTTGCATATTCTACGATAAGTCTACTAGAGGTGGTATTTTTCGTGCAAAACAACATCTAGTAGGAAATTTCAAAAATGTAACAGCTTGCAAAAAGTGTCCACCTGAGGTAAAAGAAGAGTTGCTGAGTTATATGAATGAAAAAAGACACAAAAAAATGAATCTTACGGGAATTTACAAGAAGACAATGTTGAACATCTCAGGGTAAAGAAGAAGATTATTCTATGAGTATTAACCCAAGTGGGAAAAAAGTATACGACAAAAAAGGAAAATAAGTTATGAATACTAAGAAGAGTAAAAAAGGATCGATGGATCCTATATATGTTTCAAGGATCCCAGAAGCAACAAGGGCAAGCAGGAGACTCAAAATTTAGACAAACAAATATAAGTGATTCTTGTGATAAAGAAATAAGAGGAAGAACAATTCAGCACATTGCTCGCTCTTCTATCAGGCTGGTATTCCCCTTAGTACAACTCGTTTAAACAGTTTTAAAAATATGATTGAAGCTATTGAAAGATATGGTGCGGGATTAAAACCTCCAAGTTATTATGAGATGCGAGTTCTATTGTTGCAAAAAGAGTTGAACTATACAAATGACTTACTAAAGGGTTATAAAGAATCATGGGCAACACATGGTTACTCTATTATGTTAGATGTTTGGACTGACAGAAGGCGCTGGAATATAATTAATTTTATGGTTAATTGTTCTTTAGGGACTATGTTTGTGAAGTCAATAGATACTTCATCTTTTATAAAATCTGGAGACAAGATATATTATTTACTTGACAACTTCGTGAAAAAAATTGAAGAACAATATGTCGTTCAAATCATAACCAACAATTGAAGCAACTATATATTAGCAGGTAATATTCATCTTTTGAATTTTTTAATTATTTTATCTTTAATTAAATGTGTTAAACTCTTAAGTCTTATCACTTTTGTTATCCTTTATCTCAGGTAAATTGCTTGAAACAAAAAGACAACACTTATATTGGACTCCATGTGTAGCATGTATTGATTTAATGTTAGAGAATATTGAAAAGATCTTAGACATTAAGAAAACCTTAGAAAGAGCAATTTTTGTTGTTAGATTTCTTTATAATCATATTGGGGCTTTGAATATGATGAGAGAATTTACAGGGAACAAAGAATTAGTGAGATATGGTGTCACCCGATTTGCTACTTCATTCTTGACATTACAGAGCATGCATTGTCAAAAACATAATCTGATAAACATGTTTACCTCTAAGAAATAGGTGACAAGTAAATGGACAAAAGAAGCAAAAGGCAAGAGGGCTACTGATATCATCTTAATGTCATACTTTTGAAATCATGTAGTTTATATATTAAAGGTAATGGACCCTCTTGTTCGAATCCTTCGGGTGGTGGATAATGAAAATAAGCTTATAATGAGATATATTTATGAGGCTATAGATAGAGCAAAGGAGACGATTAAAAGATCTTTTAATGAAAATAAAAAAAAATATGAGAATTTTTACAATCATTGACGAAAGATGGAATTGTCAACTTTATCGTCCCTTACATGCAGCAGGATATTATTTGAACCCTAAATTCTTTTATAAGATTAAATCTGTTGGGCTTGATGCAGAAGTTTTGGATGGGCTATATCACTGCGTTGCAAGATTAGTTCCCAGCCTTAAGGTTCAAGATAAGATTATTCGTGGGTTATCTTTATATAAAAATGTCGAAGGTCTTTTTAGAATTCCAATGGTTGTTCGATCCAGGACAACTACGCCTCCAGGTATTAATAATTTGATATAATTAATTTCATATATTATGTTACTATGTTATTGCTAATAATAACATAAATTTTGCGGTTGAATGGTGGAGTCTATTTGAAAATTTCACTTCGAACTTACAGCAATTTGTTATCAAAGTACTTAGTTTGACATGTAGTGCTTCAGGTTGTGAGCGAAACTAGAGTGTCTTTGAGCATGTAAGGATCACTAAATATTTTTGTTTTAATTTATTTATTTATTTAGATAGATATATTAATATATTTTTAAATTATACGACATGATAGATTCACTCGAAGAGGCAAAATCGGTTGGAACATCAACGATTGCACAATCTTATTTACATAAAGTATAATCAAGCTTTGAAGGCTCGTCATGATTTACAAAATAAAATTGATTCAATCTCATTGCAAGATATTGATGATTCAAATGAGTGGTTGGTATGAGAAATTGGTGCTAACTTGTAAGATGCCGAAGACGAGCTTGTATTTGAAGATGATAGATTGACATGGGGAGATGTAGCAAGAGTTTCAGGTGCTGGAGAATTACATATATACAAAACAGATGACAAAGAGAAAAATGAGTGCAAAAGCATCAAGCTCGGCTCCTACTATTGTTGAAGACATAGATAATGAAACATATTTTGATGAAGAGAAAGGAGTCGAAGGACAAGAGGAAGATGATGAATTCAATGAAGATGATATGTATGAAAATAACGATAATATTGATTATGATGAATGACTCTGATATAAAATTTTATTGTTTTGAATTTTGAAACTTTTTGTTAATGTGACATTATGATATTGTATCTTAGATTTTCTTAATTTAATAGCATATTTTTATTTAAAATTTTAAATAATTATATTTATTAATTATATTTTATATTTTTATATTTTAGCGCCTCGCTTCGCTCAAGCGAGCGCCTAGCGCCTCGGACGTTTTTGGACCTTGGCGCCTTTCGACACCTAGCGCTTTTTAAATCACTACCATGGACAACTCATTGCATGGATCTAATGTTAAAGGATATTAGCGAGCTATCATCAGTCAACAAGTGTGTAGCTCGAGCATAGTCGATCATGAAGTTTATATATAATCATCATTGGATCCACTCTTTAATGCAAAAGTATATAAATGGAGAGATACTCAGACTTGGAGTCACTCAATTTGCTATAAATTTCATTGTCTTAAAGTCAATACAGCAAAAATGATTAAAAAAAAGGGAAAAGATCAAGCGATAGAAAAAAGATGAAAAAAAAAATAAAAAAGTTAGAGCGATGGAAAAAAGATGAAAAAGACTATTCTTACTTCTAGATTTTAGGATACTATGAATGAAATAATAAAAGGTGTGGAACGATTTTACGTTGTCCTCTGTAAGGTCAATATGAACACATGTCCACGAATGCCTTATCTTAGGCATATACTGATTATAGCAAGAGAGAAGGTTAAGAAATCATTTCAAAGATGGTTTTAAGACCAACTAATACTTACAGATTGTCGATCGTAGGACTGAAGTTCATATAGACCAAGAAATCCATAATGCAAGTAAATTCAAATTTAGTATAATTTAATTTAGAATTTTTTAATATTTAAAAATTATTACTAATAAAATTATGTGTTACAGCGTATTATCTAAATCCAACCATTCAAGGCGATCAGATTTATTGTCGGCAATAAGAAATGTTATATATATCGACTCTTGTCAAACACTACCGATGCAGCTGATGCTATTATAGAGGGTCGATTATTCTGAGAAACAATTGGTTCATTCTCCAACGTTGTAGCTGTACCGTGTCGTTACAATATGAATCCTAGTAAGAAAAATGTACACATATATTGATCATAAACTATATTTGATATTAATTATTTATTATGCTAATAAAGTCTTATTTATATCTTTTTGCAGTCGTGTGGTGGTTACAATTTGGAGGAGATACACCAAATTTAAGGAAGGTTATCATCCATATACTTTCGCAAACGACGACGTTTAGTGGTTGCAAACGTAATTGATCAATGTTCATATTGATTCACATAAAGGTCTGCAACAGAATATCATATAGATGATTATAGAAACTGATATATGTCCCTATAATATGCGGCTAAGGTTGCAGTGTGCTAGAGCTGGACAAGGAGCCAGAGAAAAAAGAGATTGATCCTATCAACCTCTATTTCTACAACAAAGATGCAGAGTCAATGTTAGAGTGGGTCAAAGCGATGAAGAACCAAGAGGATCCTCTACTTGATGAGGTAGGAGATCCTCAACGCCCTTCACATTTTATCACTGAGGGAATAAAAGAAGAGGAAGTACATCACCAGTAGGAGGAAGATCCCCTCGGTCAAAACGTGACGAAAGTAGCCAGACAACATCAAGTCAGATTGCTCTAGGAACTAGAGACACCTAACCGTCACAGTCGCCCGACCAGCGTACAAAGGCAAAAGCAAAGGGGAAGGCAGTAGCCTCAACTGCACTATTGGAAAGAATCAAGTCAGATGATGAGACACCTTCGTAATCACATTCAACAATCCGCTCGGTCCAGAGACATGACAGCAACGTGGACAGTAGTGCCTTGACTAATGATAGTGGCGACGTCGAAGAGTCAATGGTCCCATCTACACAATTTGAGGGTGTGGTACATGGACCAAGGATCAGTATTTTACATATATCACCCAAGATTCAGATCATGAAACTTGACGAGGTATTGGTTAATAGAAAGGGAAGGTAGTGGATGATTTTAAACAGATGTGATAGAGCCTACACGATGTAGACATAGAAAAAAGCTTATCGTATTCATAGCTATCGTATTATGGAGAATCTTATGGCCAATAACAGCACAGTGATAGTTGGTCATGCTTCTCCGAGCAACAGTACGATGATCGATCTTATGATATGAAGCAGCAGATCAGTAGTGAAAGTAAAAGTTTTGACATTCCTATGCTCCGCACTAATACATACCAGATTTGCCCTTGCCTTAGGAGCCGCCTCGGACACATGGTTAAAGTCAATCGGGCTACAACTATCACCACATTGATGCACCAATAACATATAGTGTATCAGTACACTATGTTGTGGAATCAATTTCAGGATTGGATCCAACAAATATATCATATTGATATACAAATAAAAAAAATTGAGGACCCCGATCCACCGCCCATAAAGTCTCATTGTTTTTTTTTTGTAGTGGAACCAGATATATCTATAGATTGATTACTTAATTCATTTGAATCTTAAAGTTTAAGTTGTTTAAAAAATAATCTAACAATTAAAATCATTTCTTTATAGATAATTCAATATAACAAAAGGACGATCCGGAGCATACTATAAAACTACTCCTCAAAGTCCAGAAAAGATATCACTATTCTTTCTTAATTACATTTTTTTGCTAAAATTATACCAATTTATATTTATTTCCATCTTAAAAACCCTAATCTAACTTTTTTCTTATTTTTCAAGTATTTTTAGAGCTATTTTCGATGATTTTGGGCGTACCATCATACCATCAGTACGCCTTGGTACGTACCATACCAATACATGGTCAGTATACAAACCAAAATTGCAAACTTTGATGGGCGATAAATATCAGTTTGTCGATATGCCCCACCATATAGCGTGTCGATACATCAATATGGCTCGATACATACCGTACCAACGGCCTGTCACGGACAAAATTATAAACAGGGTGTTCGATATAATGCTTTATATATATCCGTGTCTTTTGGTTTATTCATGCTTTGCACAACATATAAAGGGACGGTCGAAGACTTAATAACCCTATTTTAGTTGGATTTGGTGGCCATTTTCGGCTTGTAAATAAAGGTGGTGTCATGTGGACACTTGTGGGAGATTTCGATCGGTAGTGGAATATTTTGGATGCTTTGTTGTGTGACCATTCAGAGCTTGTGAAGTCTGTTTGTAATTTATATTGGCTATGAAGTATTTACTGAAATGATTGCTTGTGGATCCCGAGTGAGATGCCTTTTCTAACCCGTTTTCTCTTTTGTAGGTCTCCTAAGGGACCATAGGAAGTTTCGGGAGGCTGACCTTAGCGGACGGACACGCAAAAATGCCGCACGACTTAGGCAAAACCAGTTAAGTCTGTGACATACGGTATCAGAGCAGGACAAGCACTAATAGAAACACTTGGCATGCAAACGTGGAGAACCTAGCGAGGCTGCGTTGAGCAGCCAGCATACGCGACCGTTTAAGGGTAAATGGGCATGGTGATGTAGGGAAAAGGAGTCGCTCAGAAGAAAGGGCATCTGAGATTGGCATTCAGAGGAACGACCAACCCTTTGCGCAAGAGGCACCACGAGGTCAAGCAAGCTTGGAAGAATGCGTAGCGCACAAAGGTTGGGATAGCTGAGTTTGAGCTAAGACTCGACGTTGGCAACCATACTTAATGGTGCTCAAGGCAAGCGAGGTGCTTAGTAAAGGATGAGACCATGCAAGGAAGAATGGGTTGTTCAACGACCGAAAGAGTTGTACAAAGCTCACGGAGGTGAGGGGAATTGCTAACTCAAAGAATTCGGTACTCATGCAAGGGCTTGTATGCGGACGAAAAAATGTTTGTGGTCATCCCACGTTGACCGAAACTCGACGCTATGGAACATTAAAACTTTCTCTTCGGCATGAGAATGATACGTCCGTAAAAGGCTGAAGTGTGCAACGAGTTCAGCATGTTGCTAGGCCTTGAGGGGTGCAACAGGGGCTGTATTGGCGAGGAGTCCCAATCTAGCAAGTGCATTTGCGGGGGCAGAACAATGCACAGTTTGTTCAGTAAGGCGGAGAAGTCTAAGGGGATAGTGGTCTCCAAAACTTCCAGAGGGAAAGATGCGAAGAGAGAAGTTGCTCGAACGGGACAGATACCTTGGAGGGATAAGTCCCGGTTCTCCAGAGAGAGAATCATGTGCAACGGACCGCACATGTAGAGTACCTCAAGACAACAACCCCACAAAGCTTAACGAACCGAGTGAGTGGTTAAGAGTCGTGACATGATCTTGCATGAAGTAATGCATTGGTGGATGCATTGTGAGATCAAGTAGGGAAGCGACCCAAGGCAACACAAAATGAAGGCACACTTAAAGTCGATATAGAGATCAGACTCAATGGAGAGCTGACCCATGGAATAGTAGGCCCGAGGGCCACCATTAACTTAATGTAAATCGAGGAGCGAAGCAACTTGGGTGTAACTTTGAGAAGTACCCAAGCCGCATGAAGAGAGCCGGCATAGAAGATAGAACATGGAGCGGAGGCACGAAGCTTTCCTTAGACAGAGGTCAAGGATATAAACTCTAGCAGAGGTAAGAGCTGGATCATGTCGTTCCATGGGTCCTTCATTCTGATGGAGCGGACTCATCCTGCATGGTGCCAAAGACGAAGGGAGCTTCAAGGCACATGCACCTTATCTCAGAGAAGCATTTGACGGAGGAACTAAGACGACTCAACTTACAGAGACGAAGTTGGGTTCAAAAGGCCTAAACATGGGGCTAGAGGATGCGGAGGCGAGTACTCTTAAATAATATGCTAAAGTGCTACTATTTAGATTGCCATGAAGGAAGCGGTGCGTCATGAAGATTGTGCTGGTGAGGGCAGAGGCCTAGGATCCAGACAATGGTACACTAATTTCAGCGAAGTCGATGGACTTCGGGAGCTACTAAGTAATGGATTATCCTAGAGCTGTGCTTCGTTAGGGTGTGACCCAAGAGCGGGTAGACGAAGGTCGATTGCCACTGGAGCGAACACAATCAAAGGTGGAAGAGGCCCTACGATATATTGGTAGAGGCCACACATTGAGGGATCGCAACCCGAGTTCATCCCCACAATGATCAGAATGCAATGGAAACGTCACCAGGAAACGACATGATGCAGCAGATCATGGTGGAATAGTTCGTGGCAATGCGATACACACGAATCTAGTCTCACGAGGAACTAGATCATACAGAGGTATGATCGGAAGCTACTAGGAGCTCCACATCGGTGAACAACATGATGACAAGAAAGGCTATGGATTCAAGGAGTGAATGTCATGGTATCGTAGATGTGAGTCTTCCATGCAAGCATTGAATTTTACATCAAATAAAAACCTTAGTCATTAGTATATAGGGGTTATGTACCACCGAGAGAGTATACCGAATACAAGTATCGGTGAGTCCCATAGGAGGGACTTGATCATGCAGAGGTATAATCAGAGTGGTTGAGAGTTGGACTACTCCAGAGCTCATATTGGCTTAAGGGAGCTCGACAAGTCAGAGGACAAGGGCGAGTAAGCGAACATTGCTACCAAGAAAGCTAAGGAGAAAAGAATCGGTGCGAACCCTACAACATGATGGTAGAGGCCATGCATGGGAGTTGCAGTCTGTCTTTCCATCGACCAAGGGGAACTGCTCGGAGAATACAGAGGTGTTGAAGCAGGGGGTTGAAAGGGGTGAGGAAGCGATAATGAGTCCAGAGGTCATATGATCGGAGTGGTTGGAGAGTTAGACTGCTTCAGAGCTCATATTCGCTTAAGGGATCCTGGAAAGTCAAAGGACAAAGCCGAGTAAGCGAACGTTGCTACCAAGGAAGCTAAGAAGAACATAATCAGTGCAAACCCTACAACATGATGGCGGAAGCCATGCATGGAAGTTGTAGTCTGTCTTTCCATCGATCAAGGAGAATTGCTTGAAGAACACAGAGGTGTTGAAGTAGGGGGTCGAAAGGGGCAAGGAAGCAACGACAAGTCTAGAGGGACTTAGCTACCCAAAAACCAAGCATCGATTAGAATGAAGGTGGACTCGAAGGAGTGTCACAGTGCCATAGATACAGAACTGCCGATCACGAAGAAAGGGACGCAGATGGGAGGCGACGGATGGTAGAGCCATGGGCATGGCAGTGCTATGATACCGCAGAGGCGGGACTTCCGTGAAGTCATCGATCCCTTGCTCTTATGGAGGGAGAGCGCTTAGTCATAAAAGAGGCCGAGGAGATGCAGAATGCGGAGGCAAACTCCAAGTATCGAGACAAGGCTGGAGGGCAGAGGCCAGGGAACTTCGTAAGACCGATGTCAACGAGCTTCTCATCAAGATAGCCGAAAGTGAAGGACTTCGGGTTGATGCAAGAGTACTCGACCAAGGAACGTAACCAGTACACGGTGTTGTACCTTTGTGACTCAAATGAGTAGGCGACAAAGATGATGGAGAAGACGGTACAATCCTAGAGGCGACCAAAACTACTAGAGACTTGCTCCAAGTTGGGGTGAAAACTTCTTGCATTCCAGAAGTTCGATGGCATTGAAAAGGTAAATCATAGTAGCTAACTCAACGCAAGGAGTGCAAACACTTCGAATGCTTCAGAAGTGTAAGCAAAGAGCAAGCGAAGGCTAGTAACTAGCTCGATGCATAGAGTACAACCTCGAGAAGACAAGCGAAGTCGAGTAACCATTACCTTCTCAACTTTTAAGAGAATAGGCGAAACCGAGTACCTCAATTCTTTTATATATCCAGCAGAGGAGCTTTACACAAGTTCAAATACCCTTCGAAGAAATCTAATGGAAGACAATAGTTGTCAAATCCTCACCAATGGTGATCGGTGCTACTGAGAGTAGATTGTTCGTTTCATTTCCCAACAGAATACCAATCAAAAGTGGAAGTGATGCGAACCTACTTGGAAGTGATAACTAAGTGAAAAAAGAAACGATGGAAAAATTTTATGGAAGGACCCAAAAACTTCAAAAGTTTGCGATGTGATACTCGTTAAAGCTCCAATAGGCATCCACCTAGTTCAAGCGGTATGAGCCATTTGAGGGACTGGCGCATACTAAGGATAATCTTTTCCTTCATCTGAAAGATCTGCAGGAACCAACAATGATCAACACAACTCAGCCAACCCCACACTAGAGTCAAAGTCATTGGTGAGTTGAAGCTGCATAGCGGATTAAAAGTTCAACTACTCAACAACAATAAAGAAGAGCAATTGGGAGCCAAGAGACGCATTGCAGCTGGAGCAGAAGATTGAAGACTTAGCAAAGGCGAGGAGATGCAGCGTCGACAAAGACTTCGAAGAGGCCATTGAAGGAATAAGTGGGGGAGAATGTCACAGACAAAGTTATAAACAAGATGTTCGATGTAATGCTTATGTATGTCTGTGTCTTTTGGTTTGTTCATGCTTTGCACAGTATGTAAAGGGACAATCGAAGGCTTAATAGCCCCATTTTAGTTGGATTTGGTAGTCATTTTCGATTTGTAAATAAAAGTTGTGTCATGTGGACACTTGTAGGAGATTTCGATCTATAGTAGACCATTTTGAACCCTTTGTTGTACGACCGTTCAGAGCTTGTGAAGTTTGTTTGTAATTTGCATTAGCTATGAAGTGTTTAACCAAATAATTGCTTGTAGATCCCAAATGAGATACTTTCTCTAATCCATTTTCTCTTTTATAGGTTAGGCCTAAAGAACCATAGGAGGTTTCGGGGAGGCTGACCTTTACAGACAGACACGCAAGGGTGCCGCACAACTTGGGCAAAACTAGTTAAGTCTATAACAAATCGGTCGATATATCGGCATGGATTGGTAAGACGAATCATGATCCAAACCCATGAAGCTCCTAATTTAATATTATAAAACCAAAGGGAGGAAGATATATATTTGGCAATAAGCAAGGAAGCCCAATGGTGATCAGATTTATTGAGTAAAGGAATAATCCTTTTAGCCTCAATGGTAAGTTTGACAAGGTGTAAATCACTGATACCAAGACTACCCTTGTCCTTGGGGGAGGTGCTACAATTGCATATGAGGAGATTAATTTTGTTGTGAGAGCTATCATTGTTCTAAAAAACCTTCTAAATATCCTTTTGTAATGATTTGTTTTAGAAACCCAATAATTTATAATCATATGGATGGGTATGGTATTGACCACCGAGTAAACAAGGATGACTTTACCCACTAGGGAAATAAGGCCTTTTACCGTTCAAGATGTTGTCCACAAGAAGGAAAGTCAAAATCTTTCAGGGACCTTAATAGGGTTGACATATGAGCCTAGGTATTTAAGGGGCCAAGATCCCTTGATACCAAAAAAATTGTAGAAGGTTGGTGAAAGTGGAATAAAGCTCAACGGCCTTGGCCAAATGAGAACAAGAAATATGGGTAGCCCTGAAAGAAATGAACGTGTCAACAATAAGTGAGATTTTAATCCCCTTGATGTTGAAGGGAGAGAGCTTACTGTGATGGACTTGGTTGTCAAGAATGGATAAGAGAATTAATTAGATAAGGATCAAAAGAAAGGGGGCGAGTGGATCCCATGTCTAACATGACATGATTATTTGGATTGAGGGTCAAAAGTTAAATTAAGGGAAATTTCAAAAGTTTCTCAAGAAATCTTGTCAAATGCTCTCTCAAGTTCTAACTTGAGGAGGATTAAGGGGCATTTTTCTTTGATATAAACATTGATTGGGCTAACTCATTGGCAATCACAATTTTATCATTAATGTTTCTACCCTGGATAAAGGTTGATTGCTCTTTATGAATGAGGTTGTTAAGTAGTGGCTTCATGTGGTTAGCAAATGAGTTTGTAGAAGATATTGCAGAGGGCAATAGGAAGTAAGGAAGGGTTAAGTTTTTGGGAATATAGATTAAAAATACTCTAGTTCAACTTACAGTTAAGGAGAAATTTGAATAAAAGGCATTGAAAGAACTAATGATTGAATCCCTAATACAAGGCCAATAAGTGCAATAGCATTAATAGAACTAAGGATTGAATCCATAATGCAAAGCCAATAAGTACGATAGAATTCAACCATGAAGCCGCCGAGGCCTGGGCTCTTGCCTAAACCCATTTGATTGAGAGCAACAAAGATTTTCACATTGGAGAAGGACAAAGATAAGTTGTGAGAGTCTGCATCACTAACTTTAGACAAAGTAATTAAGTTCCAATCAAGCAAAGAGATAGAGGGCCTCAAGGACTAGAGATCTTCATACCAGTGAGTAAAATGATTAAGGATGTCTTGAGGATCTGTTAGGGTAGGTTTAACAGAGGTATGAATAGAAGCAATGGTGTTTTGTCTCTTGCGCATAGTCATCATACAATGGAATTATTTGTAATTAAGATCTCCTTGGCCAAGCAATCAATTTGTTATAAAGGATTTGCAGATTTAAGAATTATCACTGGTGAGCGCTCTTTTGGAGTCTTTAAAAGCTCCAACGAGTTAATAGCTAAGGATTTTTCAAGGTTTCCCATACAATGCTTGTGCCAATTAGAGAATTTGTGTTCAAGGATAGTAAGTTGATGATAAAAGGAGTCGTGGGGGCTGGAGGAAGGATAATCATCTCACTAGACCTCCTTGACAAAGGACTCCACCTTGGGGTACTCTATCTAGTAGGGCTGAAATCTAAACAAGCGACGTCATAAAAGCTTTGTCAAGTTGAACCAAAATATGAGCAGGGGTGACTTCTTGTCACAAGTAAACCAACAACCCAAATCAACTAAATCAGCTTGGAAAAAAATTTATCGAAATCCATGACAGGTTTATTCAAAAGAAAAGGCTAGAGTCCTGATTTCTAATTAGGGGAGGAAATATAGTTCATGTCTCCACTCAAAAACCAAGGAATGTCATCCAAATCAAGCATATCGAGAATTTTCCATACGAATCGACAAATAAAAGCACAAGTACTAGTGCACGTAGCAATAAGAAGCCACAAAGCCTTACAAGGCTCTTCAGTAAGTACTTTAAGCAATTGGTCACATTTTGCAAATTAGGGTGGCTCTGAACCTATCAACCCTCCAAGCAACATGCAATATTTGGTTCTAAGGTGGTCACCACTACAGTATTCAAGAGCTTCCCTATAGTTTCAAGAGATGGCTAAGATATTAAATTGTGGGAGAAGGGTTAGATTCCATTTGGCAGGGGGCTAGCATAGAGGAGGAATCTGTGGTAGCATAATGCAATGTCATTTTCATATATTTATGTTTCAGAGCTATAAGAAGGGGTTTAGAGTTAACCTGAAGTAGTTTCCTTTGGGCTTTGGGCCCTTCCATGACAACCACTTTTGCTCACTCAAGGTCTTTATCATCGAGCATGAAAGCTTCATCAAAATAGGCAACTTCGTCGAGAGCCTTTCTAAAGGCCTCTGCCATCCACGCCATAAAGCTTTATGGGAATTTTGGATACTCCTTGGCTCAAATGCAAGCTGGGTAAAATTCATCCTGGGGAGGCTCAAAGTCGAGAAATTTAAAGGGTTGCAAGGGACTAAGTCCTCACCATCCAGCATCTTGACTAAGACCCCCCACCATCTGACATCTCAACTACTAATTCAAGGAGTATAGAAGAGGGAAGGGAGAACAAAGAGGATACAAGGGGAGCAAAGGGGCTGGCATTGGGGGTGAGAAATGGAGGGACATATACAATGAGAGGACGAGGTAGGGCAACAGGCATAGAAGAGGGCAGAGAGAGACAAGGGGCAGGATAAGACGTTAGAAGGGGACATGACGTGCATCAGGGAGGGGAGCAAAGGCATCAGGAGCCGTTCCATTGAGGGGAAAGTTTGAAGCATGAACAGGATATCTGCCAGCTGTAGGAGCATGCAAGGGAGACAACGAGGCATCAGCAATAAAGACAGCATCAACAGCAGTGATGAATATGTTAACGCTTGGGAAATTTGACTGGAAAAAAATCCTTGAATTGATATGAAGTCAAACAATATATAAATAAGTAGGAATGACTGTCACTGGTTTGATCCATACTGATGTTGTAATTTCATGATCAATAAATTCTCAGCCTGCTATCCACACCTATTCAGCATGTACAAGAGTTTGGCCTAAAAATTTGCTCATCCTTAAATTCCAATCAAGACACTTTTATCTGGTTTCCTAGAAAGATACACAGATCAAGTCCACAAATGTTTCAACTTCAACAGAACAAAGAACTTTCAATCTCACCACATTAAGTGAACCCCTTCGAAACCTTCAAATCTTAGTTATGTAGCCCTAGGGAGCCACCAAGACATCTAATTGGGCCATTTCATATATTCTTTGAGTAACAATCAATATCTAAAAAAGTATTACACTTGTGTATATGACTTCAGATGGTAATCAAAATGCAAATATTCTGATGCTGATGATAATAAATCTCAAATTGAAGACCAAAATGAAATCATTTTCAAGTTGGGACTGTCTTTCCCAATCATATTTTGATCCATGGTTTAAAATATTGATTGGACCAATACATAATGAATGATAACTATTGATTTGATCAATCACCAACTTTAATGATTGTATCACTTTGGTACAGTACCAGACTGATGGGTTGTTGAAAGTTGAAACCAGTATCAAACAGGTAGTTAAAACAGTATACTGATTTCAAGAACCCATCAGGCTGAAACTGTACCACCAGGAAAGCCTGAACATTAAATTCTAGCCCCAATTCTAATACTGTCCCATCAGACTGGTGCTGAGGAATTTGAATATTCAAGGGAATATGGTGATAATGTTTCTGAACAAAGAGTGTAGCCCTAATTCTTTAAAGGTCTTAAGTCTTTCCTTATATGTGGAAAACACTGATTTAGCTTAACTATGTGCAGTATCATATAAGACTGTCAATGATTAAAGTTTAATACAAGTTTAATAATGGTTTCAACCAAGGTATGCAATACCGTATCGTACCGGTGTTTCAAGGTTGGCTCGATATGGTACGGTACCAGCATACTGAGTGGTACACCAGGGCTTACCGAACGATTTCCTCTACTATAGCACTGTAGCACTGCTATAATATAACACTATAGTACTGTAGCACTGCTACAGTGTATTACTGTAGTACTATAGCACGGTCCGTCCGATAGCGGGCGGTCCGCGTACCGGTATGTCGTCGGACCGGTGTGGGCGGTACTATTCGAAATTGCATACCATGGTTTCAACAACCCATCAACCCTAGAAAGCCTAAACATTACCACCATATTCCCTTGAATATTCAAATTCCTCAGCATATAGCAAATTTATATTTGCACTGTCTTGTTAATACCATAGCATAAGGTACTCTAATTAAAATATAATTAAATTCATGAAATCAGAGTGAAAAGGACAAGCAGGTAGGAGACAATTAAAAGAAGTCTAGAAGTTGGAATAAATTATCCATTCTAGAGAGAAAGAAGATGGTAAGGTCACAAGGCTTAAGAAAACATTTTCACTTTCTTTTAGAAAATATATCATTGTTAGACATGTTGAGACATTTAGGGCTTTCTTTATAGATTAGCCATTCAAGTTTCAACTACTAATAAGATTTGATAAACCAAGGACATTATCTTTCTTCTCCCAGTTCAAGCTCATCTAGAACCTTCTAATGATAAGATCATCCTTTCAAGTGAATAAACAATAGAGCCTAAAAATAATGATAACATAAGATTTACCCCCACACAAATTAATAAAATTACTTCAAAATCATAAAAAATAATTGAAGGAAAAAAGTCCTTATTTTGACTTGAACAACCCGTTTATTTGACTCCTATATTGGGATGCAACAGTTAGACAAAATGTGTTAATAATAAGAGAAAAGAAAAAAAAAGAGGTGTTGAATTGAAGGATCATCAATCTGCCCCAACCGTTATGTATCAACCAGCATTTACTGGTCTGAGTGTGAACCACGACATGCACTGTCCCTTTCAGTGATCCAGTTCATTTAGTTTTTTGTACATAGTGGCCACTCAACCCCATCTCTATATTGCCTATCTCTCTTGCAAGCCCACCATCCACCCACTGCTTATGATGCCGTCAGTACCGTCCATTGCCTATTGCTGCTAGTGCAACCTCCTGCAATGGCTGATGCCACTGGCCCAAGTACTCCTCTCCTCTCCAACTTCCCTCTCTGCCTCCTCCTCCTCCCTGTTTTTGGTATCATGGTATGTACCGATGTACCATGTGCTGCCATGCTGGTGCATACCGGACCCATTCCGATCAGCCCATGTGTCCAATATCCCGAAATACCAGATCTTGATCAAAATACACAAATGTTTCAGCCTTACCTTTGCTAACCAAAATATTCTCTTTTCCAAAGAGAGAAAAAAGGGGAACTATCTGGAGATATATGAATAACATTTTCCACAAAGTTTCAGTAGATTTATATTTTACCTGGCACTACAAAAATAGACATGCAAAGCTGATATTTCAACTACAAGTAGTCCATTGTATAATTAATAGAGAAAAAAAAAGGGCATGAAATGAAGCTGTTGCAGACAAGTACCTCGCCATCCAATCCTCGTATGGTAACACGATATACCACAGTCACATTCCCATTGTCCGAGAATATTATATCACGTACTTCTCCACACCAGCCTTGTGATGCAAAAGCCACAAGAAATTGATAGAGACAAATCAGATCTTGTAAGATGCTCATCCACATTAAGCCAATGTTAATTTAGATCAACTTAACTAAAGAATGGAAGACTAAGGATGTATAATACACAGGATTTGAGGTTTTTAAAAGGGCAATATTAATATCCAATAATAGGTTTTCTAGTTGCTTAAGTGGTATATAAAATTTTGAGCAGATAAAGGTAAATACTGCAGTTAAAATAATGAAAAGAAAAGACCGGATGCATGGGATTTCTCTTCTAATCTGCCAAAAAAGATTGTGTGGAGAATTTTGTACTATGATGAATTAGGGTATACATGTACAAGTTTCTGTATAATAGTAAAGAAGACAGATCTTAGCATCATTTTACTCATGAATGAAAAATATAGGTGACCAAATTCATTGTATTGCTTAGTTGTCCACAGAATAAATCAATGTAATTGCTGACAGATCTTTAGAAAAGGCTCCCTGGTAAGAAATCAACAATAGGGTATGAGTGAAAAGTTCAATATTGTATTTTAAATCAGATAGGCTGCAATCATATTGAAGAGAACTATCCTTGGAATGCAAATTATGTGATACTTCACTGGTTAATTTTATGTGATATAGAATCCATCATGAAGAGATTAATAACAAACATAAGATACTCTAGTTTTGCATGTGACATATGACAAAGTTAAAAAAAAATATTGTGATCAAACTAATAATGATGAAGAAAGATTCACCTGGGGCATAGAAACTCAGCATTCTATTTGCATGATACCTACAAAAACAAGCATCAATAGGGTTAAACCAGACTTAGCCAATTAACATGCCAAGTCCAGTTATGAGTCAAGCTAGTCAAGCCAAGAGGCAATTGTAAACCATGAAACTGTCAAATGTCGAAGCAATTCAAATAAAAAAAGTAAAGGGATAAAATTCAAATGAAAAGAATGGTCTAGGTACCTTAAATTAATCTTGTTCTATGTAGAAACAAGAGAGTAATGGAATCACATGAATTACACACTTCTTATCAATTTGAAAGGTATGTTTTTTGACACAGATTGTTAAGGATTTTGATTTTGTTCCATGTCAAATGTATAAATATGTGCATGATTTCTGTAGTGTTTTTTATGCGTGCTACTTTTTTAATGTAATTTTTCTCTTGGTCCAATTCTTAATCTGCCTTAATATGATTTAAAATATCATCATTCTGAGTTTGATCTAGGACCTTTGATGTTTCCCTTTCATAGTAATAATCAAGGTATCTAGGTAAACTTTGATGACAAGTAGTTAATGTTCAAAAGAACTCAAACCTTGTTGAGACAGTGAAGGCATCGAGCGCTCAGACACTCACCTAGGCACCCAAGCGAGGTGAGGTCAAGTGCTGCCACTTACTAATTAATCCAGGTGGGCACCTTCGCATGGCACAAGCGCATGATTGAGCACAAGCTTCATGAGGTTCAAGCATAAACCTAAACCAAATCAGGTTTGACTCAAGCTTGAACGACCCAATTTGGGTCAAGCTTGGACGGCCCAATTTGGGTCAAGCTTGAACAACAAGAAATTTGGAGTGGTCTATTGATTCTAGTTCGAATCAACTGGCAGTGGTGTCTTTTTCTCCATCGACGAATGGTGGTGTCTTCCTCTCCATCAGCGAACGACAACAGCGTCTTCCTTCAGTGAGAGGCTTCCATACATTAAGTGGATCTCCAGGAGGCTCTTCTCTCTCTCTCTCTCTCTCTCTCTCTCTCTCTCTCCTTCTCTTCCTATAATCATCTCTTCTCCTCCTCCATTGTCCCCCCTCCCCACCCCGTCGAGCCTCCCCGGACCCTAACAATCATCTTTCCTCTCCTCCTCCGCCTCCTCCCCTAGTAGCTCCCCTCAATGATTTAAATGAATGGCCAATGGGAGAAATGGGGGCTAACTTGCAAAATCCTAAAGATGAACCTATTCTTTAGGATGACAGTTTGATATGGGGAGAAGCAGTAAAAGCTTTGAGTGTTGAAGAAAAATGAACTTACACATGACAACTCATGAGAACAAGATGAATGCAAAAGCCTTAAGTCCATTGCTTCTGATTGACGAAGAGGGAACTTAATTTGATTAAGATGAACAAGAGGTTGAGTGATACAAATCAGCTGAAAAGGATGATAATGACAAACTTGAAGATGTTGAGGATGATGATGTGGACGTTGATGATGATTAATGTTAATGTTTTTTTTGTCATTTTTGTTATTTGACATGGATAATGTAATTTGGTATTTTAAATGAATGCAATTTGATGTGTTATTTCTATTTTAGTGATCATGTTTCTCAATAATGATATATATTTTTAATTTTATTCATGAATCATGAGCATCTCAGGTGTTTTGGCACTTTGGCACTTAGCATCTTTGGCTACACTACACCGGCTCGGACTACACAAAAGTTCATCTCTTTGGCCATCAATCAAGAGATCCTTGTAAGGTTACCCACTTCTTGTGGACATGATGAGAATCGGGCTCTGATACTAAATATGATGTAGGACAACCTAAATGATATATCATGAGAGAATTGAGTGAGGGATCGATAATAAATAGAAAAAAAAAAGAGCAAAATGGAGAGAGGAGGCGAGAAAACCCGATTCACAGAAATCGTAGCTAAAGAACAAAGAAAAAGTACCACAATTCAATGATCACTAATTCGGTCGAAAGGACACATCACGCTGGCATAAATTCAAATGGCATCTATGTTAATGTGAACAAACAACCAGAAAAGTCAACAAATCTGGCTACTTTCCACAGTTAACCATAAAATGAGGCTGATGCTCAAAAGTCAACAAATCTGGATCCAGAACGAACCACATCTGAACTCTATGCCAAATTCTAATTAAGGGGAAATCCACGAAAAGGAACGCTGCCGACGGATCCGAAAAGAAGGGAGGAAAGGGGGGAAGAGAAGAGAGGTACCAAGGGATGGAGTTGTCAGCAGGGTCGATGATGTTGTCGGGCACTCTCTTGTTGAGGTCCCGGAGGATCTCCTTTAGAGGGCGACAGAACGACGGCGTCAGGTCGAGTGGCACCACATAATTGGAATTGGGAACCCTGCCTCCGCCGCCGGCCCCGCCAGTTTTCTTGGCGCCATTGCCCGACGCACCGGCGCCCTTCTCCAGCGCTGCCACGATCACTACTGACGCCGATGCCGTCCGCGGCAGCCCGGTGGCCGCAAAGCGGAACCGCGCGTCCTTGCCGCCGGCAGCGGCAGTGACCGGAAAGGCCGATCGAGCAAGGAACAGGGTGGATTCCATCCGGAGGCGAAAGGAAAAGTGAGAGAGGGAGGAGGAAGGGGCGACAAAGAGAGGAAACCGGATTTCTCTCTCCCTCGGTGCAGTGAACACGTCTCCCCTCAAGCACAAAGGGAAAATGACCTTTTCTTTGGTTGTTTCCGTCGATCTAAATAAACAATTATGAGAGCTAGTCACGACTCTTACCGCCGTAAGAGACTTAGACGATCAAAATGAAACTGTTCATTTGTCGTTAACAGCCAGTCCACCTCCCTCGTGATTAGGTAATAACATGGGGCACACGTGGGACCAAGTCACCTCCGCAATAAAAAGACGTGGTCCAGTTTTAAGAGAGGTGCGAGAGTTTTGTTCCCCTGATGAATTTTTCTTTTATATATAGAGTCCCTCATTTATACTGTTCAAATTCAGAGATTTATTTTGTTCATTTATAATTAGATCTGATGTATTATCGGATTAATATTATATATATATATATATAAATTTTGAACTATATCTAGTATATCACTATCAAATTAATATTTTTAAATATCAAAATTTATTGAATAGATTTAATTCTAGATTTTAATGATAAAATTAATTAATAAATTTGAATAATTAATATATTATAATAATTAAATAAGATTTGAATCGTGTACCATGTGATGACATCACCAAGTATCTAACAAGAATCATTAATAGTAATATCACCTACGAAGATGGTAGTTACATCGACAAATAATCACTTAATGTAATATCTTTTTTTTAATTATTTATAATATTTATATTTTTAATTATTTTAATATGAGAATTTATTTAATAATTTTTTATATTAAATGATTTTAATTAAAAGTTTAGTGTTAGGGATCTAATTATGAATTGTAAATTTTTTATATTAAATTAGTGGGAAAAAAAAAAAGATAAGACATGTGGCACTAGCGAGTGTGCCTCCTCGTTTATGCTAACAGCTAGTGTAATTTCGATACATGTTTGCCACCTTGTATCAATCAGGCTTATCTACACATTTGTAATTGGAGAACAAATGGTAGAATTTTACTTAGTTAATTGCACCATTGACAATAGTGTCATCTACCAAAACAATATTATTATTCAAGGTTAACTTTTTTGACATGTCAAAGGTTACTATTCAAATCAACGATAGTATAATGCATACCCCAAAATAACGAAAATTTAAATTTTTTTGGCTCTAATTTTTAAGCCTTTTGTAGGATATAAATATTTGTTCGAGCTTGACAGATGAAATATCTAATCCTTTAATTTGTAAATATTATTGCTCTTTTTTTTAACCTTGTTTAAGTCTCTTCTATCTCGAAAAGGGTTATTATTCTAAGTATTAGGAGGGAAGAATTGTTTGTAAAAAGATTGAGTATAAGGTTCTGAGTCTTACACACATTGAGTTATAATTAGTATGCTAATAAAAATATAAATAATATATATATGTTATCCTGATATAATTTGTGATATTTATAATTTATGAATATGATAAATGATATATTCATGTTTTTTACTCTTAATATTGAAGTGCATGTTTTTCAAAATGTTATTCTCAATGTACTACGAAATATTAATTGAGCATGCATAAGCATTAATATTTACGTTAAATATAGTACAACAATCCAAAGTATATTAGCGGATTTTAATACGAGATTGGGTTATCTTAATATTTAGTGTAGAGTAGAAATACTTATGTTTGATGATGAATTTAAGATGGATAATGTTTTAAATTTTATGATTGTTTACGTTTCACCATATTCATATCGATAATAATAATAAAGAATTGAAATGTGACATCTTACTTTAGTTAAAATATAGGTAAAACTAAGAGTAGAGTATTACGAAGTTATGGTATTAAAGTTACTAGTTTGCCATCTAGTTCTCATAACATTTTCCTGATTAATCCCAAGCTGGATATGATGTGTCAATTGTGAATGAATTTTTAGAAGTGTTTTCAATGGACCATACTAGTTTACTACTCAATAGGAAGATTAAATTTATCATAGACTTAATGTCATGGACTGAACTTATTTCCAAACTATTTTATAGAATGACATGTTAGGATCGAAAATGACCTAAGAGGGGATCGAAAATGACCTAAGAGGGGGGACAGGATGAATTAGTACTTTCAAGAAAAACTTTGATTTTAAAATTTTCATTTAATGAAAATCTATAATGAAAGTATGCTTGACTTAGCGTAAGTAAACTAAGTAATTAACTCAGAAAGTAATAGCAATGAAAAGTATAACATAATTATATACCGAATTTATAATGGTTCGGTTGTCATGACCTACGTCCACTCTCGATTCCTCTTCCGCCAAGGTCACCGACGTTCACTAACGATCTTCTTTCAATGGGTGAAGATCATCTACTCTCTTGACAACTCTTTCTCATTTACATAGGTTTAGGAGATAATCTTTACAAGTCTCGTACCTCTCTTAGAATAATCATAAAACTTTAAGGAGGAGGAGGAGGACATTTAGGACTTTTCAAGACTTTTCAACTCAGCATCATAAGGCTTTTTATTTTTTTTTCATACTTTTTCAAGTAGGATAGAGTGGGGTATTTATAGGCCGAATGACTTAAAAAATGAAGCCAAAAAATGTCCCATCTCGGGTTTCTGGAGTACTAGCGGTACCATCACCTATTAGATTGACAATTAGTGGTATCATTGCCTAGTATGGATGATACCATCACTTGCCATATTGACACTAGACAGTACCACTATCGGGTCTTTCAGAAGAAGTATATTTCATACTTTTCTAGCTCACAAGTGGTTCCACCACTTGTTCTAGTAGTGCCACAACTTAACTTAACCCTAGGTCACTGAATGAGCCTCCTAATGGGCCCAACTCAGCCCTAGATCAAGCCCAAAAGGCCCCTAATTGAGTTAGCATAGTTACACCCAAAACTAACTCAATTTAAGACTTAACTATGATAAGTAAGATCTAAACAATTATAAGACAAGAATTTAAGTTGTCCAGCATGTCATTGGTTCATCCGAACTCTAAGCAAACTTCCGACGCATCAGCCAAACCTTCGGTGTATTGCTCGATCCTTAGTATATTGACTCCCACAACACCCGATCTTAGTGCAATGTCCGATTCTCCGATCCGATGCCCGATTTTTTACTCCAGCTCAACGTCTGATTCTTCTATTTTAATTGTTTTGTCTTTTCATGATCAAAGTTAGTCCTGCATTATTTTTCTCAAAATATAAACTCATCAATTGATTTCATCATTAAAATTCAGGATTCAACAATCTCTCTCTTTTTTATGATGACAACCAATTGATGATAGAGTTTAACTAAACTCTTCATATCTATATGTCATATTGAAAAAAACTTTGAATTCAAAAAATAATAACTTTAGAATTCAAGTCAAAATAAGTTTAATAATTTTCTTTACAAAGTTCATCATTTCACACTTCATATGCATAACATTGCATACATCATATGCATCATCATAACATTGCATGTGCATCATCATCATAAGTTAAAGTATTACATGTATCATTAATCATATGCAAGACATCATTACTTGCATCATTATTATAAGTTGAAGTATTGCATGCATAATTCTAAATCATCATGTATAATATAAAAATATCAAATCATCATTACTTTAGGTATATTATAATAAGTTGAAGTATTGCATGCATCTAAATCATTATATATAATATCAAACTACCATTACTTTAGGCATATCATGCATGATATATTCTAAAAACTGTTAGGATCAAGAGCGGCACTAAGAGGGGGTGAATTAGTGCAGTAGAAAACTTTCACGATTTCAAAAGTCTAGGTTTCAATTAGAACCGATTCCGATGAAAATCGTTTCGTAAGGAGTGTAGAGAAGGCAGTAAGAAGGTAATGTAGCTTGCAGTAATGAAACTTGCATAAATTGAAAAGCAAACCAGAATTTAGAGTGGTTCAGTCTTTGTGACCTACATCTACATTTAGATTCCTCCTCCGTCGACGTCACCGGTGTCCACTAAAGGCCTTCCTTCAATTGGCGAAGACCAACCACCTCTTATAACGCTTTCTCCTTTTCATGGGTTTAGGAGAGAACCCTTACAAGTCTCACACCTCTCTTGAATGATCTTAAAACTTAGAAAGGGAGAATGAGAACTCTAGCACTTGTTTACAATACTTTTACACCTCAACAACTTAAGATTATCTCAATGCTTTCATACCCTTTCATATAGAAAAGGGTGGAGTTTTTATAGGCTCCAATGACTTCAAAAATAGAGCAAAAAAGTATCTAATCCCGGATTTTCAAGGTCCTAGCGGTACCACCGCCTGATAGAGCTCGGAGACCGAGCTATGGTGGTACTACCGCCTAATAGGGGTGGTACCACCGCTGGCAACAATAACTGCCGGTGGTACCACCGTTGGCAGCAATAACTGTCGGTGGTACCACCGCCCAGACCACTTAGGAGACTAGGTCTTCTGGGCGGTGCCACCACCGGCCATGTTTTCAGAGGCTAATTGGGCTGTTCAATCTAGCCCAAATTAGCCTTATTAAGGGCCCAATTGGCCCTTAATTAAGTTAGTGAGATTACCTCCTAATCCTAACTTAATTTACGCTCTAACTATGATAATTAAGATATGATTACAACACTTCTTGTTCCAGTGCATTAATTGTTCTTTCGACGAGCTTCCGGCATACATCCGACGAACTCTCGGCAATACTCCGGTGAACTCCTAGCAAGCTCCTGGACTTTACGACGATTTTCTTGGCAAGTTCCGATGAGCTTCTTTGGAAATCTTCTAGACTTCTCAGTTGGTTCCGATAGAACTTCCGACGAACGTCTGGACTTCCGAGGAACTCTTGAAATCCCAACATGATCTCGATCTTGACTCCGGCACAACACCTGCTTTATGTCTTACTGCTATTTTAGTTAATCCTGCACACTTTTCTCAACATATAGATTAGATCGAACAAATTACAATTGACTTCATCATCAAAATTCGAGATTCAACAATCTCCCCCTTTTTGATGATGACAATCAATTGATGACGGAGTTAACATTAACTCCCCCTATCTATGTGTCATACTTGAGAAAAGACACTCTTGAATTCAAAGCCTTTGAATTCAAGTATCAAACTAATAAGTTAAATTCATTTAAACTTATCAACATACACATCATAATTACTATCATGATCTAATATTCTCAAAATGATGTTAAGACATGACATTCATTTTCAAGTATGATATTTCAAATATGAAAGATGACAAAGATAGCAATTCATCATTCTTTGACAAGATATCAATTGTAAAATAGCAAGTTAAGCTCTAGATATCTTATCATAATAAAGAAAATTTATCAAGCAAACATTTCAAGTATATATGATGAAATACATTGCATACATCTGTTATCAATTTACCACATTTTGGTATTATTTCTCCCCCTTTGTCATCAACAAAAAGGAGAACGATTTAACAATGCAAGTGTGGTAAAAATTCATGCCACATTTTAATTTGTAAACTAATTATATTTCAAGCATTCATGGTATAATTCAAAAGTTCTTACATTAAAAGTTATAAATATTAAAGAGATAGCTTCCATCAACTTCTCCCATTTTTTCATCAAAACTTGGCATGAAGAAGGAAAGTAATAGGGAAATCCATTAAGAACCAACTTTATGAAATGATTTGAATCAAGTCAAAAACGATAAAAGAGTTTCATTAAATCATGCTTCAATTTTCATAAGGATCAAGATATTCATGTGAAATCAAATCAACTCCAATTGTTAGGATCAAGATATTAATATGAAATCAACTCCTCACTCTTGCAAGTGTTCATCTCATACTAAAAATTTATCTTTCAAGGATCAAGATATCCATTTATAAAATTCATCTTTCATGAGAAGACTAAGAAGCGTCATATGAAAAAAAAATTCATAAGTCAAATCCATTTCTCATTAAAAAAAAAAATCACAAGAGATAAACCCATAAGAGATGTATTTGTTAATGAAATCCATGAAGTGATTAAGTGTATCAAAAATCATTAAGTAATGGAGCAAGGGTATGAAGTAAATGTTAGAACCCTTGCAGATTCTAAACTTGGGGTTGATCTCTTTAGGGGATCGGCCTCCTTGGAACTCTATAGGGGTTCCTCCCTCCAAATTGTTGCTCAAAGGCTGCAGAAAAGATTCATCTATTGCTTATGAAAAGAGGAGGAATACATGATTATTTATAGGGCTTCTAAACCCTAACTCCTAATAGGACTCCTACTCAAGACTCCTACTTCTAACCAACTCCTAATAGGACTCCTACTCAAGACTCCTATGCCTTTACAACTCCTAATTCTTCTCTAAGAAATAACCTCCTAACCCTAGCCGTCCTCTTCACATCTTTAATAGGGGTCGGCTTAGGTAGGTTTTACATGAATGTCCCTCTCAATTAGGGCTCTTCTAGCTAGAGTCCTAACAAACCCGCCCTCTTCAAATCAGCCTTGTCCTCGAGGTTGACGATTCATGAATTTTGGGAATTTGATCTTCAAGTCATCATAGTTCTCCCAAGTGGCATCTTCTATTAGTAGTTTCACCCACTGTATTAGCACTTTAGTAGTAGGTCGTCGTCGTCGAGTCACGATCTATCGATCAATAATGATACTTGGCTGGGTCAGGAGTTCTCCTTGGATAGTCATATTTGGCGGGTGACTTTGGGCTATCTCCAAGCACTTATTTATAACTTTTGTCTGGCCGTTGATTTATGGATGATATGTCGTACTCTTTTTCAATTTAGTACCCTGCATATGGAATAACTTTGTCCAAAATCTGCTCGTGAAGATGCAAGTAGAATTTATTATAAGTACAATGTGTCCCTTATAGTGTAATTCTTTTGAGTCCCAATTGTATTGAGCCACGGAGCTTGGTGCCTCCTCCAATTTTTTTATAATCTTACTAGTCTCTGAATCTTCCTGCCATTCTATCTTAATATCCTCAAGGAAGTCGCTGGTCGAAAGTGAAATGATCGAAACTTCAGTTTGCTCGGGTAGCTGCGAAAGCGCATCTGCAAGAACATTCTCTTTCCTATTTTTGTAAGTTATTTCATAATCAAATCTAAGAAGTTTTGTTACCCATTTTTGCTGCTCAGGGGATGATATCTTTCGCTCCAAAAAGTACTTGAGGCTTTTATGGTTGGTTTTAATTTGAAATCGTCGACCAATTAAGTAGGGTCTCCACCTCGTTGTTGCGCGCACAACGGCGAGCATCTCCTTATCATATGTTGACTTATTTTGATGGGAGGGAGATAATGTCTTGCTAGTGTATGCAAGTGGTCGACCATCTTGCATGAGAATGACTCCAATTCTGACTCCAGATGCGTTGGCCTCAATAACGAAGGGTTGATTGAAATCTGGTAGTATTAGCACCGTTGTCGTCGTCATGGCTGCCTTAAGTTTGTCGAAGACAGCGGAGGCTTTGTCCAACCATTGGAAGACATCTTTTTCTAGTAAGGAAGTAAGTGGTGTACTGATCTTTCCATAGTTTTTCATGAACTTGCGGTAGTAGCCTATTAAACCTAGAAAGCCATGTAGCAATTTTATGTTCCTCGGGGTCAGCTAGTTTTGCATTGCTCCAATTTTGAAGGGGTCTACTACCACACCTTCCTTTGATATGATATGCCTAAGATATTCCACCTTCTTTTGAAGAAAGCAAAAATTCATAGTGGTTGTTGTATGTTCAAAAGGTGGTTTTTGGTATGTCTTCTTCACATACTCGTATTTGATGATACCCGGATTGAAGGTCCAGCTTTGTGAAGATTTGTGCTCCCTTTTATCTAGCAATTCATCTACTACTGGAATAGGGTATTTATCCTTGATGGTTATGCCATTGAGAACTTGGTAATCCACACATAATCGCCATGTTCCGTCCTTCTTTCGTATGAGGATCACCGGTGAAGAGTAGGGGCTGCAACATGGCTGAATAACTCTTGTTTCGAGCATCTCTTTTATAATCCTTTCTATTTCATCCTTCTGAAGATGTGGATATTGATATGGCTGAGCATTTGCTGGAGATTTGCTTGGAAGAATCGTTATACAATGATCAAGCCGACAGGTAAGAGGTAGGTTGCGCGGTTCGTCAAATATATCTGAAAATTCAGCAAGCAAAGGAAGTAGATTTAGATCTTCAAATTCTATTGGCTCTCCCTTAGTTTGCTTCTCAAGTTATACCAAAAAGCCGCTGCATGCTTTATGCAAAACCTTCTCCATTTGTTGTTTGCAAATCGTTGTTATGTCGCCCCCACATTTCCCATGCAATGTCACATGTTTCTCCATACTGTAAAATCTCATAATTAGTTTCATAAAATTCCAGGAAATATCACCTAATGTTGTCAACCATTTAATTCTGAGCATGGCCTCATGATTGTTAAGAGGGAGAAGGAAGAAATCTGCAATTATCTCTTGGTTCTGTAGCAATAGTTTCTCTTGCGGGCACCTACGATCATATTTCAAAATCCATCCATTAATGTCAATATTGTATACATTATTTTGTTTTAGAGCAATCATAGATGTGTTTTTGTATGATTTTTCTATAATACAAGCATTAGATTCAAATGTAACAATATATCCTTTATCACACAATTGACTAATGCTCAAAAGGTTATGCTTTAAGCCATCAATTAACAACAAATCTTTGATAAAAAAATTGGATGTGTTACCTATAGTTCCTTTGCCAATGATATTATCCTTGTTGTTGTCTCCGAATGTGACATATACTTCGTCTAGGCTAGTAAGCTTAGAGAATTGAGATGAATCTTCGGTCATATGCCTTGAGCATCCATTATCAAGGTACCCATTTGACCTTGGGTGCCTCAAAAATCGATTGGCTTAACTTATCATTTTGCATTGAATTCTTTACTATTCCTTTAGGAACCCAAATCAATTTGTATGGACTACACTTCTTAAATGGACAATGATAAGCTACATGGCCAAGTTTGCAATAAATGTTGCATTTGTTTGGGGTGAAGTATATAAGATAGGGCCTTTAACAAAGGTGATTGGATTTTGGTGAGAGCTACTCACAAATCCGATTCCACTTCTTTTATGAACGTGACTCTTATTGGCAAGGATCATGTTCAAGGACTTGTTACCAACCTCAAATTTTTCTAAGGTTTCTTTGAGTAGCAAGTTTTCCTTTCTAAGTGTTTTTACTTCATGGCATTTCGTACATGGAGCTAAACTATCATTATGCTCAACTTTTAATCTATTGTAATCACTAACAAGAGAATCATGCTCCTTTTTTAATAATTTATATTTTTTATTAATTGATTTGCATTCATCAAATAAATCATGAAAAGCATTTAATAGTTCATCAAATGATAAATTTGTATGAATTGAACTTGTTACCTCATCTCCAATGGCCATTAGTGCATAGTGAGGAACTTACTTGGTGTTGGTTGGCTCCTCTTCTTCGGATGCATTTGAGTCATCCTATGTTGCTTTGAGAGCCTTCTTCTTTGGTGTTTTCTTCTTAGCTTAGGGACATTCACTCTTGTAGTATCCCAACTTCTTGCATTCGTAGCATATTACTTGATCTTTCTTATATTCAAATTTATTTTTAGTATCATTTTTAAATTTATTCTTTCTTATAAATTTTTTAAATTTTCTTGTTAAAAGTGCCAAGTCTTCATCAAGGTCCTCATCACTTGAGTTTTCTTTCAAGTGGTCTTCTTGGGTTCTTAGTGTCATATCCTTCCTGTTCTTTGGAAGGATATCCTCAAGCTCTTCATGAGCTTTACAAGTAATCTCATAGGTCATTAGTGACCTAATTAATTCTTCGAGAGAAAAATTAATTTAAATCTTTGCCCTCTTGAATGGCCATAACTTTAGGGTCTCAACTCTTTGGAAGGGTTCTTAAAACTTTATTAACGAGTTCAAAATTTGAGACCTTTACCAAGTCCTTTTAGACCATTGACGACATCTGTAAATCAGGTATATATATCTCCAATGGTCTCACTCGGTTTCATCCCAAATAACTCATAAGTGTGTACTAAAAGATTAATTTTTGACTCCTTCACTCTACTAGTGCCTTCATGAGTCACTTTGAGTGTGTGCCAAATATTAAAAGATGTTTCACAAATTGACACTCGATTAAACTCGTTTTTATCTAATGCATAAAATAAGACATTTATAGCCTTGGCATTTAAAGTAAAAGTCTTCTTCTTCAACTCATTCCAATCGTTCAATGGAAGATAATACTTTTAAAAACCGTTTTCGACAACGTTCCAAAGCTCAAAATCTATTGAAATTAGGAAGATCCTCATTCTAGTCTTCTAATATATGTAATCTGTCCCATTGAACATGGATGGACATTTAATTGAATGACCCTCTTGGTCGTTGGCAAATGCCATCTCTCTTGGGTTTTAAACCAAATGAGAGTGAACCTTGTTCTGATACCAATTGTTAGGATCAAGAGCGGCACTAAGAGGGGGGGGGGTGGTTGGGGTGAATTAGTGCAGTGGAAAACTTTCACGATTTCAAAAGTCTACGTTTCAATTAGAACCGATTCCAATGAAAATTGTTTTGTAAGGAGTTTAACTTGAAAGCGTATGTGAGTGTAGAGAAGGCAATAAGAAGGTAATGTAACTTGCAGTAATAAAACTTGCACAAATTGAAAAGCAATCCAGAATTTAGAGTGGTTCATCTTTGTGACCTACATCCACTTTCAGATTCCTCATCCGTCAGGTCACCGACGTCCACTAAAGGCCTTCCTTCAATAGGAAAAGACCAACCACCTCTTATAATGCTTTATCCATTTCACGGGTTTAGGAGAGAATCCTTATAAGTCTCACACCTCTCTTGAATGATCTCAAAACTTAGAAAGGGAGGAGGAGAACTCTATCACTTGTTTACAATACTTTTACACCCCAACAACTCAAGATTATCTCAATGCTCTCGTGCCCTTTCATACAGAAAAGGGTGGGATTTTTATAGGCCCCAATGGCTTAAAAAATGGAGCCAAAAAGTGTCTAATCCCAGATTTCTGGGGTCCTAGCGGTACCACCGTCATTACTGGGTGGTACCACCATGTGACACCTGACACTGGGTGGTACTACCGCCCAGTCTGGGTGGTACCATCGCTTGACATATCTCGGAGACCGCGCTTTAGTAGTACCATCGCTTGACAGGGGCGGTACCACCGCTGGTAGCAATAACTACCGGCGGTACCATCGCCCAGACCACCTAGGAGACTAGGTCTTCTGGTCGGTGCCACCGCTGGCCATGTTTTCAGGGGCTAATTGGGCTATTCAATCCAGCCTAAATCAGCCCTATTAAGGGCCAAGTTGGCCCCTAATTAAGTTAGTGGGATTACCTCTCAATCCTAACTTAATTTACGCTCTAACTACAATAATTAAGACATGATCACAACACTTCTTGTTCCGGTACGTCAATTGCTCTTCCGGTAAGCTTTTAGCGTATATCCGACAAACTCTCGGCAATGCTCTAACGGACTCCTAGCAAGCTCTTGGACTTTACAACGATCTTCTTGGAAGTTCTGATAAGCTTTTTTGGCAAGCTCCTGAACTTTTCGATTGGTTCCGGCAGAACTTCCGACGAACGTCCGGAATTCCGACAAACTCTCAAACTCCCAACGTGATCTTGATCTTGACTCCGGCACATCACCTGCTTTATGTCTTACTGCTATCGTAGTTAATCCTGCACACTTTTCTCAATATATAGATTAGATCAAACAAATTATAATTGACTTCATCATCAAAATTTAAGATTTAACAAAAACATCATTACATCATTACTTCTCCCCCTTTATCATCAATAAAAAGGAGAAAAGTACAACCAGCAAGTTTTTGAATCGTTCGAGTTTTACATCACTTTAAAATATGCAAGCTAGCAAGTTTTAGAGATGTGAAAGTTAGCAATATTTGCTTCTTGAGATGGGCAAGATTGCACTTTTGCTTCTCTTGAGATGTGCAAGATAGCACTTTTGGTTCTTGAGATGCTAGCAATTTTCTTCTCCTCTTTGTCATTATAAAAAAAGAAAAGAGAAGAGGGGAATAATTCAATAGTGTAAAAATTTCAATCATCACATGAAAGATAAATCTGAAATATCTTGAATCATTTCGACAAGTCTTCTTTTATAAATAATGAAAAGAGAGAATCATAGGAAATACTCTTGATTTAAAAAGAAAACTCAAGTCATTAAAACCAAAAAATCAAGATAATAATCCGAAAAATATATAAGAATAATTCATGTATTTGAAAGATTTAATATACCTAATTCTCTTCTAATAAAATTAAGTTGTTCCTCATTCAATGGTTTTGTAAAAATATATACTAATTGATGTTTTGTATCAATAAACTCTAAAGATATATCATGATTATTAATATGATCTCTAATAAAATGATGTCTAATATCAATATGTTTAGTTTTAGAGTATTGAATGTGATTCTTTGTTAAATATATTATACTAGTGTTATCACATTTTATAGGAATATTTTTCAAGCAAAGTCAATAGTCTTCTAAGGTATTTTTCATCCAAATAACTTGTGCACAATATACACCTACTGCTACATATTCAGCCTTGGTTGTATATAATGCAAAAGAATTTTGTTTCTTGAAAGATAAAGAAATTAGTGAATGACTTAATAGTTGACATGTTCTATGTGTGCTTTTTTTATCTATTGTACATCCAACAAAATCCGCCTCGATATAAGTAATTAATTCAAAATTTTTAGTTCTTGGATACCATAATCCTAGATTAGGAGTTCTTTTTAAGTACCTATAATTTTTTTTAATAACTTTTAGGTAAGATTACTTTGGATTAGATTGAAATCTAGCATAAAGTCCAACACTAAACATAATAACTATTAGGATCGAGTTGGCACTAAGAGGGGGGGGTGAATTAGTGTAGCGATAAAAATCACGTTGAGTCAAAAATCTTCGTACGATGAAAATCGATATCAGAAAGATGAGTTTAACTTGAAAGCTCGTGTTTGTAAGCATAGTGAAAGTAAAGCAGTTTGTAATGAAAGTAAGGAGCAAAATAAAAATATAAACTAGATTTTTATAGTGGTTCGATCGTCGTGACCTATATTCACTCCCGATTCCTCTTCCGTCGAGGCCATCGGCATCCACTAATGGTCTTTCTTTAATGGGTGAAGACCAACTACTCTTACAACTCAATTCTCTTTTTGATAGGTTCATGAGAGAACCTTTTACACCCTCACTACCTCCTCTCTTAAACTTCACCAACACTTAGAGCTTGAAAGGAGTTCTCACAAGATTACAATAGTGTTTTTCTTCCTTTTTTGCTCTCAATTCTTGTATAATATGAGTAGGGATGAGAGGGGTATTTATAGGACCCAAGTGAATTCAAACTTGGAGCCAAAAAGAAACTTGCCTTCGCGCCCAGCACCCGGTGAGCAGTTGTTTATGGACTTGCAACTGTTCGTTCTACCTTCCAAAGTCCTTGTTTTCCTCCTTTCTCTCTTTTCTCCTATGCACACAAGGTTCTTGCTGAATTGCTTGTAAACCTTTCCTCTTTTTGAGATGTTGGGACTTGTCCGTCATTTGTTTTTAATATAATCAACTTTCTGTTTTACAGGTCCTTCGGGACCTGTACGAGGTTGCAACTAGGCTGACCCTTTGTAGACATATATGTTGCAAGGGTGCCTCATGACTTAGGCAATCTTAGCTAAGTCCTAGAAGTTGGTGCAAGGGTGCTTCGCGACTTAGGCAACTCAAGCTAAGTTCACATTTGGCCGTAACGGTGCCTAACGACTTAGGCGATTCCAATTAATTCCATGACATTGTGGTATCAGAGCAAGCAAGCAATTTGAACAAGCAGTGAAGGAACTTTGCAATTTCACCATGGCAAAGTATCGTGGTGAATCAAGCAAGACAGGGCAAGTTGGAACCTTGCCCAAGCAACCACAAGTGGACTGCAAGTGCATACTCGCTCTCTTGCTATTGGAGCCGCTCAAGAGGAGTGCGAAAGCAAACATGATGAGCGAGAAGTTGGCTACTCTCTGTAAGTGGAGGAGGCACAATCTGGAGCACCAACTATGAAGAAGAGCCATAAGGAGAGACTCACAATGGTGGAAACCTGCTTGGATGTTCTTAAAGCAAGCTTGGAGGAACTCTACCATGGGCAACGAAGGCTTCTTGGGGTAGAGAGCTCGCAAGAAGAAGCTGAATCCCGGATCGACGTGGTTGAGGCCCTAGTCAATCGACTATCAGATAACACCAAAGGCTCCGTGTAACATCTGTAGGAAGTTGTGGCAGAACTCACTTCTAGGGTGACCATGCTCACAAGGGCATTGAATGCGAGAGGAAGTAACACCCGCGTTACACCGCCATAAAACTTGAGGGCACCCGAGCCGCATTGTTATGGAGGTGCCAGAGATGTTAAAGAGCTCAAGAATTTCCTGTTCGATATAGAACAATACTTTCAAGCTACGAGGCCTGATTCTGAAGAAACCAAAGTTTCAATTGTAACCATGTATTTGAATGGGGATGCAAAAGTTTGGTGGAGAACCCATTGGGAGAAGATCCAATAAGGTTGGTGTCAAGTGGACACATGAGAAGACTTAAAGTGAGATTTGAGAACTCAATTTCTACTTGAGAACACAGAGTTCATCGTAAGGAGGAAACTAAGAAAACTCTGCCAAAGTAGTTCTATTCAATACTACATGAAGTAATTTTCTGCACTAATGTTGGACATACAGGACATCTCCGAGAAGGATAAGCTGTTCAGCATCCTCGATGGTTTGAAGTCATGGGCTCAATAAGAACTACATCGAAGGAATGTCACTGATGTGATTGGGGCAATTATTGCCACAAAAAGGCTCACCAACTTTGTTTTCTCTAAGGACCCAGGAAAAAGGAAACAATCTTCAAGAAATCATCCTCTAAAATATTCTCGAGGAAAGGAGCCTAGGGGCGAACAAAGGAAGAAGAGTTCCCACAAAGGGCCAAGCTCAAAAGCAAGGCCCCGAAACCTGGCAGATACTTCTTATGTGGAGGGCCGCACATGGTGAGGGAGTGCCTATAAAAACAGGCACTCAATATTTTAATAGTTTCCATCCATCCCCCTAAATCAGGAAAGGGCAAAGTCGTCGCCCTCAGTTCAAGTAGTTTAGAATCTAGCAGCAACGATGAGGAGTCGCAAGGTCCCTGAATGAGAGCAATGCATTTATTAAATGCATTACGGGGTCAAGTGGGGGAGAACATGAAGGCAAAGCCATTGAAAGCAGGGAGTAGCGAACTGATGTACATGGACATTAAGCTCAATGGCCAAATAACTTATACAATAGTGGATATGGGCACTACCTATTGGGAAATCTTGGGGGCGACATCACATGCGCAGTGGAAGAACAAGAAAATAAAATCCCCAATTTCCCAAAAAAATGTTCGTCGTCATGCAAAGATAAGCGTCCTCCTCTCTTACGGTGATCCACACAATAGGGCTATGACTACACTCCTCAAAACTCTAGACCTGCTCTGAGGTGGAGAGGGGGAAGAGAATAGGAGAGGCAAGCAAAGGCTCTAGCCTATGAACCATAGAATCCCTCCTATTTATAGAGGTACCCTATCAAACCCTAATGGATCCTCCCCTATTGGGTTTTAGATCTGCATCCAACTACACAAGCCTCTTAGATTAGTGGATCTCTATCCAATAAACTCTTATGGGCTCTTATTATATCTCATCCATATTATCCAATAATTCAGGGGCTTATTGGATATCCAATAAGTCAATGGCTCCGGCGGATATTCCTCTCATAACGCCGAGAGTGGATGATCCTCTATCAACACTCAATAGCCCTCGTAAGGTCGACTGTCACTCCCAATGACCAATTGTACTAGATCTGGGACATCCAAACCTATAAGTCCATTATTAAAGAATGAAGTACTCATATAGGACATCCTTGGTATCTCAAGTCTAAGGACCAGATACACTATTGGAACTACAAAATTGATGTCTGACAATAAGGCATCATCAACCATCCAGCATTTCGTAAGCCGATTAATCAGTGAACTTATTCTCCAATGAGCATTTGTACTGTATCACTAGTGTCCCCACACGAGCAGCTATGAGACCAGCTGTATCCATCATATGGACGGGTATACAACATACTAGTCTATCTAGTTATCTCGATGTCTCTCTCGAGTAACCTATGACCGGGATTATTTAGGATCTGTGTTTAAAGGTGAATCGGTCTCATTATTGTGATCTCATCACGATCCGATTCTCATTGCACAGATCCAAGGATATCACAATATATATATGCATATATGCAATAGTCAATATAAAGTGATAAATGCCAAAATATAATAAGCAAAAAGATTCCGTGTCAAGTCACACGTGCCATCACTCACATGATTGGCTTGTTGGGCACTTATGACTAGCAATCTCCCACTTGACCTAAAACCAATCACTTATGTGTCTGATCCCCATCAGACCCCTATGGCGCTCAAAGACAATATAAGACAATGGCTTTGTCAGTGGATCTGCATTGTTATCTTCGGATGGAACTCTTTCCACTACTACATCTCCTCGGGTCATGATCTCTCCAATAAGCTGGAACCTCCTCAGAACACTTTTGATGAGACCCGGGTTCCCTTATTTGAGTAATCGCCCCATAGTTGTCACAATATAAGAAATCAGCTCATCGTTACTTAGCCCAACTCCTAGATCTATGATGAACTTCTTTATCCAGACTCTCTCCTTTGCTACCTGTATTGCAGAAATGTACTCCACCTCTATGGTCGAGTCAGCAGTAGTATCTTGCTTGGAACTCTTCCAGCACACTGCTCCTCTATTCAAGGTGTACACATATCCTGAATTTGACTTGCTATTATCGACATTAAATTGAAAACTTGAGTTCGTGTAGCCTTCAACCTTGAGGCTACTACCTCCATATGCTAGTAAAAGATCCTTGGTCCTTCTCAAATACTTAAGGATACATTTACTGCTTTTCAATGCTCCAAGCCTGGATCCGCCTGATATCTGCTCATGACACTCAGAGCATACGTTATATCAGGCCTAGTATATAGCATGACATATATGATAGACCCTATCGCTGAGGCATAAGGTATCATATCCATGTTCGCCCTTTTTTCAGGAGTGTTTGGGGACATACTCCTAGAAAGCGATATCCCATGTCTCATCGGTATGAGACTTCTCTTGGAATTTTTTATGCCAAACTTTTTTATAATGATATCTATGTACTTGGACTGGGACAAGTCAAGCATCTTCTTGGATCTATCTCTATAGATCCGAATCCCCAAGATATAGGATACTTCTCCTAAGTCCTTCATGGAGAAGTGTCTAGATAACCAAGTCTTTACTATGGATAGCATTCCTACATCATTTCTAATGATCACGATGTTATCCACCTATAACACCAAAAAAGTGATAGCACTTTCACTTACCTTTCTGTATACACAAGGCTCATCTTTATTCTTAGCGAAGTTATAAGATCTGATTGCCTCATCAAATCTTATGTTCCAACTTCGGGAAGCTTGCTTTAGTCCATAAATGAATTTAAGCAACTTGCACACCTTATCTGGGTAGTCCTTGGACACGAATCCCTCAGGTTGTATCATATACACCTCCTCCTCGAGGTTTCCATTGAGAAATATGGTTTTCACATCCATCTATCATATTTTATAATTATAGTGTGCTGTAATAGCTAATAGAATTCGGATAGATTTTAACATTGCTACGGGTGAGAAGGTTTTGTCATAGTCAACACATTACCTTTGATGATACCCCTTAGCCACTAGCCTTGCTTTATAGGTCTCTACCTTTTCATCTACTCTGATCTTTTTCTTAAAGATCCACTTGCAACCAATGGGTACAATATCTTCGGGTGCATCAACTAGGTTCCAAACCTTGTTGGAGTATATAGAATCTATCTCAGAATTCATGGTTTCTTACCATTTCCCGAAGTCTATACTCATAATAGCCTCCTCATAGGTCTAAGGATAAATATTCTCAACATCCTCTCCTCTAATATATCCCACATATCTCTCAAGAGGATGAGATACTCTGTCGGACCTACGTAAAGTTGGAACTTATGTATTAGGTACCTGAACAGACTCGGGCTGTAGAGTGGTGCTTGAGCTAGGTTCTCCAACCTCATTCAACTCTATCATGATCCCACTATCTCCGCCAAGAATATGTTCCTTCTCAAGGAACACTGCTCTCTTAGCTACAAAGACCTTTTGGTCTTTGATATGATAGAAATAATACCCACAAGTTTCCTTGGGGTATCCCACGAACTTGCACCCCTCTATCCTCGATTCCAACTTATCGGGGTTGTGTCTTTTAACATGGGCAGGGCAGCCTCAAATCTTAACAACCTTAAGATCAGGCTTCTTCCCTTTCCATATCTCATATGGTGTAGACATTACTGACTTAGTTGGAACTCTGTTTAGAAGGTAAGCTACGGTCTCTAGGGCATATCCCCAGAATGAGATGGGTAGGTCAGTGAAACTTATTATGGACCGTACTATGTCTAACAGCATACAATTCCTCATTTCAGACACACCATTGTGCTTAGGTATATAAGGAGGTGTCCATTAGGATAAAATCCCATAGTTCTTGAGGAACTGGGTAAACTCTGTATTTAAGTACTCACCTCCTCGATCTGATCAAAGAGTCTTGATACTCTTTCCAATCTGGTTCTCCACTTCATTCTTATACTCTCTGAATTTTTCAAAGGCCCCGGACTTGTACTTCATTAAGTACACATATCCATACATTGAGAAATCATTAGTAAAGGTAATGAAGTAGGAGTAATCACCAATGGCATGAGTTGACATAGGTCCATATATATCACTATGTATGAGTTCCAGCAGCTTAGTGGCTCTCTCTCCAGTTCCACTAAATGGAGAGTTGGTCAGTTTTCTATGAAGACAAGGCTCGCAAGTTGTATATGACTCGTAGTCGAATGGATCTAGATATCCATCATTTAGCAACTTTTGAATCCTTCTCTCATGGATGTTGTTGAATCTCAGATTTTGATGATGAAACTAATTGATTATGTTTAGATGTTTAATTGCATTTTGAGTGATGCAGGTCTACTCGATCAGGATTTGACAGTTAACGCAGGAGGAATTGACGTTGCGTCGGAGGAGATCACGTAAGGATATTGGACGACAGAAGGCTTTGGACGTCGGGCATCGGGGCAAGGAGAGCGGAATTGCACCAAGGATATCGGGGTTGCGGAGGTCAACCATCGATTGGGCAACAAGACGCAAGAGAGGACGATGCGCTGAAGAATCAGACGAAGCGCTAACCAATAACGTGCCGGGCAACAGAATGTCAATTCACGTTGTAATAGTTGTGTAGATCGGAGTAGAGTTTTGGCTTATGTGTGCAGGATTAACTATGATAATGATGAAGATATAAAAGCGAAAACAAAGTGTCTGAGTCAAAAAGGATTTGTTCTTGAGTTCGAGAGTTCGATGAAGTCCGAAGGTTCGTCGGGGAATCTTTGTCGAAACCAGCCGAGAGAATGAGTAGGGAGCTTGCGAAGGGTTTTTTCGGAAGCTCACCGGAAGGTTCGTTGGAAGTTCACGGAGCTCACCGAGAAATATCTGGAGCTTGCCGAAGAAGCTCGTTGGAACTTCGCCAAGATCAAATCGTGAAGTCTAGGAGCTGCTTGGGAGTCATAGAATGGTTTCCAGAGTTTATCGGAAGACCGGCGAGGAAGTTCATCGGGAAGAAGTCTTGACTTACGAACTTTATAATAGATTAGAAAATATCTTTAAATTTATAGTTAGTATGTTAATTAGGGTTAGGATTAGGTGTTAATTCTATAACCCAAGTAGGGGCCAATTGGGCCCAAGTTTGGATTGGTTTGGGCCAAGTTTGGAGCCCAACCAGTGAGTTGAATTGGCCTAGGCAGTGGCACCGCCCAGCACCCGAGATCTGGGCAGTGGCACCGCCAAACCCACGTTAGTGTCGAATCGACAAAGGTGGCACCGCCATTGATAGCAGTGGCACCGCCAAAGATCGGAACAACGAGAATTCAAATTTGGAGCCCAAATTTGAATCCTCTTGAGGCCTATAAATACCCCTCAAATCAAATTTGAGATTACAACTTTTGAGCAGCAATTGTTTGAGAGAAAGGCCTTAGAAAAGTCTTAGCTAGTCTTGTTTTCAATTTGCTAGTGTTCACCTCCTTCTTTCTTGCTGAAAATCTGTAAGAGAGTGAACTGCTTGTAAAAAGTTGTAAGAGGGGTATTCACCCTTCCCTTTCAAGAGATTTGCTAGTGGAAGGTGGGAGCCTTATCGAAGAGGGGCCTCGCAAGTGGATGTAGGTCACTTGACCGAACCACTTTAAAAATGGCGTAATCTCTGGTTTGCATTTCATTACTGCTATTTACATTACTGCAAACCTTCTTACTTGCTTTGTTTCATCATTACCTTTGCTGCACAACTTTGCGAATACGCTTTCAAGTTAAGCACTTCTGATTCCGATTTTTATCGTACAAAAGATTTGTCGAAATCAATGTTTTAATCCGCCGCACTAATTCACCCCCCTCCTCTTAGTGCCACTCCGATCCTAACAGATGTGATCTAACCTATAATGCCACAAGTATGCACTGTTCACCTCATCTCGTTTCCTCTTAGACACACTTACATTCATGATATGTGAAGCAGTATCTAGTATAAATAAACCATTATGTAATGTTCCTCTCGTCAATCTCCTCGACTTTGCCATAATCTACAACAAATTACAGATGTGATATGTGTTAGGATCGAGAGCACTAAAGAGGGGTGAATTAGTGCAGCGGAAATCTTTCAGCGATTTAGAAACAAAAACTGCGTTCGTCCGATAAAAACGATTTCGATGTAAAAGCCGATTCACAGTTTGTATCTAAGTGCAGTTTACGCAGTTTGCGTCTCAATGCAGTTTTGCGTCTAAATGTAGTTTGCGTCTAAATGCAGATTGCGTCTAAGCGCAGTTTGCATTTAAGCGCAGATTGCGTCTAAGCGCAGATTGCGTCTAAGCGCAGTTTACGTCTAAACACAGTTTGCGTCTAAGCGCAGTTTGCGTCTAAACACAGTTTGCGTCTAAACACAGTTTTACGTCTAAGTGCAGTTTTACGTCTAAACGCAGTTTTGCGTCTAAACGCAGTTTTAAGTCTAAACGCAGTTTTACGTCTAAACTCAGTTTACGTCTAAACGCAGTTTTTACGTCAAAGCGTAATTTTACGTCTAAACGCAGTTTTGCGTCTAAACGCAGTTTTGAACTTTGAAAGCGTTTTTTATGAATACATGAAAGCAATTTGCAGTTATAAATGGAATCAAAACGTAGCGTAAACTGTAGTGTAAAGATAGTAAAAAAAAACATCGATTACGCCTCGAATGTAGATTGGGAAAGATCAAAACTTAGAGACTCGTTCAAAAAAGCGCAGAGGGCAGTAGCTATGTAGGAGGTTTGCAGTAATGATAAAGTGCTCAAAGTAAAAGCAAACCAGAGATTTAGAGTGGTTGGTCGGTCTTGACCTACTCCACATTTGGCTTCCTCCCAGGCGAGGTCACCGACGTCAACTAGCTGCCTTCCTTCAATGGGCTAAGGCCAACTGCCCTTTACAGTTTCACTCCTTTTGATGGGCTCAGGGAGACAACCCCTTACAGAACCTTTCTCTCCTCACTTTTACAATTCAGAAACTTAAAGAACAGAAGGAGGAGACTTAAAGGCTTTTTACAACAATTTTGAGCTCAAGAATCATAGAGAAGATCAAGATTTCGGTGTAGGTCTCTTACTCTTTTTGTGCTGAATGGGTGGGGTATTTATAGGCCCCAACCCAGTTCAAATTTGGAGCTCAAAACGATCAAATCCCGAATTTAGGGATCAAAGTGGTTACACCTCTCGATCGGAGAGGTTGCACCGCCGGCGAGCTCGAAGACCGAGCCTCTGGCGGTGCCACCTCATCGAGGCGGTTGCACCTCTCTCGCCGAGCTCGAAGATCGAGCTCAGGATTTAACCGCTTTGGACCGAGAGAGGTTGCATCGCTGGCAGAGCTTCGAGATCGAGCCCAAGCGGTTGCACCTCTTGGTGGGCGGTTGCACCGCGAGTCTCACTGGAGACATAGCCCAGGCGGTGTCACCTCCTGGCCTAGGGCGGTTGCACCTCTCGGTAGAATCGAGGTCCGAATGGTTAGCTCCATTCGCCCAATTTCAATCTTTTCAGGGCCCCATTGCCCCAAGATTAAGTTAATGGGATCACCTCCCATTTTCCAACTTAATCAATGTGCTAACCACGATTAAATCTAAGACAATTTCTGCAGCTTTGCTCGATCGTCAATCGCTTCTTCCGCGAAGTTTCTCGAACTTCCAGTCGATCATCCGATGAACCCTCGGTGATTCTTCGTGGACTTCCGACAAACTCCTGGACTTTGCAGCGATCCACTTGGCGAAGTTCGACGAGAGCGAGCTTGGCAGCAAGCTTACGGACTTCGGATCTTTTCTTGCAGAACCTCCGACGACCGTCCGAACTTCCGGTGAAACTCTCGAACTCCCAGCGTGATCATGATCTTGACTCGGCAAGAACTCCGCTGCTTGTCTAATTTTCATCGTAGTTAATCCTGCACAACAAAACAAAACTTCGATCGAGACAATTAATCCTAAACAATTTAACCAAGTTGTCCCGGCATGTCATTGGTCCTCGGCGCCGTCCAGATTCTTGGCGATCGTCCTCTCAGTAGCCTATTGCCCAATCGGCCGGTTGACTCCATAACTCCGATATCCTTGGCACAATACCCGCTCTTCTTGGCCCGATGCCCGAGTCCACGGCTCGAAGCCTTCTGTCGATACGTCGACCGATCCACCGGCCCAACGTCCAATCTTCTAACATGTTCCTCCGACACAACATGATGTTCCTGCTTTAATTGTCTCATCCTGATCGAAGCACCCTGCGTCACTCAAAACGCAGATTAAATCATAAACATATATCAAGTAGTTTCATCATCAAAATACGAGATTCAACAATATGCAATACTGGTATCCAGTACCAATGCACTATCACAAAAATCTAACAATTGGAGATTGATCATGTATGTACCTGAAGCTTCTCTAAACTTTTGATTTGCCATCTCTACAAGATACTCTTTGCAGTTCCTCTTCTGGTGCCCATCTTTACCATAGTGGAGGCACTGGCCTTTGTCCTTTGCCGGGTCTTTCTTAGCAACCTTTGCTTTACCTGGTCTGCCCTTGCCCTTGCCCTTATTAAGGGACTTTTCTGCTTTTCTTTTCTTTCTGATCTCACTAGTGTAGAGAACTTACTTCTCCTTTTTGATAGTGCTCTCTATCTCCCTCAACATATTGAGGAGCTCTGGGAGAGTCACCTCAAGTTTGTTCATATTAAAATTCATTATGAACTATGAAAAGGAATCTGGTAGGGACTGAAGCACAATGTCCACACACAAATTATCCTCTAGGACCATTCCTAAACTTATGAGTTTTTCTATCCACTCAATCATCTTTAGGACATAGTTATGAACCGATGTCCCCTCAGTCATCGTAGCGCGGAAGAGACTCTTGGATATCTCATATTGCTGAGTCCTTCCTTGTTCCTCAAACAATTTGCGAACATGTAGGATAATAGATTTGACATCTATCTTTTTATGTTATCTCTGTAACTCAGGAGTCATAGAGCCCAATATATAACAATGAGCAAAAGTGGAGTCATCAATGTACTTCACATACCGAGTGATCTCATCCTCACTTGCCCCTTCCTCGAGCGTATGCATCACTGTATCAAGGACATAGAAGATTTTCTCTACCGTGAGAATAATTCTCAAGTTGTGGAGTCAATCCGTATAATTTAAACCAGTGAGGCAATTGACATCAAGTATGCCACGTAAGGGATTTGAAAGCAATATTTTCTGAAAATAAAGATATAGCAGAAATGAATAACATACGGATTTTGTAAGAAATAAACAATCAAGATATGAACTTTTATCTTAATATACTCCCACTATTTTACTGGCGAGTCATGCGACACCCTCAACACATGAAACGGAAGTCTTTAACAGACTTCTAGTGGGGATCAGGATCCAATCAGCGTCTTAGTGTAACCTCAAGAGACTCAACAAATCACACTAAGCCTAAAAGGTAGGCAACTCTTATCGATCATAGCTCATTGTGATTCTCGTCTTGTTCGGCCTCCAAATCACCATGGTCTTGAGAGACTCGACCAACCATGATGTTCGGTTAAGTCACCACCATCGTTACAAGATGAGTCTGATTTAATGATATACCCTCGAGGGACTCGACCAAGCATACAATGTCCTTAGGTCACCGGTGACATCTTTATGTTATAGGCAAGATAGCAAATTACGATATAGGTGAGCCTCGAGGGACTCGACCAACTTAACTTATACCGAGAATCGATCCCTACCTATAACGATAGATGGCCACGTGGGTCAATCTAATTGCCTCATGTTTACCGACTTAATATTATCGAGAGAGGGGTTTTTACGATTTGGTCTCCTAATATGACATGTCACACATATACATATTTAATATATATCTACATCACATGCAAATATATATACATATCTACTAGGTGTATAAGTAATCACAATAGATGATCATGAACTATAGCCTAATGTGATCAGGCTCGAGCCAGTGGGCCTAATCACTCACATCAAGATCTATGTGTGCAGCGGTGCATCTCTATGCCCTGTGATCATCCATCTCGTCCTTGTCTGTTCCGTCGACATCTCGATGCATCTCCATGCATCACAATCATCCATCTCGTGGGTCCCGCTATCGCATCCACGCTCCCGCTACGCCTCCTCACGTGATTACAACTTAATCATAGGCACGCAGGCCTGATAATAAACAAGAAATATAATAGAGGTTCGCATGCCCCAATAATAATAATCACAAGTATACATATCACACGGTCCATGATCATCTGTCTACACATCATACATCACATGTATAAATCATCATCATGTAGGACTACTAGATAATAATAATCAATTAAATCTTTTAATTAATTAGTATTTTATGAAATCAGAGACATGTAGAAAATTTTTAGAATTTTGAGGGGTATTTTTGTAATTTGGACAAAGGATAAAAATTGATATTTCTCAAATTTCCGAGGGCAAAACTATCTTTTGCTCAAGACTGCCCTAATCCCTCTCTTCTCCCTGCTTGCTGCGGGCACCGCCACCCTTGCCTGCTGGCGGTGTGCCAGCGAGCGGCGCCGCCGCTGCAAGTGGGCGCACCCCCTGCCTGCGGGGGCCACTACCCGCGGGGGCTACTCCCGCAGCCGCCACCCTATTGAATCTCGGATTTTGATGATGAAATCAATTGATGGGTTAATTGATCTAATCCATATTATTGAGTTAAGTGTGCAGGATTAACTACGATAGCCTGAAAACATAAAGTAAGTCTGCCGAAGTCAAGTTCGATGGGTGTTCGAGAGTCCTAAGATTCGTCGGAGATGTTGCCGGAACCAACCAAGAAGAAATTGGGGACTTGTCGAAGTGTTCGGAAGTCCGCCGAAGAAGATCGTTGGAGATTTGCGGAGATCACCAAGAAGGCTCGGCTACTCATTGAACTCGTTATAAGATCGGGAGCCTACTGGGAGTCCGCCGGAAGAAATCCGAGGGTGTATCGAAAGTTCGCCGGAAGATCGCCGGAAGGAGACTCGACGTTTGCCAGTTAAAAACTTGCTTAGGACTATATTTTTAGTTGTGTAGTTTGCATGTAATTAGGGTTAGGATTAAGGGATTATCCTATATCCTAGCTAGGGGCCAATTAGGCCCGAATATGGCCTGGTTTGAGCGAGATTTGAAGCCCATCCAGTGAGCCATAAGGTTGGGCGGTGGAACCGCTAGACTTGGTAGTGGCACCGCCCATAACTCAAAGGACCGGGCGATGGAACCACCGAACTGGGTGGTGGCACCACCCAGCACCCGAGAGGTCCGACAGTAGCACCGCCGGACTGGGCAATGGCATCGCCCAGCACCTGAGAGGTTCAACGGTGGCACTGTCGGACTGGGCGGTGGCATCACCCTGAACCCGAGAGGTCTGGCGATGGCACCGCCAGTACACTGTCAGTGTCAGACACTGATCGGCAGTGGCACCGCTAGCACCGGGAAACCCAAAAGCAATTCAAATTTGGAGCTCAAATTTGAATCCTCTTGGGGCCTATAAATACCCCTCAATTTTCAGCAGAGAACACAACCTTTGAGAAGTTAGAGATTGAGAAAAAGCCTTAGCAAAGTCTTGTTTTCAATAGCTTAAGTGTTCACCTCCCTCTTTCTCTTTGAAAATCTGTAAGAGTGTGAACCACTTGTAAAAGGTTGTAAGAGAGGTATTTGTATTCTCCTTCAAAGTGATTTGCTAGTGGAAGTTGGGAGCCTCATCGAAGAAGGCTTCGCAAGTGGATGTAGGTCATTTTGACCGAACCACTTTAAATTGGTGTGTTCCTTGAATGTGTGAGTGTTTACCTTTCTTAAACTGTTATTTACATAGCAACAAGCTTTCGGTTTTTATCTTCTCACTTTACTCGAACTACTTTCAGTAAGTCATTCATTGTTGAATCGAAATCTCTACTCATTTACGAAATCATTTTCAAACTTACGAGTTTTATTCCGCTGCACTAATTCACCCCCCCCCTCTTAGTGCCGCTCCGATTCTAACAATTGGTATCAGAGCAAGGCTTACTCTCATATTTGGTTTAATACCCAAGAGAGATGGATTACTCTGGTATGCAAAAGGGTCACTCTATTACACATCCGCCTATGTTTTTTTGGGTCGGATTATATATATTGGAAGACTCGTATGAGGATCTTCCTTATTTCCATAGATTGAGCTTTGGAATATTGTCGAAAATGGATTTAAAAAATCTTCTCTTCCGATGAGCGAATAGGATGAATCGGAGAAGAAGGTTTTTGCTTTAAATGTAAAGACTGTGAATGCCTTGTTTTGTGCACTTGACAAAAATGAATTTAATTATATTTCGATTTGTGATTTGGCTTTTGATATTTGGAGAACTCTTAAGGTCACTCATGAAGGCACTAGCCGAGTGAAAGAGTCCAAAATCTACATTCTTATGCATTCTTATGGACTTTTCCAAATGAAACCAAGTGAGTCCATCGGAGACATGTACACCCGTTTCACGGATATCATCAATGGATTCAAAGCTCTTGGTAAAGGTTTTTCTAACTTTGAACTAGTAACTAAAATTTTAAGATCCATTCCAAAGAGTTGGGATCTAAAAGTTACGGTCATTCAAGAGGCCAAGGACCTTAAAACATTTCCTCTCGAAGAATTTATTGGGTCTCTTATGACCTACGAAATGATATGCCATGCTCAGGAAGAGCTTGAGAATCCCCTTCTAAAGAATAGGAAGGATATGACACTTAGAACACAAGAAAACCACTTGAAAGGAACATCAAGTGATGAGAACAGTGAATATGATATTGGACTTTTAACTCAAAAATTTAAAAATTTTATAAGAAAGAATAAATTTAAAAATGACACTAAAAACAAACTTGAACATAAAGAAAACCAAGTAATATACTACGAATGTAAAAAACCAGGGTACTTCAAAAATGAATGCTCCTAAGCCAAGAAGAAGCAACCGAAGAAGAAGAAAACTTTGAAAGCAACTTGGGACGATGTAATATCCCTCACTTTTGAAAATTTATTAATAAGGATTTATATGTAAATTGGAGGACCTATATGTAAATATAGAAATTTTAAGGACTAAACTATTAAGTTATAAAAAAAAAAGGAAATAAAAAAATCGAAAATTTCGGTTTTATCCCACCGCCTCCCACGCTCTCTGTTTCCGAAACAGAGAGAGAGGAGCGGTGGGGCGTGGGGAAAAGAAGAGAGGAGGAAGAAGAGGGAGAAGAAAAGAATAGAAGAGGAAGAAAAGGAGAGGGAAGTGGGAGAGGAGCGAGAGGTGGAAGCAGCTAGGGCTGCAGCACCTCTGTTTCCTGCAGGCGGAAACAGAGGAGGCGAGGTCTCGGGCGTTGGGGAGGAGAAGAAGAAGAAGAGGAAAAAGAAGAAGAGAAAAAGAAAAAAAAGAGAAGAATGGCTGCGGCATGGGCTGCAGTGAGAAGGTGTGGGGTGTCGGGTAGGAGAAGGGAAGAAGAGGAGGAGAAGAAGGAGAAGAAGAAGAAGAGGAAGAGAAGAAGTAGAAGCGGGTGAAGTGGCGGCACCTCAGTTTCCTGCAGAAGGAAACAGAGGAGAGGAGGTGTCAAAAGCGTCGGGGAGAAGAAGGGGAGGAAGGAGAAGAAGAGAAGAAGAAGAAAGAAAAGGAGAAGGAAGAGAAGAAGGAAAGAAGTAGCAGCGGCTGCGGCTGTGGCAGCTGCAGCTGTGGCAAGGAAAGAGGAGAGGAAGGAAGAAGGGAAGGAGAGGAAGAAGAGAAGGGGAAGAAGGCTGGGCTGGACGATGGCAGCTGCAGGGGAAGAGGAGAAGGAGAGGAAACAGAGCAGGGGAGGAAGAAGAGGCTGCGGTCGTGGCTGAGGCTGCGACTGCAGCAGTACAGCTGGGAAAAAGAGAAGGAAAGGAAGAAGAAGAGAAAGGAAAAGGGAAGAAGAGAGGAAGAGGAGAAGGGGAGGCAGCTGGCAGTGGCAGCTGCAGCTGGAAGAGAAGGAGAGGAAACAGAGCAGGGGAGGAAGAAGAGGTCCCCATGGGTGGCTGTATACATTGCGACTGCGACCGCTGATGGCGGCCGCGACGTTGGCTGGCGGTGGGAGGGACAGCCTGACCGCAGCTGTGTTTGGGAAAAAAAAAAGTAGGAAAGAGAGAAGGAAGGAAGGAAAGTAGTGGAAGGGGTTGGCGTTGTGGCGGGCAAATGCAGCGGAATGACGTATAAGTGGCAATGCGTTTAGGGAAAAAAAAGAATGAATGAGAGTAAGAGAGAGAAGGTGGATCCAGGCCTCGATGTTCGACACGTGGTCTGATTCATGAAGAAAGAAAGAAAACTAATGCACAAAAGCAAAGAAGGGGGGGGACGGAGGAAAAGTAGAAAAAGGATTCGAGCGTACACCTTCTTCGAATCTTTAGATCAAAACTTTCAAAAGGCAAGTTTCCCGATCGTTTCTCCTGTAATTGTTCTAATTTTTCTTATTGCAAGTATTATGATCTTCCTCGTGCAAGTGTTCTAATCTTTCCTATTGCAAATGTCTTGATCCTTCCTTACTGCAATTTTATCTCTATATTTTGCTTTGAATACGAGGAACTTTGAATTGTTCTAGCCTTGCATTTGATGTATCTCCCGTTTAGATGAAACGATTCGAATCTATGTAACTTCTGAGATTCTGACCTTTCTACTTTTTATGGTTATAACTTCATGTATTGACCTCTGATTTGGACAAACTTATTTGATCAGAATGTAGACTCACAAAGTCTTCTTTTGATAGCTTATTTTAAGAATTCGGAGTAAGTTTGCCTACCCAAATTTTTGTTTCAAATAAGCCTGATTCGCAAAAAACAGGGGATCGTAACTCGATCTTTTGATCTTGGGCGCCTATAAGTCCCCTGTTGGAAATGTTGATTTATTCAAAGCTTATTTCATTGGAAACTAGACTCAGATCTTCTTTTGATATATGGATTGAAAGATTTGGAGTTCAAACACCTGCCCAGTTATCTATTGAATCTAACCTTATGAATTCTGCCAAACAGAGATTTTGTTCTGCGACTCTTGTTTACCAAATCATTTGTAACTCTCTCTGTTGGACAGTTCAATTCATATGAAACTTGTTTTATCTGAAAGTAGATTGAAATATCTTTCCAATGATGCATTTCTGAGTAAATTGGAGCACGATTGATAGTTTGAATCATTTGTTCAATGTGCCTTTTGAATTCTGCTAGAAATCGAGCTTTGGTCGATTTCGCCTATTTCTGGTTTCATTCCTTTGGAAATTGATTTCATCTAACCTTCTTATTTGAATTAAGCTTTATGTGATTGCTTGGAATCCTTGTACACTCTTGCTTTCATTTCCTTTCAAATCTGAATACATTTGTGAAGGATTATGTTTGCATCGTATTGACTCATAAAGGCACATGTACATTCGTTGTTCCGCATGTGCTTCCGATATGTCCCAATTTATTGTTCACAATACCCTTTTGTACTTTGGTGTTTGTGGGATTATTTGGACCTTTGCCAGAAATGGTAAAGGGTATGTGCTTAGAGCTCGCGATGCTCTAGATTATGTCTGGTGGTCATTCAGAAATGGATGAATCACATTCTGTCTGTGGTCTCACTACACCTTCTGTATGTTTGATATGATATCCAAAGCTTTAGTCGATTTCGCCTATTCTGGTTTCACTCCTTTGGAAATTGATATCCTTTAGCTTTTTTATTCAATTGAGCTTTATATTACTGTTTTGAATTCTTGTATGTTCTTGTCCTTAAAATTATTTGCATTCTTGGAAACTATTGTGTAACTTTTATGCTATATCACACTGACTCGTAAAGGTACATGTATGTTTTGTTGTTCTGCGTGTGCTTCCGATATGTGCTATTTATTGTTCATACTACCTTTTGTACTCTGGTGTTTGTGGGATTATCTAGACCTTTGCTAGAAATGGTAAAGGGTATGTGCATAGAGCCTAAGATGCTCTGTCGGCCCCCTCTGACTTCACCTAGACGTGGGTGGATGGAGCTCCCAGACGTGGGAGACTTCTGTCTGGTGGTCATTCAGAAATGGATGATTCACATTCTGTCTGCGGTCCCACTGCACCTTCTGTATGTTTGATATGATATCCAGAGCTTTGGCTATGTGTGAAATAAATGAAATGAAATGAATGCAACGTCAATTCGACGTTTCAGTTTCTGTTTCGTATTCGTTCTTTGAAATGCTCCGAAATGGTCCATACGCCATTGATATATTCCGAAATGTTTCATTTATCATTGATATGCTCCGGATCATTTCATACGCCTTTGATATGCTCCGAAATGTTTCATTTGCTATTGTTATGCTTCAAAATGTTTCATTTGTCATTGATATGCTCCGGAACATTTCCTATGCTATTGATATGCTCCAATTACTCTATGCTCCATTTGTTATGAATCAAATAGGTTTTTGAATGACATGGCACATGATTTTGTATCTAATGATATTGGTATCTTGAAAATTCTTGTATTCTGCCTCGCATTACGATACCTTGTTGAAATCATTCCTTTTGTTTTGAATATGCTTTGTCACTTGCTGAGCTGTTTTTAGCTCACTTCGTTGTTACATAAAATCTTTCAGGTCAGCTTGTCACTCTTTGAGATGTTTAGAATTGCGCTAAGGCAGTGGAGAGCTATTCAGAATTATGGGCAAGTCTTGTTGGTTATTATGTTATTATTGTATAAGCACATTTTGTATGTAATGAAATGTTGTCGATGAATCGAAATGGATATACTGTGTAAAAGTGTTAGAAGATTTCTCTTATTTGGAATTTCAGAATGTTAAATCTAGTTTATGATGATATGAACTTGTGGTGAATAATTGGAGTTCTGATTGTATAATTTATTTAGCTTGTGGATTTATAAATGTTGTTCATGTTTGTTAAGTTGGCTTGGATTGCCATAAATGTGAATTATCGAGTGATGTGATATATGATTATAAACTGCACAGGTTTTATAGATGTGAATTTGATAGAATGTTTTTCAGTGTTCTCAAATGTATGTTTGGATCCTGGATGGATTTGTGATGAAAATTTTTAATATCATGGGAATTTGAGGGGGCGTGACAGACGACTCAAGTGATTCCGAGAATGAAGAAGCTAGCAATAAAGAGGAGGCAAACTTTGCGCCAATGGCTTTAAGAGGAGAGGTATGTGATTTAATTAATAAAGATTTATCTTTTGATGAACTTTCTATCGCTTTTCACGAATTATTTGATGAGTGTAGAACTATTAGTAAGAAGTTCAATGTTAGGACTCTAGCTAGGAGAGTCCTAATTGAGAGGGACATTCATGTAAAACCTACCTAAGCCGACACCTATTAAAGAGGTGAAGAGAGCGGCTAGGGTTATGAGATTGTTTCTTAGAGATAAATTAAGAGTTGTAAAGAAATAGGAGTCTTGATTAGAAGTCTAATAGGAGTTGGTTAGAAGAAGAAGTCTTGAGTAGGAGTCCTATTAGGAGTTAGGGTTTAGAAACCCTATAAATAGCCATGTATTCCTCCTCTTTTAACAAGCAATAGATGAATCTTTTCTGCAGCCTTTGAGCAGCAACTTGGAGGGAGGAACCCCTATAGAGTTCCAAGGAGGCCGATCCCCTAAAGAGATCAACCCCAAGTTTAGAATCTGCAAGGGTTCTATCACATGGTATCAGAGCAGCGTTCTTGGCGTCTCGTTGCCCTTCCATAGCCATCCATCAACCCTCCACAACCGCCCAAAGCAATTCCCACAATTGCTTAAGAGATCGTTGTCAAATTCCACCGTCATCTCCACTACCACGGATCATCCTTTGATCTCCCCATGAATTGCAACAGGTTCTGGTTTTCTATCATACTGCTGCTGCAATTTAGTTATCCTTATTTGAAAATCAAAAAAAAAAAAAATATTCCTTTATTGCTGCATATACTTTTCGTCATAAAGTTTTCATCTATATGACGAAAGATACATTGCTAAATTCCAACCGTATAGCACCGTCTGTTTGATCTTGCTACTGTGTTTTTTCTATCCAAATTTCTACGAAATTTTTATGACATCTTTGACATTTCCTAATAGCAGATTCCCTTTGGTTTCATAAAAAAAATTCTCAATATAAACCACTGATCTTTTACGTCTAATCTGCTATACTTAAAAAAATCTTTGCAGAAAATTTCAGCTGCATATTGTTGCCTTAACCCATCTATTTGCAATCTTTTTTTTGAATGAAATTTCTTATACACTTCATAGATCATCTTGGCTTCCATCTAAGATTGATCTATAAAGAAATTCATATCTAAAAAACGATTTTTGTGTTGCTGCAAATTTTTCGTCAGTTTTTGTTGGAATTTCTCGAATGAGAATACATTATCATAACTTGCACCAATTTCCTTGCTGTTATACTGCCGAAATTTTCTTGATTAAATTAGATATCCTTGCTGTCATATAAATTGTGATTTTGCTATCAATTCCCTCCTCAATTCTCTCACGTTTTTTGTGGGAATTATGTCAAGAAACCGTTGTTTCTTCGACGACAATTCTACTCTTACAAGACAGCACATACTTGCTGCAACTTTCATTGATTTCTATCAAACCTTTGCTACCATCTACCACATATCCAAAACTTTTATCTATAACCCTAAAACTCTACCAAACCACACCCTCAACTTGCACCCAAAATAGCCACAAAACAAGCCTAAACCGTAGCCTACATCCACCAATCTACCAACCTTTTCGACCATCACCTCTCTCAACCAATACATGCCTTTAACCCGACAACAAAAGAGAGATCTTGATATCACAGATTAGACGGCATATACTATGACATCTGAGGAGGTATTCAATGCTAAATTGAAGCCTTCAGAGGTAGTGAATGGAAGATAAGATTAGGATGCTCTTTTATCGAACTTCAGTTGGGCCGACCACTAAGCCGAAGAAATCACATCAAGGAGAGAGCTTTGCCCAATCGCACCAAGCCCAAAGATATGACTTCCAAGAGAGGGGAAGCTCTATGATCAACCTCAACTATCCATGCATGAGAGTGGACTTCCCTAGATGGGAAGAAGGAGACCCGATTGGTTGGATCTCGCGCGCGGAGCGATATTTTCGGTACCACAAAATCGCAGATGGATCTATGGTGAAAATTGCAGCTATATATCTTGAAGGGGATGCTATACAGTGGTTTGATTAGTTTGAACATACTTATGGGGTCCTTTCATGGCGACAATTCAAAGAAGAACTGCTAATCCGCTTCAAACCAACCAATTACGAGAATATTAACGTACAACTAGCAAAGATCCGACAAACCTCCACCATTCAGGAGTACCAAACTAGGTTTGAAAGGTTATTAATCAAACTCATGATTAGTCTCAAAAACAGCTATTGAGGACCTTCATTGAGGGCTTGAAGCCGGAGATCCGAGGAGAAGTTAAAGCGCGACAACCGTATACGCTTATGGCAGCCATCTCTTTCGCACGACATCAAAAGGAGCAATTGAACCATGAAGCTCGGAGGACTAGGGTCGCTCCTCAACCAGTAATATTGAAGCCCTCATCCCCCTCTACTGTTGACCAAGTCCCTACACCAAAGAGGTTAACAGGAGAAGAGCTTCGGGAGCAATATGCGAAGGGGTTATGTTGGCATTGTGACGAGCCGTGGAGCCGTGAGCATCGTTGTAGTAAAGGGAGACTTCTTATGATTGAACCAATAGAAGAAGAAGTCATTGAACATTCAGAAGAGAGCCTTGAACGTGAAGAAGAAGATGCAGAAGAAGAGCCACAATCGATCAAAGTTACGGTACATGCACTAGCTGACTACTCAAACCCGCAAACGATGAAAGTTGGAGGCCTTCTCAAACAACAACCGATCACTGTTCTCATCGACATGGGCAGTACTATTAACTTTCTAAACAGTAAGGTTGCTGTCCATATGGCTTTACCTATTGAGAATTGCAGCAGGTTTGACGTTAAGGTCACCGACGGACGGATTTTGAAGTATGATTGTATGCGCCCGCAAGAGAAACTATTGCTGCAGAACCAAGAGATAATTGCAAATTTCTTCCTTCTCCCGCTTGATGATCATGAGGCCATGCTCAAAATTAAATGGTTGACAACATTAGGTGATATTTCTTGAAATTTTATGCAACTAATTATGAAATTTTCAAGAAGGAGAAACGGTGATCTTGAACGAGAAACGAGGGGCGACGTAAACGATGATTTGCACACAACAAATGGAGAAGATTTTGCATAAAGCATGCCATAGATTTTTTTGGTACAACTTGAGCAGCAAACTAAGGGAGAGCCAATAGAATTTGAAGATCCAAACCTACTTCCTTTGCTTGCTGAATTTTCAGATATATTTGACGAACCTTACAACCTACCTCTTACCCGTCGGCATGATCATTATATAACGATTCTTTCAGACAAACCTCTAGAAAATACTCGGCCATATCAATATCTACATCTCCAGAAGGATGAAACAGAAAGGATTGTAAAAGAGATGCTCAAAACAGGAGTTATTCGGCCAAGTTGCAACCTCTACTCTTCACCGGTGCTACTTGTACGCAAGAAGGATGGAACATGGCGAATATGCATTGATTACCGAGCTTTAAATGGTATCACCGTCAAGGATAAGTACCCAATACCAGTGGTGGATGAACTTCTTAATGAATTAAAAGGAGCTCGAGTCTTCACGAAGTTGGACCTCTAATCCGGTTACCACCAAATTCGGGTATGTGACGATGACATTCCAAAAACTGCATTTCGCACACATAATGGTCATTATGAATTCTTGGTAATGCCTTTTGGACTCACTAATGCTCCTTCAACCTTTCAAAGTCTCATGAACGATATTTTTCGGAGCTATCTTCGCAAATTTGTGCTGGTATTTTTCGATGATATTCTCATTTACAACCCTTCTCTTGAGACTCACTTTCAACATTTACGGATTGTTCTGACGATCCTTCGGGAGAATACTCTTTTTGTAAAGCAACCAAAGTGCAGCTTTCTCCAGCAAAAAGTAGAGTACCTTGGGCATATAATATCAGAAAAAGGAGTGGCAGTAGACCCAGCAAAAATTGAGGCAATGCAAGGCTGGCCGAAACCTACAAACGTGAAATTACTACGGGGTTCCTTGGACTAATGGGCTACTACCAAAATTTTATTAAGGACTATGGGAAGATCAGTGCAACACTCACTTCTTTATTGAAAAAAGATGCTTTCCAATGGTCGGACAAAGCCTCTGCTGCCTTCGACAAACTTAAGGCAGCCATGACAACGACGCCGGTGCTTGCGCTACCAGAATTCAATAGACCCTTCATCATTGAGGCCGACGCATTTGGAGTCAGAATTTGAGCCGTTCTCATGCAAGATGGTCGACCACTCACATACACTAGCAAGACACTATCTCCCTCCCATCAAAATAAGTCAATATATGATAAGGAGATGCTTGCTATTGTGCGCGCAGCAACGAGGTGGAGACCCTACTTGAATGGTCGACGATTTCAAATTAAAATCGACCATAAAAGCCTCAAGTACTTTTTGGAGCGAAAGATATCATCCCCTGAGCAACAAAAATGGGTAACAAAACTTCTTGGATTTGATTATGAAATAACTTACAAAAAGGGGATAGAAAATATTCTTGCAGATGCGCTTTCGCAGCTACCCGAGCAAGCTGAAGTTTCAGTCGTTTCACTTCCGACCAGTGACTTCCTTGAGGATATTAAGATGGAATGGCAGGAAGATTCAGAGACAAGTAAGATTATAAAAAAATTGCAGGAAGCACCAAGCTCTGTGGCTCATTACAATTGGGACTCAAAAGAATTACACTATAAGGGACGCATTGTGCTTATGCTAAATTCTACTTGCATCTTCACGAGCAGATTTTGGACAAAGTTATTCTATATACAGGGTACTAAATTGAAAAGGAGTACGACATATCACCCGCAAATCAACGACCAGACAAAATTTGTAAATAGGTGCTTGGAGACAGCCCAAAGCCACCCACCAAATATGACTATCCAAGGAGAACTCCAGACCCAGCCAAGTGTCATTATTGATCGATGGATCGTGACTCGACGACGACGACCCACTACTACAGTGCTAATACAATGGGTGAACCTACCAACATAAGATGCCACTTGGGAGAACTATGATGACTTGAAGATCAAATTCCCAAAATTCATGAATTGTCAGCTTCAAGGACAAGGCTGATTTGAAGAGGGCGGGTTTGTTATGACTCTAGCTAGGAGAGTCCTAATTGAGAGGGACATTCATGTAAAACCTACCTAAGCCGACCCCTATTAAAGAGGTGAAGAGACCGACTAGGGTTAGGAGATTGTTTCTTAGAGATAAATTAGGAGTTGTAAAGAAATAGGAGTCTTGATTAGAAGTCTAATAGGAGTTGGTTAGAAGAAGAAGTCTTGAGTAGGAGTCCTATTAGGAGTTAGGGTTTAGAAACCCTATAAATAGCCATGTATTCCTCCTTTTTTCACAAGCAATAGATGAATCTTTTCTGCAGCCTTTGAGCAGCAACTTGGAGGGAGGAACCCCTATAGAGTTCTAAGGAGGCCGATCCCCTAAAGAGATCAACCCCAAGTTTAGAATCTGCAAGGGTTCTAACATTCAATCTATTAAAGAAAGAGCATGCCTTACTATAAAATAAGCTTGATAATCTTCAAACTCCTCCATGCTCTAAGTGTGAACATTTAGAAGGAATAAAAAATGAGAATTTACTACTTAAAGAGACCTTAAATAAGTCTAAGGTCGATAGCAAAGGCTTGGACATGATCCTTGCAAACAAAGGTCACGTCGCAAATAGAAGTGGAATTGGTTTTATGAGAGAATATCACCAAAATCCTACCACCTTCATTAAAGGACCTACATTATATGTTTCACCTCATTTGAAATGCAATTTTTGTTGTAAATCTGGACATTCCATGATGAATAACTATAAATAACAAAATTAGTAGATCAATTTTTGAGGCACCCAAAATCAAATGGGTACCTAAAAACCATCATCTTTTGTAGACAAACTCACAAGCAATGAGCAAGAGATGATATCTTGATAGTGGATGCTCAAGGCACATGACAGGAGATCCATCTCATTTGTCTATGCTCACTAGCAAAGAAGAAGGGTATGTCACCTTCGGAGACAACAACAAAGGTAAAATCATTGGCAATGGAACCATAGGTAAAAATCAAGTTTTTTAATTGATGATGTGTTGCTAGTTGATGGATTGAAATATAATCTCTTAAGCATTAGTCAATTATGCGATAAAGGTTACATCGTTAGATTTGAATATAATGTGTGCATTATTAAAAAACCAAACAATAACATATCAATGATTGCCATAAAACAAAATAATGTCTACACCATCAACCATGATGAACTTAATAATGAAATGTGCTTTTTCGTTTTAAATGATGATGTTTGGCTTTGACATAGGAGATTAGGCCATGCAAGTATGAAACTAATATCTAAGATTTCATCTAGAGAGTTAGTACGAGGGATTCCTAATATGAAGTTTGTTAAGGACAAAGTGTGTGATGCTTGTCAACTAGAAAAATAAATAAAAACTAGTTTCAAACCAAAAAATCAAATTAGCACCATTAGACCATTGCAATTGATCCATTTAGACTTATTTGGACCAATTGACACAACGAGTCTAGGAGGAAGCAAATATGCCTTCGTAATTGTAGATGACTATAGTAGATACATTTGGACCTATTTCGTGGCTCACAAAAGTGATTGTTTCAAATGTTTCTCTAAATTTTGTAAACTTACTCAAAACGAAAAAGGCTTCATGATTTTATCAATTCAGAGTGATCACGGTGGCGAATTTCAAAACCATGACTTCCAAAGTTTTTGTGAATCTAATGGATATAATCACAACTTCTCCACTCCGAGAAATTCTCAACAAAATGGGGTAGCTGAAAGAAAAAATAAAAATTTACAAGAAATGACAAGAACCATATTAAATGAACATAGTTTATCTAAGTATTTTTGGGCCAAAGCCGTTAATACGACTTGCTATATCATGAACAGGGTTCTAATAAGACAATCTCTATCAAAAACTCCCTATAAATTATGGAATAATAAAAAATTAAATGTTTCTTATTTTAAAGTTTTCGGTTACAAATGTTTTATTTTGAATGAAAAGGACACCTTAGGAAAATTTGATGCTAAATTCGATGAAGGCATCTTTCTTGGTTACTCTTCCGTTTCTAAGGCTTTTCGTGTTTTTAACAAAAGAACCTTAGTTATAGAAGAGTCTATTCATGTAGTTTTTAATGAAATTTCTGAGTTAAAGATAAATGATTTTGATGATGATCTTAGTTTTGATAATTTGAATTTAAATAAACCCCGTCCTCAAAATAGCAACTTGGATGCATCTTCTTCCAAAATTTCCTTACCCAAGAAATGAAAGTATGTAGATGCTCATCCAAAGGAGCTAATTATTGGGGATATATCAAAAGGGGTTCAAACTCATTCTTCTTTCAAGAATTTTTATCCTTACCCAAGGAATGAAAGTATGTAGATGCTTATCCAAAGGAGCTAATTATAGGAGATACATCAAAAGGGGTTCAAACTCATTCTTTCTTCAAGAATTTTTATGCTAACGCCGCCTTCCTTTCTCAAATTGAACCTAAATATATTGACGAAGCCTTGAAAGATGATTTGTGGGTTATTGCAATGCAAGAGGATTTGAACCAATTTGAGAGGAATGAGGTATGAAAGCTTGTTCCTAGACCTAGTGACCATTTAGTCATTGGTACTAAATGGGTCTTTAGAAACAAGCAAGATGAATGTGGTATTATGGTTAGAAACACGGCTAGACTAGTGGCCAAATGTTTCAACCAAGAAGAAGGTATCGATTACGAAGAGACCTTTGCTCCTATGGCAAGATTAGAAGCCATTAGGATGCTCCTTGCCTATGCTTGTAGTAATGATTTTAAACTATTTCAAATGGATGTCAAAAGTACTTTCTTGAATGGTTTTGTTTCCAAAGAAGTGTATGTTGAACAACCTCCCGGATTTGAAAATTCTCTTCTTCCTAATCATGTATTTAAATTTCTAAGGCTCTCTATGTATTAAAATAAGCTCATAGAGCTTGGTATGAAATGCTTAGTTACTTTCTTATTTTAAATAATTTTACAAAAGGCAAAGTTGATACTATATTATTTATCAAACATTTTGAAAATAATTTTCTTATTGTTCAAATTTATGTTGATGATATTATTTTTGGTTCTTCAGATGAATCACTATATGAATCATTTGCCAAATATATGAGTCATTAATTTGAAATGAGCCTAATAGAAGAATTAACCTTCTTTTTAGGATTGCAAATTAAATAACTTAGTAATAGTATATTTCTTAATCAATCTAAATATATATTAGAATTGTTAAAATGATTTACAATGGATGGTTTAAAAGCTATAAACACTCCTTTGAGTACTTCCACTAAGTTAGACATAGATGAAAGTGGTGAAAGCTTTGATCAAAAAACATATAAGGGAATGATTGGTAGTTTACTTTACCTCACCGTAACTAGACCAAATATCATGTTTAGTGTAGGACTTTATGCTAGGTTTCAAGCTAATCATAAATTGTCTCATCTTAAAATTGTTAAAAGAATCCTTAGATATCTTAAAAGAACTCCTAAGTTAGGATTATGGTATCCAAAATCCGATAATTTTGATTTAATAGCTTATGCAGATGCCGATTTTGGCGGATGTAGGATAGATAGAAAAAGCACATCCGGAACATGTCAATTTTTAGGACATGCACTTGTTTCTTGGACTTCTAAGAAATAAAATTCAGTTGCACTATCTATGGCGGAAGCCAAATACATAGCTGCAAGTGCATGCCGTGCACAAGTTGTTTGGATGAAAAATATGTTGGAAGACTATGGAATTTACTTAAAGAACATTCCCATAAAATGTGATAATACAAGTGCTATTTGTCTAACCAAAAATCTAATTCAACACTCTAGAACTAAGCATATTGACATTAGGCATCACTTTATATGAGATCATGTCAATAATAATAATGTCATTCTATAATTTATTGATACAAAGTATCAATTAGCGGATATTTTTACAAAAGCCTTAAATGAAGATCAATTTGACTTTATTAGAAGGGAATTAGGTATGTTGAATTATCCTTGTGAATGAGCTTGATTGTATATATTTTTCAAAAAAAATTTATCCTCTTTTCGATTTTCGTGGATTTGACTTCTTTCTTATTATTGTAATCCTCTATGCTACCTTGACCTGTATTTGACATTATCCTAGTATATGATGTTGGTTGTTTCTTTTCGAAATTTTATCAACATTTTGATGGCTCCTTCATGTTATTTTGGATGATTTGATGTCTTCCTTGAATGATCAATATTAATGCCAAGTTGAAGCTTTGTCAATTTTGCCATTTCCTTTTCAAGATTTTTTTCTTATGAGATGATTTTATGAATGGCTTCAATGATCATGAGTTTTATGCTTAAAACCTCATCTCCTTTTTGTTGATGACAAAGGGGGAGAAGAATGTGCAAAAGATTGATGACTTGTGCAAAATATGAATTGCAAAAGCTTTTGTAATGTAAATGTCTTATATGCATCGCAAATGTGATAACATGACTTATATGAATTGCAAAAGCTTGTGTAATGCAAATGTCTTATATGCATTGCAAATATGATAGCATGACTTATATGAATTGCAAAAACTAATATGTTGTGTAATGCAAATGTCTTTTATGCATCGCAATATGAAAGTTTTTAGATTGGTTGTTATTTCATCTCATGATCATATGAAATCATGCCTTACATTTATATCATGAGATTTATGTTGAAAGTTCATATCTCTTGTCGAAATGATAATTATCTTTTATCATTCGATTTGAAAATAATTTTCATAACTTGAAATTATAAGAAATATGAAGTTTCATATTTGCTCATGCTTATAGAAAATAACAATAAGTTCAACGGATAGAACTTATCGATTTAGGCTTGAATTCAAAGAAATTTAATTTAAGAGTTTTTATCTTCTCATAATATGGTATATAGATAGGGAGAGTTATGTTTAACTCCGTCATCAATTGATTGTCATCATTAAAAAGGGGAGATTGTTGAATCTCGGATTTTGATGATGAAATCAATTGATAGGTTAATTGATCTAATCCATATTATTGAGTTAAGTGTGCAGGATTAACTACGATAGCTTGGAAACAGAAAGCAAATCTACTAGAGTCAAGTTCGATAGGTGTTCAAGAGTTCTAAGATTCGTAAGAGATGCTGCCGGAACCAATCGAGAAGAAATCGGGGACTTGTCGAAGTTTTTGGAAGTCCGCCGAAGAAGATCGTCAGAGGTTCGCGGAGATCACCGAGAAGGCTCGGTTACTCGTTGAACTCGCCATAGGATCGGGAGCCTATTGGGAGTCCGCCGGAAGAAATCCGAGGGTGTATCGGAAGTCCGCTGGAAAGCTCGCCGGAAGGAGACTCGATGTTTGCCAGTTAAAAACTTGCTTAGGACTATATTTTTAGTTCCATAGTTTGCATGTAATTAGGGTTAGGATTAAGGGATTATCCTATATCCTAGCTAGGGGCCAACTGGGCCCGAATATGACCTTGTTTGGGCCAGATTTGAAGCCCATCCAGTGACCCATAAGGTCGGGCGGTGGAACCGCCAGACTTAGCAGTGGCACCGCCCAGAACTCGAAGGACCGGGTGGTGGAACCGCCGGACTGGGCGGTGGCACCGCCCAAAACTTGAGAGGTCTGGCGGTGGCACTGCCAGTACACTGTGGTATCGCCACTAACAGGCGGTGGCACTGCCACTAACAGGCGGTGGCACCGCCAACACCGGGAAACCCAAAAGCAATTCAAATTTGGAGCCCAAATTTGAATCCTCTTGGGGTCTATAAATACCCCTCAATTCTTAGCAGAGAACACAACCTTTGAGAAGTTAGAGATTAAGAAAAAGCCTTAGCAAAGTCTTTAGCAAGTCTTGTTTTCAATAGCTTAAGTGTTCACCTCCCTCTTTCTCTTTGAAAATCTATAAGAGTGTGAACCACTTGTAAAAGGTTGTAAGAGGGGTATTTGTCCTTCCCCTTCAAAGTGATTTGCTAGTGGAAGTTGGGAGCCTCATCGAAGAAGGCTTCACAAGTAGATGTAGGTCATTTTGACCGAACCACTTTAAATTGGTGTGTTCCTTGAATGTGTGAGTGTTTACCTTTCGTAAACCATTATTTACATAGCAGCAAACTTTCGGTTTTTATCTTCTCACTTTATTTGAGCTACTTTCACCAAGTCATTCATTGTCGAATCGAAATCTCGACGTATTTACGAAATCATTTTCAAACTTACGAGTTTTAATCTGCTGAACTAATTCACCCCCCCCTCTTAGTGCCACTCCGATCTTAACATGCCCGTGCGGGCGGTGGCCCCTGCGGGTGGCGCTGCAGGTGGCGGCTGCCCTTGTGGGCCGCTCGCCCGCGAGGGAGCACCGCTGCTATTGCCCCTACGGGTCGCTCGCCCGCGAGTGCCGCCGTCTGCCTGCCGCAGGCGGCTCTGCCTGCGAGGGGCCGGCAACCGATAGCTGCAACCGCGCGCAGCGACAATTGTTGTGCGTAGGTGATCGGGCGCCGCCCTTGCGGCCACCGCTGTAGGGGCGGCCTGCCTGCACGAAGATGACAGCAAGAAGGCAACCATCTTTGAGCACAACTTCCTCGCCTAGTGCGTCAACAATTTTGATGTTAAAAGCATTACACAAACACAACGCACATAGTTCAAAACCAATCTATCGCATGAAAAACTTGGCTCTGATACCATTGTTGAAATATCTTGGGGGCGACATCACATGCGCAGTGGAAGAACAAAAAAAATAAAATCCCCAATTTCCCAAAAAAATGTTCATCGTCATGCGAAGATTGGTGCGTAAAAATCCGCAAAACTTAAAACTGTGTATAGAGTAGATTATGTTACCTAGGGAGATCATATATCCCTGTTTCCTTACAGATCTCTAGGAAAGGGTGAAGGAGGTCAAGTGTTCTCCTCTCTAGCGGTGATCCACTCAACAGGGCTGTGACAATGCTATTCAAAACTCCAGACCTACTTTGAGGTGGAGAGGGGGAGGAGAATAGGAGAGGCAAGCAAAGGCTCTAGCCTAGGAACTATTGAATCCCTCCAATTTATAGAGGTCCCTTGTCAAACCCTAATAGATCCTCCCCTATTAGGTATTAGATCTGTATCCAACTACCCAAGCCTCTTAGATTAGTGGATCTCTATCTAATAATCTCTTATAGGCTCTTATTATATCTCATCCATAGGATCCAATAATTCAAGAGATTATTGGATATCCAATAAGTCAAGGGCTCCGACGGATATCTCATATCCGAACCTCTACTCATCGCAACGCTTATCATATGTGTGTGACCCTCTAGGCCTAATATCGAGCTGGCCATAAGTCATACTTGCCAGAACTCCTTCTGGCTCAATGAATTATTATCTCCATAATAATTCACTCGACTCATCGACTACGGATGTACTAGGCCACTACGCCGTAGTCCCCAGATGATACAGGGGAATCCAATCCATTGGACCTATCTATCCTTAGTTACCGTGTACCTATAGTCCCTCATCTATCTAATATCCCAGAAACCGTATAGCGGGTATGGTGCTGTCAGACCCATACGGTTTCTACTCAAGTCTCGCTCTAATCAGATTCTCCCAGAGAACTCTTTCTCTCTCAATCTGAATGACCCTAGCTAGGGATTTATCTGAGCAAGAACACATGTGATATTCCTCTCATGATGCTGAGAATGGATGATCCTCTATCAACTCTCAATAACTCTTATAAGGTCGACTACCACTCCCAATAACTGGATGTACTAGATCTGGGACATCTAAACCTATTAGTCTGGTATCAAAGAATGGAGTGTTAAATCTCAGATTTTGATAATGAAACCAATTTATAGTATTTATAATTTGATTTACATTTTGAGTGATGTAGGATGCTTCGATCAGGGAGAGACAATTAAAGTAGAAAGAATCATGTTGGGCCGAAGGAAAACATGTCAAAAGATTGAATGTCGAGCCGGAGGATTGGTCGACGTATCGGCAGAAGGCTTCGGGCCATGAATTTGAGCATTAGGCCAAGAAGAGCGGATATTGCACCAAGGATATCTGAATTGCGGAGGTTAACTAGCCGATTGGGTAATAGGCCGCAAGAGAGGACGATACGCTGAAGAATCGGACGAAGCGTCGATGGACTAATGACATGCCGGACAACATGATTCATGCTTAGTAATAATTGTCTAGATCGAAGTATGTTTTTATGTGTGCAGGATTAACTACGATAGCAAGGCATAAATCAAAATAAAGTCCCGAAGTCAAGAATGCAATTTCATTGGGAGTTCGAGAGTTCATCGGAAGTCTAGACGTTCGTCAGAAGTTCTACCGGAATTGATCGAGAAGTCCTGAAGCTTGCCAAAGAAGTTCATCAGAACTCTCTATGAAGATCGTTGTAAAGTCCAGGAGCTTGTCGGGAGTCCGTTGGAACATTACTAAGAGATCATTGGAAGTTCGCCGGAAGATCGCTGGAAGCTCGCCAGAAGAAACCTAGACTTACGGACTTTGTTTAGTTTAGTAAGTCTTAAAATTCATAGTTAGCATATAATTAGGATTAGAATTGGGCTATCCTAATTATGGGATAGTTGGGCCCAAGTTTGGGCTGTGTTGGGCTAAGAGAAAGGCATAAACAGTGACCAAACAAGTGAAACCATCATGGCACAATCTCCAAGACCATGTCAGGTAGTGGTACCACTAGTTTGGGTGGTAGTACCACTTAGACATAGTCTTCTAGGCAGTGGTACCGCCCGTACCCTAAAATTTTGGGGTATTTGAATTTGGGCTTCAAATTTGAATCCATTTGGGACCTATAAATACCCCAACTATTCCTACATGGATAAGAAAGAAATATTGAGCAAAACTCTGTGATTCTAAAGTTGTAAACTTTAGAAAGTTTAGTTCCCTCCCCCCTAAGCTTAGAGAGAGTTCTAAGGGAGGTGTAAGAGGGATACCTTGTAAAAGAGGGTTGTAAAAGGTTATCTCCTAAACTTGTGAAAAGGAGAAGAGGGTGTAAAAGGGTAGTTGGTCTTTGCCCATTGAAAGAAGACCGATAGTGGATGCCGGTGCCCTCGATGGAAAAGGAATCGGCGGAGTGGATGTAGGTCATAACAACTGAACCACTATAAAATCTGATTTGCATTTATTTTGAGCAAATTACTTTAACTGCAAACTAAATCTTTACTTGCCTACTACTTTCACTTTATATATGAATAAGATTTCAAGTTATCTTCTGAGTTCGGTTTTCAACGTACGAAAGATTTTTTAAACCCACGTAATTTTACCGCTGCACTAATTCACCCCCTCCTCTTAGTGCCGACCTTTTCCTAACATGGAGCACTTATACAGGACATCCTTGGTGTCTCAAGTCTAAGGACCAGATATACCACTAGGATTCCGAAATCGCTATATGAAAATAAGGCATCATCAACTATCCAATATTCTGTAAGTGGACAATCAGTGAACTCATTCTCCAATGAGCATCTGTACTGTATCCCTAGTGTCCCCACACGAGCAGCTATGAGACCAGCTACATCCATCATATGGATAGGTATATAGCATACCAGTCTATCCGGTTATCTCGATGTCCCTCTTGAGGAACCTATGACCGGGATTATTTAGGATCTGTGTTTAAAGGCGAATCAGTCTCATTATCGTGATATCATCACGATCCGATTCTCATTGCACAGATCCAAGTATATCACAATATATATATTCATATATGCAATAGTCAATATAAAGTGATAAATACCAAAATATAATAAGAAAAAAGATTCAATGTCAAGTCACACGTGCCATCACTCACGTGATTGGTTACTGGGCACCTATGACTAGCACTACCCATAACTTTAATGCTGATTGAGAAGCAAAGCGACTTGGACTGATCTTGGAGAAGAACCTAAGTCGGATGAAAGCGGTGAACTCGGAGGCTAAGCAGATCTCCGGGTTAGCAAAAGGAGTCCCTGTTAAGATCGGAACATGGAGCGGGAGCACGAACATGATGGTAGTGCCATTCGACGACTTCCAAGTGATTCTTGGAATGAAGTTTATGCATGCAACAAAGTTAATGCTAATGTCATTCCTAAACTCCCTATGTATGATGGGAGGTGACGACCTTTGTGTGGTTCCTGTCTCTCGGAGAGGAACCAAGGACCCCTAACAAATATCGATATTACAACTGAAGAAAGAGGTATAAAAATGTGAATTAACATTCGTGGCTACTATGAAGCTAGTGTTAGGATCGAAGCGGCACTAAGAGGGGGGGGGGGGGGGGGGTGAATTAGTGCAATGGTAAAGTATGATAAATTTTCGATGATTTAAACACTTTCGGAAACTTCGTACGATAAATGCAACGTTTCGTTTGAAACCGTTTCGATTGCGTTTTAACTTGAAGGAATACGTAAGAAGGAGACAAAGAAGTAGAGCATCAAAGTGCAAATGGTTTGCAGTAATATAAATGATAATAAGTAAATGCAAACCAGAGAAGACGGTAGTTTATAGTGGTTCGGTCAATCGTGACCTACATCCACTCTTCCGATTCCTCTTCCGTCGAGGCCACCGGTGTAACATCCCTCATTTTTGAATTTTCGTATAAGTTTCTAGTTGTAATGTATGTATCTATTTTAAATTTGATAAAAAGTCAAAGTATGAATCTGAGAACTTATTCATAAGAGTTGGAGGATTTGTTAAAACAAAAATCTGAGGACCTAATCGTAAATATGATAAATACAAGGAATAAACTGTAAAATATACAAAAATACAAACCCGACCGTTTAAGCCTCTCTGCCTTCGTTCTTAAGGAAGTAGAGAAGGCAGCTGTGTGGATGATCTGGGAAAGAAAGAAAGAAAGAAGAAGAAGAAGAAGAAGAAGAAGAAAAAATTGGGGCTATAAGTTTTCTTGCTCAATCTTCTCAATTGGGGGTCAATAATTCTCAAAGGTAAGTGTTCTAACCCCATCCTACAGAAGTATTAGTCTATGTTACTATATTGATTCTGAAATATTTATGCTTAGAATATGATATTTCTCTCTTTGAACATAGAACCAAGGATCTGAAATTTTTTCAGTAAACTGACCCCTATACACTTTTTCAGTTATAAATTTTAGCACCAAATGTGGATTCTGGAAAGACCTAGCTCGTTTGAAATTAGACTCTTATATCTTTCTTTTGACACTGATTTTGTCGATTTTGGACACTGAATACTTACCCAAACATCTGTTTCAAATGAGCCTATAGATGCTGCAGAACAGGGATCAACATTTCTGACCTTTAGATACTAAAATACCTATAAGTCCCTGTTAGAAATTCTGAATTGTACCAAAATGATTTCGTGCGAAAACATACTTGTAGACCTTTCTTTTGACATATAGATTGAAAATTTTGGAATTCAAATGCCTACCCTATTATCTGTTGAATCCGACCCTATGTATTCTGCAAAACAGTGATTGTGTTTTTGACCTTGCGTTACCAAATCAAAGGTAACTCCTTGTTGGAAACCATGATTCGTACGAAACTTGTTTCAACAGAAAAGAGATTGATATATCTTTCAACAACAGCTTTCTTAAGGGTATTGGAGCATAATTGATAGTCTGAAGTATTTGTTCTATGTGCCACTGGAATTCTGTCAGAAATCGAGCTTCGATCGATTTCGCGTATTCTGTTTCATTCCTTTGGAAATTGAATTCATCTAACCTTCTTATTTGAATTGAGCTAAATATGATTGCTTGGAATTTCGGTATACCCTTGCTTTCATTTCATTCTAAATCTGAATACATTGGTGAGAAAATTATTGCTTGCATCGTATTGTCTCGTAAAGACACATGTACGTTTTGTTGTTCCGCGTGTGCTTCCGATATGTGCTACTTATTGATCAAACTGCCCTCTTGTATTCTGGTGTTTGTGGGATTTATGTGGACCTTTGCCAGAAATGGTAAAGGGTATGTGGACCTTTGCCAGAAATGGTAAAGGGTATGTGTTTAGAGCCTGCGATGCTCTGCCGGTCCCCTCTGGCTTCACCTAGACGTGGGTGGATGGAGCTCCCAGATGTGGGAGACTTCTGTCTGGTGGTCATTCAGAAATGGATGAATCACATTCTATCTGTGGTCCCACTACACCTTCTGTATGTTTGATATGATATCCAGAGCTTTGGTTATGTGTTTATGTTCTTGCTTTGGATAAGAATGATATGAATGCAACGTCAAAGACGACGTTTGAGCTTCTGTTCGGTATTTGTTATTGATATGCTTCGAACTGGTTCATTCATTGTTGATATGCTTTGAAACCTTCCATACGCCATTGATATGTTCCGAGACATTCCATATGCCATTGATAAGCTCCGATTTTGTTTCCTTTGTCATTGATATGCTCCAATTACTCTATGCCCCTTCTGTTATGAACCAATTATGTATGATTGAAATGACAATTGTGATTCTGCACCTAATGATATTACGTCTATGAATTCGTATGTTATGCCTTGCATTTTGAAACTTTATCTCTTTGGAAATTGTCCTCTTTTGACATGGATATATTGGTCACTTGCTGAGCTCTTTATGCTCACCCCGTTGTTGTATAAATTTTTCAGGATAGCGTATCGCTTGCTTAAATGTTAAGATGGGGCCGAGGTAGTAGAAAGTTAGAAGATTTTGGGCAGATCTTTATTAGCTTATATGTACTTGTTGTGTGAGCCACTCTGTATCTAATCAAATGTTGACGATGAATCCAAACTTGTGGATTTTGTGTATGTTAAAGGATCTCTCATGTTTAGGATTTTGAAAAGTTAAGTTAAATTTGTGTAATGACATGACTTATGGTAAACGTTGGTTTGGTGACTGCTTAGATTTCCCCACTTGTGAATTTATACTGGGGTTATTATTTTGATGAGTGGAGTTCAGATCGTATGAAATTTCGAGTGATGCGTGGTATGTTTATGAACTGCACAGGGTTTATAAATTATAGACTATAGAGGTGAAATTTTGTTCTGTATGTTTTCTTAGTGACCTCAAATGTGTGATTGGATCCTGAATTGATTTGTTTTCTTGAGTTTTAAATATTATGGATATTTTTGAGGGAGCATGACAGAGGTGGTATCAGAGCATTGTTTGAGGATCACTGAAATATTTGATATGTTGACGTGCAAAATATATTGAGGTCCAGTGATAATGATTGGTGGAAATTTTCTTTGATGCATTTTAGGAATCTAGGATGATGAGGATATATGGTCCTCCTATTTCATTTGTTTCTGATTAATTAAGGGGGATGAAAGGGTTGATCGAGGATACAAAATCAGAGTAGCACGATGAAAACATGGTGAACCAAATTTCATTGGTGGTAGAGAAACGAATGATGCAAACAGAGAAGATATTTGATGTACAAAATTGTTCTAATGATCGAAAGAATTCTTTTGCCACCTTATATTGGAAGTAGAGGCTGATCATTAATGGCAACAAAGAAAATAATTTTTGGAGATCAGTGTTATGAATAATAAGGACAAGTTTACCAATAAAAATATGATTGGAAATGAATCAGAAAGTAATAACAAGAGTGTCAAGACATTTGGATTTGAAAAGGAAAGTCATCGCAAAAGACTCAATCATATGTGAATTGCAAGTTAAGTTATGAAACATGTTTGTGTTTTGAGGTGATTGGAGCCTATTTTGCTTGTGAAAAGTTAGATCATTAAGTAAGAGATTGCCCACTGAACAGGAAAAAAAAAAAAAAAAGAGCCATTGCCTCCTAGACCCTCAACCTATGCTAGAGCGTATGCTATCACTGAACAAGATCCTAAAGCTTCTAAATCTGTGGTTGAAGGTATTCTTTATGTTTCTAAAAGAAATGCAAAGGTTTTGTTTGATCCCGGCTCTAACTTATCTTTTGTTTCACAATACTTTGCTTGTCACTTGGATATTCTACCTAGACCCCTGGATTATATGTTATACGTAACAACTGCTGTTGGAGATTCATTGACAATAAACTTGGTTTACTCGTCTTGTTTGATTTCTATTGGAGAACACGAATTCCTTGCTGATTTGATTCTCCTAGAGATCCAGGGTTTTGATGTTATACTTGGCATGGATTGGTTATCTTCTCATCACGCTAGTATTGATTGTTACAAAAAATAATTACTTTTCGCATACCGGATCGACCTATATTTTTCTTTGAGGGCATTAGGCATGATTTGCCTCCTTGCTTGATATCAAGACTTCAAGCTTATCGTCTTATGCAGAGAAAAAGGTTGTTTTTGTTATATGGTGTGTGTAAAGGAGCATTCAAATCAGAAACCCACCTATATGAAATTTCAAGTGGTCAAAAGAATTTCTGATGTATTCAGACACGACTTACACGGTTTTACCTCTAGATAGAGAGGGTGAATTTGCTATTGATCTGATCCCCCAAGACAACCCCAATATCTAAGCCTCCCTACAGAATGGCACCACTTTCGAGCTAGAGGAATTAAAAAGCAACTACAAGAATTATTAGATAAGGGTTTCATACGACCCGGTGTATCTTCATGGGGTGCTCGGTACTATTAGTGAAGAAGAAGGATGGAACATTGAGGCTTTGTATTAATTATAGACAGTTGAATCAGGTGACCATCAAAAAAAAGTATCCCATACCTAGAATTGACGATTTGTTTGATCAACTTCTGAGGTGCACAAGTATTTCTCTAAGATTGACCGAGGTCGTTACTATCGATTGAAGATCAAGGAGGAGGATATTTCAAAAAAACAGCTTTGAACTCGATATGGTCATTATGAATTCTTGGTGATGCCTTTTGGTTTGACAAACGCCCCTGCAGCTTTTATGGAACTAACGAATAGGATATTTCAACCGCTCTTGGATATCTGTGTAATTGTATTTATTGATGATATATTGGTGTATTCAAGGAGTAATCAGGAGCATGAGGAACACTTGAGAAATGTATTGTTCATACTAAGAGAAAAGAAGTTGTATGCAAAGTTCAGCAAATGTGAATTTTGGTTGAATGAAGTTGCTTTCTTAGGCCATGTGATTTCAGGGAAGGGTATATCTGTTGATCCAAGGAAAATAGAAGCTGTAGTTGAATGGGAAGTACCAACAAATGTAACAGAAGTTAGAAGCTTCTTGGGCATGGCAGGTTATTATAGGAGATTTGTGGAGGGATTTTCTCGAATCGCTCAACCTCTCACCAAACTCACTAAGAAGAATATAAAATTTGTATGGGGTGATGATTGTGAGCAAAGTTTTCAAGAGTTAAAAAGAAGATTGACGAGTGCCCCTATTCTCACTATTCCAAGTGGTAGTGATGAGTTTGTAGTTTATACTGATGCTTCAAGGAAGGCTTAGGATGTGTTTTGATGCAGGAAGGGAGAGTAATTGCTTATGCTTCTAGGCAACTTAAAGGTTATGAATTGAATTATCCAACTCATGACTTGGAATTGGCAGCAATTATTTTTGCTCTAAAGATTTGGAGACATTATTTGTATAGTCGACAGTTTGAAATCTTTACTGATCACAAGGGTTTAAAATATATTTTCACTCAGAAAGAGTTAAATATGAGACAACGAAGATGGATAGAACTTCTGAAGGATTATGATTGTGCCATTCGTTATCACCCAGGCAAAGCCAATGTTGTAGCTGATGCACTTAGTAGGAAATCTACAAGTTTTATGGCTAGTCTGATCGTGAAGCAATGGAAGTTGTTAGAAGAAAATTTTGATGTGAAAGCTTTGAGGAAAGAGCAAGACTCGATGATATTGATGGCCTCCATTCAAGTGCAATCTGATCTTATTCAACAAATTAAGGAAGGACAATTACAAGATCCACGTTTAATCTACTTGAGGAATGAAGTAAAAAGGGGATAGAAGCCAAAATTTCAAGTTTCAAAGGATGGCCTATTGAGATTTGGGGAAAGGGTATGTGTGTCAAATGAGCCAAATATCAAGAGTCAAATCCTAGAGGAGAGTCATACTTCAAAGTACGCCATGCATCCAGGGAGCACTAAGATGTATAGGGATATCCAAAGTCATTATTGGTGGGAAGGCATGAAGAAGGAAATTGCAATGTTTGTTTCAAAATGTTTGACTTGTCAGCAAATCAAAGTAGAACACCAAAGACCTGGAGGGTTGTTGCAACCTTTAGATATTCCTGAATGGAAATGAGAATGTATTACCATGGATTTTGTTTCGGGACTACCCAGAACCTCTAGGAAGCATGATGTTATTTGGGTTATCATTGATAGGTTAACAAAATCTACGCATTTCCTACCAATTAATATGACTTATTAAAGCTGATGCGGACTTGCAGATTTATATGTCAATGAAATAGTAAGACTTCATAGTATTCCAAAGGAGATTATCTCTGATAGAGACTCCAGATTTCTCTCTAGATTCTGGAGAAAATTACAGGAATCTATGGGTACTAAAGTTAAGTTTAGTACTGCATATCATCCTCAGACTGATGGTCAGTTAGAAAGAACAATTCAAACACTTGAGGATCTGCTTAGAGCCTATGTTATGGATTAGAAGGGTGAATGGGATAAAGATATTTCACTTATTGAGTTCACTTATAATAATAGTTATCATTCAAGTATTCAAATGGCTCCTTACAAAGCTTTATATGGGTGAAAGTGCATAACACCTATATGTTGGGAGGAAGTTGGTGACAGAAAGCTGTTAGCACCGGACAAAGTACAAGAAACTCTAGAGAAAATTCAAGTTATAAGGAAAAGTTAAAAAATCACAGAGTCGTCAAAAGAGTTATGCCGACAATAGAAGACGAGACATTGAGTTTGAAATCGGAGATTTTGTATTCTTAAAAGTCTCCCATTCCAAAGGCATTATAAGGTTTGGGAAGAAAGGAAAGTTAAGCCCAAGATTTATTGGACCTTTTGAGGTTCTTGAGAGGGTTGATTGCGTAAACTACAGGGATTGCCTTGCCACCAAAGATTGTGCCATGTTCATGATATATTTCATGTCTGATGATTAGGAAATATATATATGACCCTTCTCACATCATTAAGTATGAGTGGTGGAGATCGATAAAGATTTATCTTATGTGGAAGAGCCTATTCGGGATTGTTGACAAGAAAAAAAAAGTCCTAAGGAATCGGGTCATCCTTTGGTTCAAGTAATTTGGAGATATCATTCTGGAGAGGAAACAACTTGGGAGCTAGAGGAGGAAATGACAAAGGTATACCCCGTCTTTTCATCGATAGAGGTACGATAAATTTAGAGGACTCAATTTTTCTTTTAAGGGGGGGAGAGTATAACATCCCTCATTTCTGAATTTTCGTATAAGTTTCTAGTTGTAATGTATGTATCTATTTTAAATTTGATAAAAAGTCAAAGTATGAATCTGAGAACTTATTCATAAGAGTTGGAGGATTTGTTAAAACAAAAATCTGAGGACCTATATGTAAACCCTGAGGACCTAATCGTAAATATGATAAATACAAGGATTAAACTGTAAAATATACAAAAATACAAACCCCACCGTTTAAGCCTCTCTGCCTTCGTTCTTAAGGAAGCAGAGAAGGCAGCTGCGTGGATGATCTAGGAAAGAAAGAAAGAAAGAAGAAGAAGAAGAAGAAGAAGAAGAAGAAGAAGAAGAAGAAGAAGAAGAAGAAGAAAAAATTGGGGCTTTAAGTTTTCTTGCTCAATCTTCTCAATTGGGGGTCAATAATTCTCAAAGGCAAGTATTCTAACCCCATCCTACAGAAGTATTAGTCTATGTTCCTATATTGATTCTGAAATATTTATGCTTAGAATCTGATATTTCTCTCTTTGAACATAGAACCAAGGATCTGAAATTTTTTCGGTAAACTGACCCCTATACACTTTTTCAGCTATAAATTTTAGCACCAAATGTGGATTCTGGAAAGACCTAGCTCGTTTGAAATTAGACTCTTATATCTTTCTTTTGACACTGATTTTGTCGATTTTGGACACTGAATACTTACCCAAACGTCTGTTTCAAATGAGCCTATAGATACTGCAGAACAGGGATCAACATTTCTGACCTTTTGATACTAAAATACCTATAAGTCCCTGTTGGAAATTCTGATTTGTACTAAACTAATTTCGTGCGAAAATAGACTTGTAGACCTTTCTTATGAAATATAGATTGAAAATTTTGGAATTCAAATGCCTACGTTATTATCTGTTGAATCCGACCCTATGTATTCTGCAAAACAGTGATTGTGTTTTTGACCTTGCGTTACCAAATCAAAGGTAACTCCTTGTTGGAAACCATGATTCATACGAAACTTGTTTTAAAAAAAAAGAGATTGATATATCTTTCAACAATAGCTTTCTTAAGGGTATTGGAGCATAATTGATAGTCTGAAGTATTTGTTCTATGTGCCACTGGAATTCTGTCAGAAATCGAGCTTCGGTCGATTTCGCGTATTCTGTTTCATTCCTTTGGAAATTGAATTCATCTAACCTTCTTATTTGAATTGAGCTAAATATGATTACTTGGAATTCCGGTATACCGTTGCTTTCATTTCATTCTAAATCTGAATACATTGGTGAGAAAATTATTGCTTGCATCGTGTTGTCTCGTAAAGGCACATGTACGTTTTGTTGTTCTGCGTATGCTTCCGATATGTGCTACTTATTGATCAAACTGCCCTCTTGTATTCTGGTGTTTGTGGGATTTATGTGGACCTTTGCCAGAAATGGTAAAGGGTATGTGGACCTTTGCCAGAAATGGTAAAGGGTATGTGTTTAGAGCTCTGCGATTTCTCTGGCCCCCCTCGGCTTCACCTAGGCGTGGGTGGATGGAGCTCAGGGCGTGGGAGACTTAAATGCGGTGGTCATTCAGAAATGGATGAATCACATTCTGTACGTGGTCCCACTACACCTTCTGTATGTTTGATATGATATCCAGAGCTTTGGTTATGTGTTTATGTTCATGCTTTGGATAAGAATGATATGAATGCAACGTCAAAGACGACGTTTGAGCTTCTGTTCGGTATTTGTTATTGATATGCTTCGAACTGGTTCATTCATTGTTGATATGCTTCGAAATGTTCCATACGCCATTGATATATTCCGAGACATTCCATATGCCATTGATAAGCTCCGATTTTGTTTCCTTTGTCATTGATATGCTCCAATTACTCTATGCCCCTTCTGTTATGAACCAATTATGTATGATTGAAATGACAATTGTGATTCTGCACCTAATGATATTACGTCTATGAATTCGTATGTTCTGCCTTGCATTTTGAAACTTTATCTCTTTGGAAATTGTCCTCTTTTGACATGGATATGTTGGTCACTTGTTGAGCTCTTTATGCTCACCCCGTTGTTGTATAAATTTTTCAGGATAGCGTACGCTTTGCTTAAATGTTAAGATGGGTAAGGCAGTAGAAAGTTAGAAGATTTTGGGCAGATCTTTATTAGCAAATATGTACTTGTTGTGTGAGCCACTCTGTATCTAATCAAATATTGACGATGAATCAAACTTGTGGATTTTGTGTATGTTAAAGGATCTCTCATGTTTAGGATTTTGGAAAGTTCAGTTAAATTTGTGTAATGACATGACTTATGGTAAACGTTGGTTTGGTATTTGCTTAGATTTCCCCACTTGTGAATTTATCTTGGGGTTATTATTTTGATGAGTGGAGTTGAGATCGTATGAAATTTTTTGAGTGATGCGTGGTATGTTTATGAACTGCACAGGGTTTATAAATTGTAGACTATAGAGGTGAAATTTTGTTCTGTATGTTTTCTTAGTGACCTCAAATGTGTGATTGGATCCTGGATTGATTTGTTTTCTTGAGTTTTAAATATTATGGATATTTTTGAGGGAGCGTGACAACTGGCATCTACTAATGATCTTCCTTTACTAGGCGAAGATCAACCTCCTTCTTACACCCCTCTTACAACCTCTTACAAGTGGTTCACCCTTTTACAAAGATTTCAATGAATAGAAAGGAGGTGAACACTCAAGCTATTGAAAACAAGACTTTTCCTAAGGCTTTTCTTAACTTCTAGCTACTCAAAAGGTTGTGTCCTCTACTGAGAAATGAGGGGTATTTATAGGCCTCAAGAGGATTCAAATTTGGGCTCCAAAATTTGAATTCTCTTGGAGTTTCGATCTTTGGCGGTGCCACCGCTTTGTCGATTTGGTGCCACCGCCTTGTCGATTCGACCCACAGCCGGTCATCTGGGGTGCCACCGCCCCAGCCCCGGTGATGTTGTCGCCAGCTCTTGGGCAACGGGCGGTGCCACTGCTAGCCCAGCGGGTGCCCGCCTATAGTGTTTTCAAACCCACTAGTTGGACTTCAATCTTAGCCCAAACTAGTCGAACTTCGGGCCCATTTGGCCCCTACTTGGGTTACAGGATTAATACCTAATTCTAACCCTAATTAACATGCTAACTATGAATTTAAAGACATTTTATAAGCTATTACAAAGTCCATAAGTCAAGACTTCTTCCCATGAAGCTTCAAATGAACTTTGGTGATCTTAGATAAACTCGAAACCATTCTCATGGACTCCTAAGAAGCTCTTAAACTTCATGATTTGATCTTTTTTGAAGTTCAATGAGCTTCTTGACGAAGCTCGATCTCTCTCGGTGAGCTCGCTGAACTTCCCATAAACCTTTCGGTGAGCTTCCAAAAACCCTTCTGACAAGCTCCCCTACTCATTCTCGGCTAGTTAAAAGATTCCCGGCGAACCCCGGACTTCCGTCGAACTCTTGAACTCCCAATGAATCTTTTCGCTTGACTCCTTTTTTTTTCGCTTTATGTCTTTCTCATTATCATAGTTATTCCTGCACACACAAACTAAAACTCTACTCCGATCTAGACAATTATTACAACGCGAATCGACATTCCGTTGCCCGGCACGTCATTGGTTGGCGCTTCGTCCGATTCTTCAGTGCATCGTCCTTTGCGGCTTGTTGCCCAATCGACGGTTGACCTCCGCAACCCTGATATCCTTGGCGCATTTCCGCTCTCCTTAGCCCGATGCCCGACGTCCGAAGCCTTCTGCCGTCCAATATCCTGACGTGATCTCCTTCGGCGCAACATCAATTCCTCCCGCGTTAATTGTCTAATCCTGATCGAGTAGACCTGCATCACTCAAAATGCAGTTTAAATTATAAACACATATCAAGCGGTTTCATCATCAAAATACGAGATTCAACAGCTAGAGCCACTCGACAAGAAGGCTATTCATGAACCTATTGTGGAGGTGAACGTCCTGAAGGAGTTCACAGACGTTATGCCACTCGAGTTGCTGAGGACTCTACTGCCACGCAGAGGCATGGATCATCACATCGAGCTGGAGCCAAGAGTGAAGCCTCTAGTGAGACCACCCTATCGCATGCCCCCTCCAGAGTTGGCAGAGCTCAAAAAGCAATTAGGTGAACTGCTAAGCGATGGTCTCATCTGCCGTTCTAAAGCACCCTCCGGAGTTTAGTTCTCTTCCAAAAGAAACAAGATGGGAGCCTCCGACTATGTGTCGATTATCGAGCTCTCAACAAAGTGATGGTGAAGAACAAATATCTCATCCCACTCAATGCGGACTTATTCGACCAATTGGGCAAAGCCAAGTATTTATCCAAACTTGACCTTCGGTTAGGGTACTAGTAAGTACTCATTGTTGAAGGCGATGAATCGAAGACTACTTGTATGACCAAGTATAGAGTGTTTCAGTTCTTGGTGATGCCTTTTGACTTAACTAATGCTCTGGCCTCATTCAGCACTCTTATGAACCAACTATTTAATGAGTATTTGGATAAGTTTGTGGTTGTCTACTTAGACAATATTGTCGTCTACAACCAAATGCTCGAGGAACATGTCGAGCACCTTTAGACAATTTTTTGTTAAATCTCAGATTTTGATGATGAAGTCAATTGTAATTTATTTGATCTAATCTATATGTTGAGAAAAGTGTGCAGGATTAACTACAATAGCAGTAAGACATAAAGTATGTGTTATGTTGGAGTCAAGATCGAGATCACGTTAGGAGTTCGAGAGTTCATCGGAAGTTTAGACGTTCATTTGAAGTTCTATCGGAACCAACTGAGAAGTCCAGGATCTTGCCAAAGAAGCTCATCGGAACTTGCCAAGAAGATCATCGTAAAGTCCAAGAGCTTACCGGGAGTCCGCCGGAGCATTGCCGAGAGTTCGTCGGATGTACGCTGGAAACTCGTCGGAAGAGCAATTGACGCACCGGAACAAGAAGTGCTGTGATCATGTCTTAATTATCGTAGTTAATGTGTAAATTAAGTTAGGATTGGGAGGTAATCCCACTAACTTAATTAGGGGCCAATTGGGCCCTTAACAGGGCTGATTTGGGCTGGATTGAATAGCCCAATCAACCCTTGAAAACAGGGCTGACGGTGGCACTACCTAGAAGACCCAGTCTCCCAGGTGGTCTGGGTGGTGGTACCTCCAATATTTATTGCTACCAGTAGTGATACTGCCCCTGTCAAGCAGTGGTATCGCCCTTGTCAAGTAGTGGTATCGCCAGAGCTCGGTCTCCGAGCTCTATTAGGCATTGGTACTGCTAGAGCTCGATCTTCGAGCTTTGTCAGGTAGTGGTACCGCCTAGTGTCAAACTATAGGCGATAGAACCACCCAGTAATGACGGTGGTACTGAACCACCCAGTAATGACGGTGGTACTGCGAGTACCACGAAAATTCGGGATGAGATACTTTTTAGCTCCATTTTTGAAGCCATTAGGGCCTATAAACCCCCCCCCCTTTTCTGCATGAAAGGGCACAAAATGTATTGAGATAATCTTGAGTTATCGGGGTGTAAAATTGTTGTAAACAAGTGTTAGAGTCCTCCTCCTCCCTTTCTAAGTTTTGAGATCATTCAAGAGAGGTGTGAGACTTGTAAGGGTTTTCTCCTAAACCCATGAAAAGGAGAAAGCACTATTAAAGGTGGTTGGTCTTCACCTATTGAAGGAAGGCCTTTAGTAGACACCAGAGACCTCGTCGGAGGAGGAATCCGAAAGTGGATATAGGTCATGTTGACCGAACCACTCTAAATCCTGGTTTGCATTTACTTTGAGTAATTTACTTTTATAGCAAACTGCCTCTCCTCCTTACTGTGGTTTTACTACGCCTACATATGCTTTCAAGTAAACACCTTTCGAGATCGGCTTTAATCATACGAAGATTTTATAAAACCGATGCTTTTCATTTGTGCAATTTACATTCCTGCAAATCTCCTTAATCTTGTCTTACACTTGTATGAAAAGCTTTCAAGTTCAAATTCTCTTCGAAACAGATTGAATCAAAACCATTTTCGTCGGAATTAGTTTTAATCAAATAAAGTCTTTCAAATTCAGAAAGATTTCTACTGCACTAATTCACCCCCCCCCTCTTAGTGCCGCTCCTGATCCTAACAATTGGTATCAAAGCAAGGTTCACTCTCGTTTGGTTTTAAACCCAAGAGAGATGACATTTGCTAGCAACCTAGAGTGGCATTCAATTACACGTCCGCCTATGTTCAATGGGATGGATTCCACATATTGGAAGATTAGAATAAGGTTTTTCCTAATTTCAATGGATTTCGTATTATGGAATATTGTAGAAAATAGGTTTCAAAAGTCTTCTCTTCCAATGAATGATTGGAATGATTTGGGGAAGAAGACTTTTACTTTAAATGCTAAGGCTATGAATGCCTTATTTTGTGCATTAGATAAAAATGAGTTTAATTGAGTATCAATTTATGAAATGACTTTTGACATTTGGCAGACACTCGAAGTGACTCATCAAGGCACTAGTAGAGTGAAGGAGTTAAAAATTAATCTTTTGGTGTATTCTTATAAGTTGTTTCGAATGAAACCGAGTGAGACCATTGGAGACATGTACACCCAATTATGAATATCGTTAATGGTCTAAAAGGACTTGGTAAAAGTTTCTTGGATTTTGAACTTGTTAATAAGATTTTAAGATTCCTTCAAAAAAAGTTGGGACCCTAAAGTAATGGCCATTCAAGAGGCCAAAGTTCTAAATAATTTTTCTCTTGAAGAACTAGTTGGGTCACTAATGACCTATGAAATGACACATAAAGCTCATGAAGAGCTTGAGGACACCCTTCCAAAGAACAGGAAGGATATGACACTGAGAACACAAGAATACCACTTGAAAGAATACTCAAGTGATGAGGACTTTGTTGATGACGTGATACTCTTAACAAAGAAGTTCAAAAGATTCATAAAAAGAAATAAATTTAAAAATAATATTAAAAATAAATTTGAACCTAAGAAAGAACAATTGATATGTTATGAATGTAAGAAGCCGGGACACTTCAAGAGTGAATGTCCCCAAGCAAAGAGGAGGCAACCAAAGAATAAGGCTCTCAAAGCTTCATGAGATGACTCAAGTGCTTCCAAAGAAGAGGAACCAACCAACATCGAGCAAGTTGCTCACTATGCGCTAATGGCTATTGGAGATGAGGTAACAAGTTCATTAGATGCAAATTTAACTTTTGATGAGCTTTTAAATGCTTTTCATGATTTATTTAATGAATACAAATTAATTAGTAAAAAATATAAATTATTAAAAAAGGAGCATGCTTCTCTTATTAGTGATTTCGATAGATTAAAAGTTAAGCACAATGCTAAACTGATGTACGAAATGTAATGATCTAGAAATACTTCAAAATGAAAACTTGCTACTAAAAGAAACCTTAAAAAATTTGAGGTTGGTAGCAAGTCCTTGAACATGATCCTTGTCAACAAGGGTCACGTTAATAGGAAAGGTGAAATTGGATTTATGAGTTGCTCTCACCAAAATCCAACCACCTTTATTAAAGGCCATACTTTGCATGTCTCATCCTGAAACAAATGTAACTTTTGTTATAAATTTGGGCATGTAGCTTATCATTGTCCATTCAAGAAATGTAGTCCACATAAATTGACTTGGGTTCCTAAAAGGACCTCAAATGACTCAATGCAACATGATAAGCTATGTAGATCGAATTTTGAGGCATCAAAAGTCAAAAGGATACCTAAAAATCAACTCTTTTTATAGAAAAATGTACCATCACAAGCTAGGAGCAAGAGATGGTACCTTGATAGTGGATGCTCAAGGAATATGACTAGAGACTCATCCTATTTCTCTAAGCTCACTAGCCTAGACGAAGGATATGTCACCTTCAGAGACAACAACAAGAGTAAAATCATTGGCAAAGGAACTATAGGAAACAAATCCAACCATCTTATTGAATATGTATTGTTAGTTGATGGTTTAAAGCATAACCTTTTGAGTATTAGTCAATTATGTTGTCACGCCTCCCGAATTATCACATTCAGGAGGTGTGACCCTATCTAAAATCAATAATATTATAATTCATCATCAATTCAATCCAGGATCCAATCTAATAATTTGAGGATACTAAGAATCATTCAAAATCAATATTCACAATTCATAAACCTGTACGTTACATAAATCATAATCCACTTCACTTAGAGGTTCACAAAATCCAAAGGTAACTCAACTAAACATCAACCACAACACAAATCCATAATCATAGAAATATATACAATCACAAAAAGATAATTATTTACTATGAGTTCTTATCCTTATACAACTTAAGCTTATCATTCCATAAACATGAGCGGTCCTTTAAACTTTTACAACACATAAGTATCAACATATCCTTAACATTACATCAGAAGTAAAGTATATAATACAACAAAAATCTATCATCCAACAAAGATTAGCTCAAAAATTTTCTAGCCTTTCACTGCTTTAACCCAATTCTAGCTTTTCAGTGCGTGACAAGCTACCCTAAAAAATTTATATAGCAACGTGGTGAGTATAAAGAGCTCAACAAGCGACTAACATATCCATGGCGATAGGACAAGTTCAAGCAGACTTAGTATCAAGATAACAAAAGCATAAATGCAAGCGTTCATTTAGAATCATCTCATTTGATATAAAAAAATCACAAAGGGTTACCTCATTCGAAAATAGGCATTAGATATAACAATAGGAGAAAGGAAATTGGAGCATTTCATTAGCAAAAGAAGTATTTAGGCATGTATCAAATGACACATGAAGTATTTAGGTGCATATCAAAGGTATAGAGTGTTTGGGAGCATAACAATGACATACGAAACACTTCAAAGTATAACAAGTGAACCGAATAATAAACACAAGCTTGTATGTTATTTTTGATGTAGAATGTATTCCATTTTTATCTAAAGCATAAATATAAACTCATAAGTAAAGCTTTGGATATTATATCAAAAACATAGAGGGCACCGTGGGACCATGTATATAATATGATTCATCCATTTCTGGATGACCACCAAGCATAAGTCTCCTATGTCTGAGAGCTCTATCCACCTATGTCTGAGTGAAGTCAATGGGGCCGATAGAACAATCGCGGGCTATAAGCATAACTCCCTTTACCATTTCTGGCAAAGGTTCACATTATCCCACAAGACACCAGAGTACAAAAGGGTAGTATGAACAATAACATTAGCACACACTAAACAATGGAAATATGCGTGTGCCTTTATCAAACAAGAAAATGCAAATGAAGCATTACATAATAAATTTCAGAAATATAACAATTTCAAGATGAATAATACAAGAATTTCAAAGGACTAATATAAAGTTCAATTGAAGAAGAATTTAGCATAAATCAAATTTTCGTTAGGATGAAACTTGAATAGGCAAAACCCAACAAAGTTTTCAATTCTGGTAGAATTTGAATGTTATATTTCCTGAATTGTTTGAGTGACCAAGCATGCTCCAATTCACTAAAAATAGGTGTCATTGGAAAGCTGTATCAATCTATTTTAGATGAACTAAAAACAGGAAGTTACAACAAATAGAGTAAAGGAAGGTCAGAATTGATCATCTCTGTTTTGTAGAATTGATAGAATCAATTTAAACAAATGTTTTAGAAGGAAAACGTACCTCAAAATTTCAAAATTAAGTGTCAAAAGAAAGATATGTGAATCTAGTTTCCAAAGAACCAAGTTTTGCATAATTAATAATTTTTACTAGAGAGTTATGAGCAATTTAGTAACAGAAGGTCAGAATTGATCATCTCTATTTTATAGAATTGATAGAATCAATTTAAACAGATGTTTTAGAAGGCAAACACACTTCAAAATTTCCAAATTGGTTTCAAAAGAAAGATATGTGAATCTAGTTTCCAAAGAACTAAGTTTTGTATAATTCCAAATTTTCACTAGAGTTATGAGCAATTTAGTAACAGAAGGTCAGAATTGATTATCTCTGTTTTGCAGAATTGATAGAATCAATTTAAACAGATGTTTTAGAAGGCAAACATAATTCAAAATTTCTAAATTAGGTGTCAAAAGAAAGATATGCAAATTTAGTTTCCAAAGAACAAGTTTTGCATAATTTAGAATTTTCACTAGAGAATTATGAGCAATTTAGTAATAGAAGGTCAGAAGCTATAATATCTATTTTACCAAATACATAAGGTCTCTTCATTCATATGTTTGGATAGGTAAGTTTACTCCAAATCTTTCAATTTTTATATCAAATGAAAGCTCTATAAGTCTTCTTTCATATGAAAGAGGTTTCTCCTCAATCCAAATTTGGTATAAAATGTTATGGCCACACGAGTACTGAAGGTCAAAATCTGAAAAATTCCAGATTCAACATTTGATGTATAAATGACATGAATATCTTACATGCAGCCACAATCTTCCAATTTTCTTAAAATTAAGGTGAAAACAAGGATCAAAATTTATCTCTACGATGGGTTAGAACACTTGCTTTAAAAAGTTTTGATTTCCAAATGTGGGGGATTTGATGCAAAGCCTTAAGCCAAGATAAAACTTCTTCTTCTTCAATTCTTTCTCTTTCTCTTCTCCTTCAATTTCTTCTCCTCTTCTCAAGTTATGTTAGCTGCAAAGTTTCCCTCAATTGTGTCTTAAATTACTTAGATTTGGCTCATGGAGGTTTAGGTGTCATCTTTAGAATAAATGTAAGTGGCTCATCTTTGCTAATGACACATGGCCTCCATTTTATTTTATTTTATTTTATTTTTCTTAGTGTGAATCTTTCACAAATCACCTTCAATTAATGAGATTCACATTTTGGTCCCTCACAATATTTTCAATATATAAAAAAATATTTAGTGCTAAAGAATTATTTAAAAAAAATCCTCATATTTAAAAATAAGTCCTTATAAATTTTTAAAAAAATGAGGGATGTTACACTCTCCCCTCCTTAAAAGAAAATTTAGTCTTCTAAATTTGTCATACCTCTTTCGGCAAAAAGATGAGGGTAAGCTTTCTTCATTTCTTCCTCTAGCTCCTAGGTCGTTTCATTTATAGGATGATGCTTCCAAATTACTTTAACCAGAGTAATGATTTTATTTTTTAAGATCTTCTCCTTTTTATCAATAATCCGAATGGATTCTTCCTTGTAAAACAAGTCTTTCTCAATCACAATCGGCTCATACTCAATGACATGAGAGAGATCAGGTATATACTTTCTGAGCATTGACACATGAAATATATCATGGATATGACACATCGATGGTGGCAAGGCAATCTTATATGCGATAGAGCCAATTCTTTCAAGGATCTCAAAAGGTCCAATGAACCTTGGGTTTAACTTTCCTTTCTTTCCAAATCTTACAATGCCTTTGGAAGGGGAGACCTTTAGGAATATAAAATCCCCTACTTGGAACTCGATATCTCGTCATCTGTTATCAGCATAGCTCTTTTGCCGACTCTGAGTAGCCTTTAGCCTTTTTATGATAACCTGAATCTTTTTAGTAGTCTCTTGTACTTTATCTAGTGCTAACAACTTTCTATCACCAACTTCCTCCCAACATATAGGCATTCTGTACTTTTGCCCATACAATGCTTCATAAGGAGCCATCTGAATGCTCGAATAGTAACTATTATTGTAAGTGAACTCAATAAGAGAAATATCTTTATCCCATTTACCTCTCCAATCCATAACATAAGCTCTAAGCAAATCCTCAAGTACTTGAATTGTTCTTTCAGATTGACCATCAGTCTGAGGGTGACAGGCAGTGCTAAACTTTACTTTGGTGCCCATAGAATCTTGTAATCTCCTCCACAATCTAGAAAGAAATCTGGAGTCTTTATCCGAGATGATCTCCTTCGGGACACCATGAAGTCTTACTATTTCATCAACATACAAATCTACAAGCCTATCAAGAGAATAAGTCATATTGATTAGTAAGAAATGTGTAGACTTGGTTAACCTATCGACAACGACCCAAATAGCATCATGCTTTCTAGAGGTTTTGGGTAGTCCTGAAACAAAATCCATAGTAATGCATTCCCATTTCCATTCAGGAATATCTAAGGGCTGTAACAAACCTCCAGGTCTCTAGTGTTCCGCTTTGATTTGCTGATATGTTAAACACCTTGAAACGTATATTGTAATCTCCTTCTTCCCTTTCCACCAATAATGACTTTGGAGATCTCTATACATTTTCATGCTACCAGGATGCATGGTATACTTTGAATTATGACCTTCATTCAAGATCTGGTTCTTGATATCTGGGTCATTTGGAACATATATTCTATCTCCAAATCTCAATAGGCCATCATCTGAAGTTTGAAAATTCAACTTCAATCCCTTTTCAACTTCATTCCTCAAGTATATTAAATGTGGATCTCGTAGTTGTCCTCTTTTAATTTGTTGAATGAGATCAGTTTGCACCTGGATAGAGGCCATCAACATTATTGAGTCTTGCCCTTTCCTCATTACATTCGAATCATAATTTCTTTCTAATAGCTTCCATTGTTTCACAACCAGACTAGCCATAAAACTTGCATATTTTTTACTAAATGCATTAGCTACAACATTTGTTTTACTTGGGTGATAACGGATGGTACAATCATAATCCTTTAGAAGTTTTATCTATCTTCGCTGCCTCATATTTAACTCTTTCTGTGTAAAAATATACTTTAAACTCTTGTGATCAATAAAGATATCAAATGTCTGCCCATACAAGTAATGTCTCCAAATCTTCAGAGCAAAGATGATTGCTGCCAATTCCAAATCATGAGTCGGATAATTTAATTCATAATTCTTTAGCTGCCTTGAAGCATAAGCAATTACTTTCCCTTCTTGCATCAAAACACATCCAAGGCCCTTTCTTGAAGCATCAGTATAAACTACAAATCCTTCATTACCACTAAGAATAGTGAGAATAGGGGCACTAGTCAATCTTCTTTTTAATTCTTGAAAACTTTGTCACAATCATCACTCCATTCAAATTTCACATTCTTTTGATCAATCTCTAAATAGAAATCACTAAGCCTCAAAATTTATTATACATCTAGCATATCAAAATTCTTAGAATCCTCAAATCACGCTCTGATACTAACTCTGTCACGCCCCTCGAATTATCACATTCAGGAGGTGTGACCCTGTCTAAAATCAATAATATTATAATTCATCAAAAATTCAAACCAGGATCCAATCTAACAATTTGAGGATACTAAGAATCATTCAAAATTAATATTCACAATTCATAAACTTGTACATTACATAAATCATAATCCACTTCACTTAGAGATTCACAAAATCCAAAGGCAACTCAACTAAACATCAACCACAACACAAATCCATAATTGTAGAAATATATATAATCACAAAAAGATAATTATTTACCATGAGTTTTTATCCTTATACAACTTAAACTTATCATTCCATAAACACGAGCGGTCCTTTAAACTTTTATAACACATAAGTATCAACATATCCTTAACATTACATCAGAAGTAAAGTATACTATACAACAAAAACCTATCATCTAACAAAGATTAGCTCAAAAATCTTCTAGCCTTTCACTGCTTTAACCAAATTCTAGCTTTTCAGTGCGTGACAAGCTACCCTAAAAAATTTATATAGCAACTGGGTGAGCATAAAGAGCTCATCAAGCGAATAACATATCCATGACGATAGGAGAAGTTCAAGTAGGCTTAGTATGAAGATAACAAAAGCAGAAATGCAAGCATTCATTTGGAATCATCTCATTTGATATTAAAAAATCACAAAGGGTTACCTTATTTGAAAATAGGCGTTAGAAATAACAATATGATAAAGAAAATTAGAGCATTTCATTAACAAAAGAAGCATTTAGGCATGTATCAAATGGCACATGAAGCATTTAGATACTTATCAAAGGTGTAGAGTGTTTGGGAGCATAACAATGACATACAAAACACTTCAAAGTATAACAAGTGAACCAAATAATAAACATAAGCTTGTATGTTATTTTTGATGTAGCATGCATTCCATTTTTATCCAAAGCATAAATATAAACTCATAAGCAAACCTTTGGATATCATATTAAAAACATAGAAGGTGTTGTGAGACTACATACATAATGTGATTCATCAATTTTTGGATGACCATCAAGCATAAGTCTCCCACGTCTGAGAGCTTCATCCACCCACGTCTGAGTGAAGTCAATGGGGCCGGCAGAGCAATCACGGGCTCTAAGCATAACTCCCTTTACCATTTCTGGCAAAGGTTCACATTATCCTACAAGATACCAAAGTACAAAAGGGTAGTATGAACAATAACATTGGCACATATCAGAAGCACATGCGGAATAATGGAAATATGCGTGTGCCTTTATCAAACAAGAAAATGCAAACGAAGCATTACATAATAAATTTTAGAAATACAATAATTTCAGGATGAACAATACAAGAATTTCAAAGGACTAATATAAAGTTCAATTGAAGAAAAATTTAGCAGAAATCAAATTTCCAATAGGATGAAACTTGAATAGGCAAAACCCAACAAAGTTTTCAATTCTGGCAGAATTTGAATGGTACATTTTCTGAATTGTTTGAGTGACCAAGTATACTCTAATTCACTAAAAAAAAGTTTCATTGGAAAGTTGTATCAATCTATTTTTAGATAAACTAAAACTAGGAAGTTATAATAAATAGAGTAAAGGTTGGTCAGAATTGATCATCTCTGTTTTGTAGAATTGATAGAATCAATTTAAACAGATGTTTCAGAAGTAAAACATATTTCAAAATTTCCAAATTAGAGGTAAAAGAAAGATATATGAATCTAGTTTCCAAAGAACTAAGTTTTATATAATTCAGAATTTTTACTAGAGAGTTATGAGCAATTTAGTAACGAAAGGTCAGAATTGATCATCTCTGTTTTGTAGAATTAATAGAATCAATTTAAATAGATGTTTTAGAAGGCAAACGCAGTTCAAAATTTCCAAATTAGGTTTCAAAAGAAATATATGCTAATCTATTTTCCAAAGAACTAAGTTTTATATAATTCTGAATTTTCACTAGAGAGTTATGAGCAATTTAGTAACAGAAGGTCAGAATTGATTATCTCTATTTTATAGAATTGATAGAATCAATTTAAATAGATGTTTCAGTAGGCAAACATACTTCAAAATTTCCAAATTAGTCGTCAAAACAAAGATATGTGAATCTATTTTCTAAAGAACTAAGTTTTGTATAATTTATAATTTTCACTAGAGAGTTATGAGCAATTTAGTAACAAAAGGTCAGAAGCTATAATATTTGTTTTACCGAATATATGAGGTCTTTTCTTTCATATGTTGGATAGGTAAATTTACTCCAAATCTTTCAATTTTTATATTAAATAAAAGCTCTATAAGTCTTCTTTCATATGAAAGAGGTTTCTTCTCAATCTGAATTTGGTGTAAAAAGTTATGGCCACATGAAAGGTCAAAATCTGAAAAATTCCAGATTCAACATTTGATATATAAACAACATGGATATCTTACATGCTACCACAATCTTCCAATTTTCTCAAAATAAAGGTGAAAGCAAGGATCAAAATTTATCTCTAGGATGGGTTAGAACACTTACCTTAAAAAGTTTTGATTTCCAAATGTGGGGGATTTCATGCAAAGCCTGAAGCCAAGATAAAACGTCTTCTTCTTCTTCAATTCTTTCTCTTTCTCTTCTCCTTCAATTCCTTCTCCTCTTCTCAAGTTACGTTGGCTACAAAGTTTTCCTCAATTGTACCTTAAATTACTTAGGTTTGGCTCATGCTAAAATAGTGAGGTGGTAAGTATGCATAGAGGTTTAGGTGTCATCTTTAGAATAAATGTAAGTGGCTCATCCTTGCTAATGACACATGTCCTCCATTTTATTTTATTTTATTTTTCTTAGTGTGAATCTTTCACAAATCACCTTCAATTAATGAGATTAACATTTTGGTCCTGCACAATATATTCAATATATATAAAAAAATATTTAGTGCTAAAGAATTATTTAAAAAAATCCACATATTTATAAATAAGTCCTTATAAATTTTTTAAAAAATGAGGGATGTTACATATGTGATAAAGGATATATTGTTAGATTTGAATCTAATGCTTGCATTATTGAAAAACCATACAAAAATACATCTATGATTGCCCTAAAACAAAATAATATATACACTATCGAGATTGATGATCTTTGTAATGAAATGTGCTTTTTGGTTTTGAATGACAATACTTAGCTTTGGCATAGGAGATTAGGTCATGCTAGCATAAAACTAATCTCTCAAATTTTATCTAAAGAACTTGTAAGAGGAATTCCTCATATCAAGTTCGTCAAATATAATGTATGTGATGCATGTAAACTAGGAAAACAAATAAAAGGTAGCTTCAAACCTAAGAACCAAATAAGCACCTCTAGACCTTTACAATTGATATATATGGACTTGTTCAGACCAATTATCACATCAAGCCTAGGAGACGGCAAATATGCATTTGTCATCATGGATGATTTTAGTAGATACACATGGACTAATTTTTTAGCACACAAAAGTGAATGCTTTAGGTATTTCTCTAAGTTTTGTAAACTTGTTCAAAATGAAAAGGGTTTTATGATTTCATCAATTTGAAGTGATCATGGTGGTGAATTTTAAAACCATGATTTTCAAAAATTTTGTGAATCTAATGGATACAACCACAACTTCTCTACTCCAAGAAATCCTCAACAAAATGTAGTAGAAAGAAAGAATAGAAACTTACAAGAAATAATAAGAACCATATTAAATGAACATAGCCTACCCAAATATTTTTGAGCCGAAACCATAAATACGACATGCTATGTTATGAATAGGGTTCTAGTAAGACCACTACTTTTCAGGACTCCTTATGAGTTGTGGAACAACAAAAAACCCAACATTTTATACTTTAAAGTTTTCGGATGTAAATATTTTATTTTGAATGAAAAAGATGCCTTAGGTAAATTTGATGCAAAATTCGAAGGAATTTTTCTTAGCTATTCTTTTGTTTCTAAAGCATTTCGTATCTTTAACAAAAGAACTTTAATTATAGAAGAATCTATTCATGTTGTTTTTAATGAAGTTTCCGAAGTTAAGAAAAATGATTTTGATGATGATGTTAATTTTGATATTTTAAATTTAAATAAAATCCTTTCTCCATCTAGTAACTTAGATGCATCTTCTTCTGAAATATCCTTACCCAAGGATTGGAAGTATGTAAATGCTCATTCCAAGGAGCTAATCATAGGAGACACATCAAAAGGGGTTCAAACTCATTCTTCTCTTAAGAATTTTTATACCAATGCCGCTTTTCTCTCCCTAATTGTACCTAAATGCATTGATGAGACTTTGAAAGATGATTCATGGGTCATCGCAATGGAAGAAGAGTTGAATCAATTTGAGAGAAATGAGATGTGGAAGCTTGTTCCTAGACCAAATGACCATTTAGTTATTGGTACTAAATGGGTCTTTAGAAACAAGCAAGATGAATTTAGTATCGTGGTTCGAAACAATGCTAGATTAGTGGCCAAAAGTTTCAACCAAGAAGAAGATATGAAGAGACCTTCGCTCCTGTTGCTCGATTAGAAGCCATAAGGATGCTCCTTGCCTATGCTAGTAGTAATTATTTTAAGTTGTTTCAAATAGATGTTAAAAGTGCTTTTCTTAATGGCTTTATTTCTGAAGAAGTTTATGTTGAACAACCTCCCGTATTTGAGAATGATAATCTCCTTAATCATGTATTTAAATTGACTAAAGTTCTCTATGGATTGAAACAAGCCCCAAGGGCTTGGTATGAGAGACTTAGATCATTTCTTATCGAAAATACTTTCTCTAAAGGCAAGGTTAATACTACATTGTTTATCAAAAATTTTAAAAATAATTTTTTGATTATTCAAATTTATGTTGATGATATTATTTTCGGTTCCACGAATGAATCTCTATATGAATCATTTGTTAAAAGTATGAGTCTTGAATTTAAAATGAGTTTGATGAGAGAATTAACCTTCTTTTTAGGCTTACAAATCAAATAACTAAGTAATGATATTTTTCTTAGTTAAACAAAATATACTTTAGATTTGCTAAAAAGGTTTAATTTGGATAGCTCAAAAGCTATCAATACTCCCATGAGTACCTCCACTAAGTTAGACATTGATGAAAGTGGAGAAAGCTTTGATCAAAAAGCTTATAGGGATATGATAGGAAGTTTACTATACCTCACCGGAACTAGACCAGATATCATGTTTAGTGTAGGTCTTTGTGCTAAGTTTTAATCTAATCCTAAGATATCTCATCTTCAAGCAGTTAAAAGAATTCTTAGATATCTTAAAGGTACCACTAATATAGGATTATGGTATCCAAAATCCGAGAACTTTGAACTAATTGCTTATACAGATGTGAATTTTACTAGATGTAGATTAGATAAAAAAAGCACATCCATAACATGTCAATTTTTAGAACATGCACTTGTTTCTTGGTCTTCCAAGAAACAAAATTCGATTGTACTATCTACAACCGAAGTTGAGTATATTGCAGTAAGTGAATGTTGTGCACAAGTTGTGTGGATGAAAAACACTTTAGAGGATTATAATATTCATCTTAAAAACATTCCCATAAAATGTGATAACACAAGTGTAATATGTTTAACAAAAAATCTCATTCAATACTCTAGAACCAAACATATTGATATTAGGCATCACTTTATACGATATCATGTTAATAATCATGATGTAATCTTAGAGTTTATTGATACGAAATATCAATTAGCCGATAATTTTACAAAGCCTTTAAGTGAAGAATAATTTGATTTTATTAGAAGAGAATTAGTAATGTTAATTTGTCCTAATGCATGAATTTAATGTATATCTTTTCCAGACTATCTTCTTGAATAGAACTTTCATGAGTTTAATGCCATATCAAGTTTATTCCATATTCTTGCTCCATCATGTAATAATGTTGGATACATGAAATTCATTGACAAATGCATCTCTCACGAATTTCACTCTTATAAATTCTTTTATGAGAAATGGATTTGATGTGATGATTCATGAAATTTCTTTTATTCTTTCACATGAATTCTTTCTTAATGAAAGAAAAATTTATATGAATTTTTTAGTATGAGATGAACACTTGCAAGAGTGAGGATTTGATTTCACATTAATATCTTGATCCTTGTGAAAATTGAAGCATGATTTAATGAAACTCTTTTATCGATTTTGACTTGATTCAAATCATTTCACAAAGTTGGTTTTTAATGAATTTCCTCCTTTCTTTCCTTCTTCATGTAAAGTCTTGATAAAAAAAAAAGGGGGAGAAGTTGATGGAAGCTATTGCTTTAATGTTGATAACATTTAATGTTGAGAACTTTTGAATGATACTATGTCATGAATGCTACAAATATGATTGGTATTGTCAAATACAAATTGAAATGTAGCATGAATCTTTAGTTGCATTGTTGAATTGTTCTCTTTTTATTGATGACAAAAGAGGAGAAATGATACCAAAATGTGATAAATTGATGACAATGTACGCAATGTATCTTATTATAAATGCTTATGTGCTTATCATTTGAAACATATTGAAATATGGCAAAACCATATCTTATCAAATTGATAAATGCCTTTCATATAATATAACATGAGTTGAAATATGGCAAAAACATATCTTATCGTATCAAATTGATAAATGTCTTTCATATAAGATATCTAGAGCTTAACTTGTAATTTTAAAAATGATATCTTGCCATAGAATGATGAATTGCTATCTTTGTTATCTTTCATATTTGAAATATCTTACTTGAAAATGGATGTCATAACTTGACATCATACTTGGCATCATAAGAATGCTAGATCATGAAAGGAATTAAGATATGTATGTTGATAAGTTTAAATGAATCTAACTTATTAGTTTGATACTTGAATTCAAAGGCTTTGAATTCAAGAGTGTCTTTTCTCAAGTATGGCATATAGATAGGGGGAGTTAAGGTTAACTCCGTCATCAATTGATTATCATCATAAAAAAGGGAGAGATTATTGAATCTCGAATTTTGATAATGAAGTCAATTGTAATTTGTTTGATCTAATCTATATGTTGAAAAAAGTGTGCAGGATTAACTACGATAGTAGTAAGACATAAAGCAAGTGTTGTGCCAGAGTCAAGATCAAGATCACGTTGGGAGTTCGAGAGTTCGTCGGAAGTCTGGACGTTTGTCGGAAGTTCTGCCGGAACCAACCGAGAAGTCCAAGAGCTTGCCAAAGAAGCTCGTTGGTGTTAGGATCAAGAGCACTAAGAGGGCAGGGGGCGGGGGGGTTTGAATTAGTGCAGCGAAAAAACTTTTGACAATTAAAACTGCATTCATATGATGAAATTGTTTAGAACGTAAAACCGTTTTCGGAAACTTAACTTGAAAGCGAGTTCGTAAAGGAGTGCAGCAAAAGTAATAAGGAAGTAAAGCACATATGGAGGTTTGCAGTAAGGTAAGTAGCAAGAAGAAATGCAAAACAGAGAGCACCGTAATTTTAGAGTGGTTCGGTCAATCTTGACCTACATCCACTTTTGGCTTCCTCCTCCGATGAGGTCACCGACGTCCACTAGAGGCCTTCCTTCAATAGGTGAAAGCCAACCACCCTTTTATAGTTTCACTCCTTTTGACGGGCTTAGGAGACAACCCTTACAGAATTTTCACTTTTCTCTTGAATGATCAAAACTTGGAAGAAAAGAGGGAGGAGAACTTTTAGCTTATACAACACTTTTGAGCTCTAAAAATCACAGAGTAAGATTGGATTTTCGGTGACTTTTTGGTTGCCCTTTCATGCAGGAAAGGGTGGGGTTTATATAGGCCCCAACTGATTTGAATTTGGAGCTCAAATGTGTCATCTCCCGAATTTTCGGGGTCCTGGTGGTACTACCGCCATAACTAGGCGGTACTACCTCTTGGAGATCGAGCTTAGGTGGTACCACCGCCTGATAGGGGCGGTACTACTGCCCAGTCTCGCTTGGAGACTAAGCCCAGGCGGTACCACTACCTAGTCTCGCTCAGAGACTGAGCCCAAGCGGTACCATCGCCTAACCTGGGCGGTTGCATCACCCAGCTTTCCTGAGCTCCTGAGCGGTGCCACTGCCGACCCAGGCGGTGCCACCACCGGCTAGGAAATCTGGGTCTGAATAGGCTGATCTATTCGGTCCAATTTGGGTCTTATCAAGGGCCCAATTGCCCCCAGATTAAGCTAATGGGATCACCTCCCATTCCTAACTTAATATACGTGCTAACTACGATATTTCTTAAGACATTTACTGCAATTTGCTTCGATGCGTCAATCGCTTCTTCCGGTGACCTTCTGACGAACTTCCAACGAACCCTCGGTAATGCTCCGGCGGACTTCTGGCAAACTCCTGGACTTGCAATGATCCACTTGGCGAGTTCGAACGAGCTTCTTTGGCAAGCTCCTGGACTTCTCGGATTTGTTCCCGCAGAACCTCCGATGACCGTCCGAACTTCCGTCGAACTCTTGAACCCCCGATGTGATCATGGTCTTGACTCTGGCGCAACTCTTGCTGCATGTCTTACTTCCATCATAGTTAATCCTGCACATATAAAACAAACTTCGATCTAGACAATTAATACTAAATATTAATCAAGTTGTCCGGCATGTCATTGGTCCCTCAACGCTTCATCTGATTCTTCGACGCATCGTCCTCTCCTACGGCCTATTGGCCAATCGACCAGTTGACTCCGCAACTCTGATATCCTTGGCACGATGCCCGCTCTTCTTGGCCCGATACCCGAGTCCATGGCCCGAAGCCTTCTGTCGATACATCAACCGATCCATTGCCCCAACGTCCAATCTTCTGACATGTTCCTCTGGCCCAACATGATTTTTCCTATTTTAATTGTCTCATCCTGATCGAAGCATCCCGTGTCACTCAAAATGTAGATTAAAACATAAACATAATTATTAATTGGTTTCATCATCAAAATACGAGATTCAACAATCTCTCCCTTTTTGATGATAACAACCAATTAATGATGGAGTTAAACTTAACTCCCGGAGTTTAAACAATCTCCCCCTATCAATATGCCATATTGATAGAACTTTGAATTCAAACTGAATTCAAGTCATTGCAATATTCATCATGAATACTTGCAACACATCATCATGAACTTATGCATAACATCATACTTCTCCCCCTTTGTCATCAACAAATATGAGAAGTTCCAACACTAATGTGTTTGTAATATAAGTTCAACTCATTGCATGAAAAACATAATATCAAGTTTTATCATCATGCAGTTTTGAAGCTAAAAAATTTAGCAAGTGTTACATCATGCTTAGAACATTCAAGCTATTAAGTTTTAGATATGCAAGTTTTACAATATACAAGATAGCACTTTTGCTTCTTTTGAGATAGCAACTTCTACATGTAAGCTAGCAAATTAGAGATGTTCAAGAAGGCAACTCTTGCTTCTTGAAATATGCAAGTTTGCTAGATGTGCACGTTAGCATGTTTTGCTTCTTCTTGAGATTTCAAGCTAGTAACTCTTGGTGATGTTTCAAGATTGCAATTTCTTCTCAAAATGTGTAACTTAGCACACATTGCTTCTCTTGAGATTTGCAAGCTAGCTAGCAAGCTAGGAAAATTTGCTCCCCTTATGTCATTGTCAAATAGAAGAGAATAACAATACAATAGTGTAATTCATTTTCTTTTACTATAATCTTCAAATCATGACGAGGGTAAAGTATCAATCTTATTTGTGTATCCTTATATTTTCAAATTAAAACATGCACATTTTCAAAACCTTATATTTTATTTTTTTATGCATGATATTAAAAATAAATCAATCATCACTGCAACTCATCATGCATATTATTAAAATGTAAAATCATCAAACATGATACAAATATTTATTTTTATTTTTGCAAGGATCAAATCCATTTTTGCAAGGATCAAGCTTCATTTTTACAAGGATCAAGATATGTATGTGAATCAAATCCTTGCAAATGTTAAAAAAGATCTTCCTTTTTCAAGAAAGAATTCATAAGAAGGAATCATTTCATCAAATCTATTTCTCGAAAAAAATATTTTTCACATGATAAGTCTATGAGAGATGCATTTGTTAATTGATTCTATATGTCAAAAATCAATGATATAAAACAAACTCGATATGACATATGCTTATGAAAACTACATTAAGTCCAAAAGAGAAATACTAAATCATGTTAGGATCAAGAAAATCCGAAAATAAAATTGAACACTTTCATTCATTCGGACATGGTTTTGCTATAGATTTTCAGACATAATCATGAAGATAAAATATGCTCATCATCATGAAAATTTTTGTATCCAAAACACATAATTTTCCACATGTTATGAAGGCATGTAATAGTGTAAAATTCTCATTATAGTAATTATATCCTACCATGCATGATCGAAATTTCTCCCCATTTTATCATTGTAAACAAGAAAGAAGAAGGGAAGAATAAAATAGAGCAAAATATTTTAATCATTTCAAGGCATACAAGCCATAAATACAATCACATCATGTCATGAAAGATAAAATCACTTGAATACCAAAATACATGATTCATTTTGACACATCTCCTCTTTAAATAAAAAAAAAAGGAATTCTTATGAGATCATGATATAGATAAAATTCATTCAATCTTATATGAGAACAAGATATTAATTTAAGCATATAAAATTTCTCAAGTCATTATGAATCATAAAAAAATTATGGTTACGAAAAATCATGATTCATTTAGGAAAATATTCTCTTTAGCACATGACAAGAAGAAATATAGCAATGATACCAATCATGATTCATTTGGATGGTAGATGACAAAAAAAAATATTGAGGATAAAAGATCTCAATTTTTATAGAGTAAATCTCAAGTTTTAAATCTTAAAAAATCAAGATAAAGCCTATTCAAATTCAAATCATCAAATCAAAATCATTTTCAAGAGATTCATAAAACGATGATAAAATAGATTCATTAAAGTCAATAAGATAGAGAAAAAAAATTTTCAAGAAAAATGCTTTTCTCTATTTAGTTGTTTCATACAAGCATGCCTTTGTCAAAAAGAATATATATCATCAATCATTTAGGATCGAAAAATAAATTTTGTCATAAAAACCATCAAGATCAATAAACCACAAAAATCATCATGTATAACTTTAAAATCTCATGCATAAAATAAAATCATCAATCATAGTATTAAAACATCATTATGCATTATTAAATCAAAGCATGATTTCATATTTTCAATCAAAAATCATTTTATTTGTTTATCATAAGATATGCATTTTTCATGATTATTTTTAAAATCATTGGAAAGGTAAGCATGATAAGCATAATCCTAATTCATTAGCAATTTCATTATATTATTTAAACATGTAATTTTCAAGAAAATTAATTCTATACTAAAAAAAGAAAATGCATTATGGAAAGCATCATGTAATTTCGAAATAAATTAAGGGGGTTTTGATTACCTCATTGTTGAATGTCGTTAAGATGTAGTTTGCCACCTCGTCTTTCTTGATTTTCTCCTCGTCTTCGGAGGAGCGTGATTCATCCCACTTTGTGTTCTTCTTCTTGCATTCAAAGCAAATAGTTCCATTCATTTTGTTCTTTAATTTTTGTTTCTTAAATTTTTTAAATTTCTTAGTGAGTAGTTCTTGTTCACTATCACTTGAGCTTATGCTCGAGTGGTCTTCAAATGTTATATGTCCCAAATCCTTCATGTTCTTTGGAAGGTGGTTTTGTTCATCATGTTCATCATATGCATTGCGCACCATTTCATATGTCATCAATGAACTGATAAGTTCTTCAAGTGGAAAAATATTTAAATCTTTTGTTTCTTGTATTGCCGTTACTTTTGATTCCCAAGCTTTAGAAAGTGATTGTAAACCTTTACTAACAAGTTCAAAATTCGAGAAACATTTGTCAAGAGCTTTTAAACCATTGACGACATCCATAAAACGGGTGTACATATCAATAATGGTTTCACTCGGCTTCATTCGAAAAAGCTCGAAATCATGCATTAAAAAGTTGATTTTCGAATCTTTAACTCTAGAAGTGCCTTCGTGTGTGATTTCAAGAGTGTGCCATATGTCGAAAGTCATTTCGCACAAAGAAACCCGATTGAATTCATTTTTATCTAAGGCGCAAAACAAGACATTCATAGCCTTTGCATTTAGAGAAAATGTCTTCTTCTCTAAATCATTCCAATGGTTCATTGGAAGAGAAGACATTTCAAATCCATTTTCGACTATATGCCATAAATCAAGATTCAATGAAAGCAAGAAAACACTCATTCGAGTTTTCCAATAAGTGTAGTCCGTCCCATTGAAGAAGAGAGAACGAATGAGAGAGTGACCCTCTTGGTAACCGAAAAGAGCCATTTCTCTTGGGTGTTAATCCAAGTAAGAAATAATAAGGCTCTGATACCAATTGTTAGGATTAAGAGCACTAAGAGGGGTGAATTAGTGCAGCGAAAAAACTTTCGACGATTAAAACTATGTTCGTATGATAAAATCGTTTTTGACATAAAACTGTTTTCGGAAACTTAACTTGAAAGCGAGTTCGTAAAGGAGTGCAGCAAATGTAATAAGGAAGTAAAGCACATATGGAGGTTTGCACTAAGGTAAGAAGCAAGAAATGCAAACTAGACAGCACCACAATTTTAGAGTGGTTCGGTCAATCTTGACCTACATCCACTTTTGGCTTCCTCCTCCGACGAGGTCACTAACATCCACTAGAGGCCTTCCTTCAATAGGCGAAGGCCAACCACCCTTTTACAGTTTCACTCCTTTTGACGGGCTTAGGTGACAACCCTTATAGAATTTTCACTCCTCTCTTGAATGATCGAAACTTGGAAGAAAAGAGGGAGGAGAACTTTTAGCTTATACAACACTTTTGAGCTCTAAAAATCACAGAGTAAGATTGGATTTTCAGTGCCTTTTTGGTTGCCCTTTCATGTAGGAAAGGGTGGGGTTTATATAGGCCCCAACTAATTTGAATTTGGAGCACAAATGTGTCATCTCTCGGATTTTCGGGGTCTTGGTGGTACTACCGCCATAACTGGGCGGTACTACCTCTCGGAGACTGAGCTCAGGCGGTACCACCACCTGCAAGGGCGGTACCATCGCCCAATCTCGCTCGGAGACTGAGCCTAGGCGGTACCAGCGCTTGACAAGGGCGGTACCACCGCCTAGTCTCACTCGGAGATTGAGCCCAGGTGGTACCACCGCTTGACCTGGGCGGTTGCACCGCCCAGCTTTCCTGAGCTCCTAGGCGGTTGTTAGGACTCTAGCTAGGAGAGTCCTAATTGAGAGGGACACTCTGTTAGGACTCTAACTAGGAGAGTCCTAATTGAGAGGGACATTTTGTTAGGAGGTTTTTTCTTAGAGAAGAATTAGGAGTTGTAAGGGAATAGGAGTCTTGAGTATGAGTCATATTAGGAGTTGGTTAGAAGTAAGAGTCTTAAGTAGGAGTCCTATTAGGAGTTAGGGTTTAGAAGCCCTATAAATAGCCATGTATTCCTTCTCTTTTGATAAGCAATAGATGAATCCTTTCTGCAGCCTTTGAGCAGCAACTTGGAGGGAGGAAGCCCTATAGAGTTCCAAGGAGGCTGATCCCCTAAAGAGATCAACCCCGAGTTTAGAATCCGCAAGGGTTCTAACATCTGGTATCAGAGCAGCGTTCTTGGCGTCTCGCTGCCCTTCCATAGCCATCCATCAACCCTCCACAACCATCCAAAGCAATTCCCATAATTGCTTAAAAGATCATCGCCGAATTCCGCCATCATCTCTACCACCGCAGATCATCCTTTGATCTCCCCGTGAATTGCAAAAACAAACTTTCACTGATTTCTATCAAACCTATACATGCCTTTAACTCGTTAACAAAACAGAGATCTTAACATCACAGATTTGGAGTCATATACTATGGCATCTGAGGAGGCAATCAATGCTAAATTTGAAGCCTTTGAGGCACGAATGGAGGATAAGATTCGGACTCTCCTTACCGAATTCAATCTGGGCCGACCACCAAGCCCGAAGAAATCACATCAAGGAGAGAGCTCTAACCAATCACATCATGCCCAAAGAGATGACTTCCAAGAGAGGGGAGGCTCTATGACCGACCCCAACTATTCGCGCATGAGAGTGGACTTCCCTAGATGGGAAGAAGGAGACCCAATTGGTTGGATCTCGCGCGCGGAGCGATATTTTCGGTACCATAAAACTGCGGATGCATCCATGGTGAAAATTACATCTATACATCTTGAAGGGGATGTCATAAAATGGTTTGACTGGTTTGAACATACTTATGGAGTCCTTTCATGGCGACAATTCAAAGAAGGACTACTGATACGCTTCGGACCAACTTATTACGAGAACATTGACGGACAACTAGCAAAGATCCGACAAACCTCCACCATTCAGGAGTACCAAACCAGGTTTGAAAGGTTATCTAATCAAACTCGTGATTGGTCTGAAAAACAATTATTGGGGACTTTTATTGAGGGCCTAAAGCCGGAGATCCGAGGAGAAGTTAAGGCGCGACAACCATACACGCTTATGGCAGCCATCTCTTTCGCACGACTTCAAGAGGAGCGATTGAACCATGAAGCCCAGAGGACTAGGATTACTCCACGACCTACAATACTAAAGCCCTCAGCCCCCCCTACTATCAACCGAGTCCCTGTACCGAAAAGGTTAACAAGAGAAGAACTTCGGGAGCGATCTGCGAAGGGGTTATGTTGGCATTGCGACGAGCCGTGGAGCCGCGAGCATCGCTGTAAAAAAGGTAGACTTCTTATGATTGAACTAGTAGAAGAAGAGGTTATTGAACATCTAGATGAGAGCCTTGAACATGAAGAAGAAGATATGGAAGAAGAGCCACAGCCGACCGATATTACGGTACACGCACTAGCCGGCTACTCAAATCCGCAAACGATGAAAGTTGGAGGCCTTCTCAAACAACAGCCGATCACTGTTCTCATCGACACGGGTAGCACTAATAACTTCCTGAATAGTAAGGTTGCTGCTCGGATGGCACTGCATATTGAAGGTTGCAGCAAGTTCGACGTAAAGGTTGCCGACGGCAGAATCCTAAAGTGCGACCAAAGATGCCCACAAGTGAAACTATTATTGCAAGACCAAGAAATTATCACCGATTTCTTCCTCCTACCTATCGATAACTATGAGGCAGTGCTTGGTATAGAATGGCTGACTACACTAGGTGATGTCTCTTGGAACTTTTCTAAATTAATTATGAAATTCTACTGTAAGGGCAAACAGATCATCCTACGCGGGAAGCGCGGAAGCAACGTTACCACTGTTTTGACCCAACGAATGGAGAAAGTTTTACATAAGGTAAATGGTGGCTTTTTGATGCACCTCCAGCAGCAATCAAAGGGGAAGAAAATAGAATTTGAAGATCAAAATCTTGCCCAATTGCTTACTGAATTTGCCGACATATTTGCTGAACCGCGTGGTCTTCCTCCTTCTCGGCAACATGACCATCGAATTCCAATCCTTCCGGGCAAGCCACCAGCGAACACTCGACCATACCGATATCCTCACCTCCAGAAAGATGAAATTGAAAAGATCGTAAAGGAGATGCTTGAAACAGGGGTGATTCGACCAAGTTGCAGCCTGTATTCCTCACCGGTGCTACTTGTACGCAAGAAGGATAGAACTCGGCGGATGTGCATCGACTACCGAGCTTTAAATGGCATCACCGTCAAGGACAAACACCCAATACCAGTGGTGGATGAACTTCTTGATGAATTGAAAGGAGCTCGAGCCTTCACAAAGTTGGACCTCCGATCCGGTTATCATCAAATTCGGGTATGTGATGATGACATTCCAAAAACTGCATTTCGCACACATGATGGCCATTATGAATTCTTGGTAATGCCTTTTGGACTCACTAAGGCTCCTTCAACCTTTCAAAGTCTTATGAATGATATATTTCAGAGCTTTCTTCGTAAATTTGTACTGGTATTTTTCGATGATATTCTCGTTTACAGCCCTTCTCTTGAGACTCACTTTCAGCATTTACGGATTGTTTTGACGATCCTTCGGAAGAATAGTCTTTTTGTTAAGCAACCAAAGTGCAGCTTTCTCCAGAAAAAAGTAGAGTACCTTGGGCATATAATATCATATGAAGGAGTGGCGGTAGACCCAACAAAAATTGAGGCAATGCAAGGCTGGCCGAAACCTACAAACATGAAATTACTACGGGGGTTCCTTGGACTAACGGGCTACTACCGAAAATTTGTTAAGGACTATGGGAAGATCAGTGCCCCACTCACTTCTTTACTGAAAAAAGATGCTTTCCAATGGTCGGACAAAGCCTCTGCTGCCTTCGACCAACTTAAAGCAGCTATGACAACGACGCCGGTACTTGCGCTACCAGATTTCAATAGACCCTTCATCATTGAGGCTGACGCATCTGGAGTCGGAATTGGAGTCGTTCTCATGCAAAATGGTCGACCACTCGCATATACTAGCAAGGCATTATCTCCCTCACATCAAAATATGTCAGTATATGATAAGGAGATGCTTGCCATTGTACATGCAGTAACGAGGTGGAGACCCTACCTGATCGGCGGGCGATTTCAAATTAAACTGACCATAAAAGCCTCAAGTACTTTTTTTGGAGCAAAAGATATCATCCCCCGAGCAGCAAAAAATGGGTAACCAAACTTCCTGGATTTGATTATTAAATTATTTACAAAAGGGGAAAGAAAACGTTGTTGCAGATGCACTCTCCGGCCACTGAACAAGCTAAGGTTTCAACCATCTCCCTTCCTACCACCGGTCTCCTCGAGGACATTAGGGAAGAATGGAAGAAGGATCCAGAGATCAACAAGATCATAAAAAAAATTGGAGGAGGATCCAAGTGCAATAGCCCACTACACTTGGGATTCAAGGGATTTACGCTACAAAGGTCGCATTGTGCTTATGCGACTCCCCTTGCATCGCAATCATCTTACATGAAATGCACTCTATACCTTCCTTGAGGGCACTCTGGATTCCTAAGAACCTACAAAGAGTGAAGCAAAATTTTTATTGGAGAGGGATGAAAAAATTATTCTTTGAATATGTGGCACAATGTGATATATGTCAACAAACACAAAGGGTGAAACTATGGCAAATCCAGGGAAGCTACAACCACTACCTATACCGGACTCGGTGTGGTGACATCTCCATGGACTTTATTGAAGGGTTGCCATCTTCCAAAGGTAAAAGCACGATTCTCGTGGTGGTTGATCGACTTCTGAAATATGTTCATTTTTGTCTTTGAGAAATCCTACACACCGCTAGTATTGCCCAGATTTTCATAGAAAATATTGTTAAACTGCATGGGATGCCAAGGTCCATCGTAAGTGATCGTGACAGGGATCTTCACTAGTAAATTTTGGACCGAAGTTATTTCAGTTATAAGGCACCAAACTCAAGATGAGCACAACGTATCATCCAAACTGATAGCCAAACAAAAGTGGTAAAATAGGTGCTTAGAGACGCCTCGGTGTTTTCGCTAGCGACCAACCAAAAAGAGTGGGCAAAATGACTTCCCTGGGGCGAATGGTGGTATAATACTATATATCATTCATCTACAAAATGTGCCCCTTATGAAGCATTGTATGGTCGACCAGACACACTGTGATTCCAAAGTATGTAATTGGCTTTCGACCCAAGGTAGATCAAAGTTGACCAAGAATTGATTGATAGGGACAAACTCTTACAAACTGTTAAAAGATAATCTCTCTCTACCGCTCAAGCCGAATGAAGCGCAGCAAAGCCACACACCCACGAAGTGAAAGAGAATTTTCAGTGGGAGATTGGGTTTATCTTCACCTACAACCATACAAGCAACTCTCTATCAACACTCGAGCCTCCATGAAGCTATCCCCACATTTTTATGGGCCCTATCGGATCATAGAGCGTATTGGAGCCGTGGCATACAGACTTAAATTACACGAGGATGCCAAAATTCATCCCTGTCTTCGCGTATCATGCCTAAAGCCGAAGTTGGGAGAACACGAGTCACCCCAGATCCAATCGCCCAACAAAACGAGGATGGAGTTATTCAATCCCAACCACGGGCTATCCTCGATGCGAGGATCGTGATGCATCGCCGACATCCCTCTACTGAAGTACTAGTGCATTGGAATAATCTACCACTTGAAGACGCCACATGGGAACCATATGAGGAGCTGAAGACCCGGTTCCCTGAGTTCATGGAATCTCAGCCTCGAGGACAAGGCTGATTTGAAGAGGGCGGGTATGTTAGGACTCTAGCTAGGAGAGTCTTAATTGAGAGGGACACTATGTTAGGACTCTAACTAGGAGAGTCCTAATTGAGAGGGACATTCTGTTAGGAGGTTTTTTCTTAGAGAAGAATTAGGAGTTGTAAGGGAATAGGAGTCTTGAGTATGAGTCATATTAGGAGTTGGTTAGAAGTAAGAGTCTTAAGTAGGAGTCCTATTAGGAGTTAGGGTTTAGAAGCCCTATAAATAGCCATGTATTCCTTCTCTTTTGATAAGCAATAGATGAATCCTTTCTGCAGCCTTTGAGCAGCAACTTGGAGGGAGGAACCCCTATAGAGTTCCAAGGAGGCTGATCCCCTAAAGAGATCAACTCCGAGTTTAGAATCTGCAAGGGTTCTAACAGCGGTGCCACCATTGGCCAAGAAATCTGAGTACGAATGGGCTAATCCATTCACCCCAATTTGGGTCTTGTCAAAGGTCCAATTGCCCCCAGATTAAGTTAATGGGATCACCACCCATTCCTAACTTAATCTATGTACTAACTATGATATTTCTTAAGACATTTACTGCAACTTGCTCCGGTGTGTCAATCGCTTCTTTTGGTGAGCTTTCGGTGAACTTCCGACGAACATCCAACGAACCCTTGGCGATACTCCAGCGGACTTCCGACAAACTCTTGGACTTGCGATGATCCACTTGGCGAGTTCCGACAAGCTTCTTTGGCAAGCTCCTCGACTTCTCGGATTTGTTCCCGTAGAACCTCCGACGACCGACCGGACTTCCATCGAACTCTCGAACCCCCAATGTGATCATGGTCTTGACTCCGGCGCAACTCCTGCTACATGTCTTACTTCCATCGTAGTTAATCCTACACATGTAAAACAAACTTCGATCTAGACAATTAATACTAAGCATTAATCAAGTTGTCCGACATGTCATTGGTCCCTCAACGCTTCATCCAATTCTTCGGCGAATCGTCCTCTCCTGCGGCCTGTTACCCAATCGGCCAATTGGCTCTGTAACTCCGATATCCTTAGTGCAATACCCACTCTTCTTAGCCCGATGCCCGAGTCCATGGCCTGAAGCCTTCTGTCGATACATCGACCAATCCACTGGCCCAACGTCCAATCTTCTGACATGTTCCTCTGGCCCAACATGATTTTTCCTGCTTTAATTGTCTCATCCTGATTGAAGCATCCTGTATCACTCAAAATGCAGATTAAAACATAAATACAATTATCAATTGGTTTCATCATCAAAATACGAGATTCAACAGTCGGAACTTGCCAAGAAGATCATCGTAAAGTACAGGAGCTTGTTGGGTGTCCACAGGAAGCTTGACGAAAGAGAAATTGACGCACCGGAACAAGAAGTGCTATGATCATGTCTTAATTATCGTAGTTAGAGCATAAATTAAGTTAGGATTGGGAGATAATCTCACTAACTTAATTAGGGGCCAACTAGGCCCTTAATATGGTTAATTTGAGCTGGATTGAATAGCCCAATTAGCCCTTGAAAACATGGTCGGCAGTGGCACCACCCAGAAGACCCAGTCTCTCAGGTGGTCTGGGCGATGGGACCGCTGGCAGTTATTCCTGCTAGCGATGGTACCGCCCCTGTCAAGCGGTGGTACCACCAAAGCTTGGTCTCCGAGCTCTGTCAAGCGATGGTATCGCCCAGACTGGGCTATTTTACCAACCAATGTCATACTACACACGGTAGTACCGCCTAGTAATAGTAGTGGTACCACTAGTATCCCGAAAATCCGGGATGAGATACTTTTTAGCTCCATTTTTGAAGCTATTGGGGCCTATAAAAACCCCACCCTTTTCTGCATAAAAGGGCATGAAAAGTATTGAGATAATCTTGAATTATTGGGGTGTAAAAGTGTTGTAAATAAGTGTTAGAGTCCTCCTCCTCTCTTTCTAAGGTTTGAGATCATTCAAGAGAGGTGTGAGACTTGTAAGGGTTCTCTCCTAAACCTGTGAAAAGGAGAAAGTGCTGTAAAAGGTAGTTGGTCTTCACCTATTGAAGAAAGGCCTTTAGTGGACGTTGGAGACCTTGTTGGAGGAGGAATCCGAAAGTGGATGTAGGTCACGTTGACCGAACAATTCTAAATCCTAGTTTGCATTTACTTTGAGTAATTTACTTTTATAGCAAACTGCCTCTCCTCCTTATTGTGGTTTTACTATGCCTACATATACTTTAAAGTAAACACCTTCCGAGATCGGCTTTAATCGTATGAAGATTTTATAAAACCGACGCTTTTCATTTGTGCAATTTACATTACTACAAATCTCCTTAATCTTCTCTTACACTTTTACGAAAAGCTTTCAAGTTCAAATTCTCTCTGAAATGGATTGAATCAAAACCACTTTTGTTAGAATCGTTTTTAATCGAAATAAAGTCTTTCGAATTCAGAAAGTTTTCCACTACACTAATTCCCCCTCTTAGTGTCGCTCTTGATCCTAACATTTTTAAGGTTCTTAGGGAGAACACTTTGTTCATGAAACGAGAGAAGTGTTGCTTTGCTCAAACAGAGATCTTTTTCTTGGGGCATCAAATTGGTGATGGCTCTATTCGGATGGACAAATCGAAGGTGCACATTGTTGCGGAATGGTGAACTCTAAAGAAGGTGCTAGAGCTTAGATCCTTCATTGGTTTCATCAACTACTATCAACGCTTCATAGCGGGGTATTTAAAGCATGCAACTCCATTGACGGAGTTGCTGAAGAAGGAGCAGCCTTGGAGGTGGTCTAATAAATATGAAGTTGCATTCCAAGATCTGAAGCCTGTTGTGTTGGAAGAATTAGTGCTCAAATTGTCGGACAATAGGGAGCCCTTCGAAGTCCATATAGATGCGTCAGATTTTGCTATTGAGGGAGTACTCATGCAGGAGGGTCATTCAGTGGCCTACGAGACCCACAAGCTCAACGAGACTGAGCAGCGATATCCGGTGCACAAGAAGGAGATGATAGTGGTGGTCTAGTGTCTATGAGTTTGGCGACATTATCTTCATGGATCGCGATTTGTGCTGAGGACAGACATCACTTTAAGCTATTTCCAACCTCAGAAGAAACTCTCCAGAAAGCAAGCACAATGGCAGGACTTACTAGTTGAGTTTGATATGACAATGAAGTATAAGCCTAGAAAAGCAAATGTCGTGGTCGATACATTGAGTCGGAAAGTGGAGTGAGTGTATACCGTACAATTAGAGGGCAGAGGCCAAGCAATTTAGTTGTACTCCAACTTCCTCTCCAGGATCAAGGATGGACTATACAGTGATCCCCAAGTAGTACTCATAATGTAGCTCATCAAAGAATGCAAGGCACGATGATTTTGGGTCCAGGAGGGACTCGTTTACATAAAAGGTAATAGGATTTATATCTCTCAAGTGGACAATTTGAGGTGTGAGCTCTTAAGAGAGTGTCATGATTCTCTTTCGATTGACATCTGGGCATTCACAGATCCTTGGCTCTCCATAGAGAGGGCCTTCTACTAGCTAAAGATGGGGACTGATGTGGAAGAATATGTTCGAATGTGCTTCGATTGCCAAGATGACAAGGTGGAGCAGTGGAAGTTGGTGGAACTTTTGGTGTCATTGCCCATACTAGGTCGTAGGAGAGCATTTCCTTGGACTTCATATCAAGCTTACCAACAGTAGGGGGGACTTGGATCGATACTTATAGTGGTCAATCAAATTTCAAAGTATACAACTTTCATTCCTGCACCCCTACATTGTTCAGCAGAAGAGGCGGCCAAGTTGATAATGAATAATGTGGTGAAGTATTGGGGAGGCTCACATAATATCATCAGTGATCGAGACACTCGGTTCCTGGGATGATTCTGGACTGAGCTATTTAAATTGTTGAGGTCTAAGTTATATTTCTCCACAAGCCTCCACCCCCAAATGGATGGCCAAAGTGAAAGGATAAACTCACTCCTGAAGCAATATCTTTGGCACTACATGAGTGCCAACCAACGAGATTAGGTGAAGCTATTGGACACACCCTAATTCTCCTACAACTTTCAGCGGAGCTCTACGTCCAACAAGAGCCCCTTTGAGATCATTATAGGATAACAACCGTCGACTCCTCACACCATAGCAATCAGGCATATTGGGAGTAGTCCGTCAGCCTACCACTTTGCAAAAGAGTGACACCGAAATACAGATATTGCGCAGGCTTACTTGGAGAAGGCGGCCAAAAAGATGAAGAATTGGGCAAACTTAGGAAGATGACCACAGGAGTTCAAAGTCGACGATTTGATGTTTGTAAAGCTCCAACCAGCATCACTCCAATTCTTTGGGAACAAAGTACATAAAGGATTGGTGCACAAGTATAAAGGGCCTTTCCCAATTATTAGTAGGGTGGGCAACATCTCCTACAAGTTGCAACTATCGACATAGTTCAAAATTCATAATGTTTTTCATGCCAGCAACTTGAAAGCCTACCACTCAGATCTGCAAGATGCTTCCGAAAGTGTTCCAACTTGGCTACCCCCCACCAAAGCCTCATACGAGAAGCGAGTTGAAACCATTCTTACGGATCGCAAGATAAAGCTACCCAATGGAGTTTAGCAGACCGAGTACTTGACGAAGTGGTGAAAGCTTCCTCGAATTGAAGCTAGTTTAGAGCCCAAAGATGCCCTACAATATGAAGAAGCAATCATCAACAACTACCAATAAGTGTTAATGAGGGTGTCAACAGTTTAAGTGGGGGAGAATGTCACTAACAATTGTCGTGCACTCGCAACAACTTCGTTCAATGAACCATTTGTCACTTTTGCATGCTTGTATCAAGATATGGCAGCATGTTTTATCTAGTTTTGTATGTTTTTTCTTGTAAAATTGCATGTTTGAATAGGTTGCAGTGTTGTAGTGCAATCGCTCACCGCACCAGGCAGAATTGCCCAAAACAGCTCCGTTTTCGCATGCCACAGTTTTTTTTCTGCAAGCCATAACTATGTACGAAATGTCAGCCATCTTAGCACCCTAGAACCCCCCGGGTGGCATAGGGCTAGATGGGGCTTCGGTATATTGTCGAGTGTTGAAAAACTCTTCACAAGTTCGCACGTTAACTTGACAAGAACTTGCCTTTGGGCATGGCACCCGGTGAGCAGTTGTTTATGGACTTGCAACTGTTCGTTCTACCTTCTAAAGTCCTTGTTTCCTCCTTCATCTCTTTTCTCCTATGCATACAAGGTGCTTGCTGAATTGCTTATAAAGCTTCCCTCTTTCTGAGACATCGGGACTTGTTCATCGCTCGTTTTCAATCTAATCAACTTTCTATTTTATAGGTCCTTCGGGACCTATACGAGGTTGCAACTAGGTTAGCACAAGGGTGCTTCGTGACTTATATAACTTAAGCTAAGTTCATAGTTGGTTGTAAGGGTACCTCATGACTTAGGCAATTTCAGCTAAGCCCATGACAACGGGGGCACTGCCCTTGTCCATGGGTAGCACTGCTACCCCACGGCGCCACTGCACGCGGGTGCAGTAGCACAAGCACTGTTGCCCTGTGGTGCCTATGCATACGGGTTGTTAGTGGCAGTTCCAGTGGGTTGCCGGCCCCCGTAGGCTGCCGACCGTCAACAGCAAGCCTGCTGCATACGTATGGTAGTGCTGCCATCTGCAAGGGCAGCAATGGCAGCAATAGTTGCTGCCCTTTCTCGCTTTTGCATCAACGACTTTTACGCTAAAAGCTGCTCTAAAACACAACACACGTAGTTTAAAACCAATCTTTTGCACGAATAACCTAGTTGTGATACCACTATAGGGAAATCTTAGGATCAACATCATATGCGCAACGGAAGTGCAGAAAAATAAAATCCCTAAATTTTCAAATATGTGTCCATTGTCGTGCGAAGATTGGTGCATAAAAATCCACAAAACTTAAAACTGCGTATAAGATAGATTGTGTTACCTAGGAAGATCATATATCCTTGAATCCCTGTAAATCTCTAAGAGAGGGTGAAGGAGGTCAAGTGCCCTCCTCTTTAGAGGTGATTCATGTTTGGAAATCTAGGGGCGACATCACATGTGCAGCGGAAGAACAAGAAAACAAAATCCCCTATTCCTAAAGAGATGTTTATCTTCATGCAAAGATTGGTGCACAAAATCCGTGAAACTTAAAACTACATATAAAGTAGATTGTGTTACCTAGGGAGATCGTATATCCCTGTTTCTTTGCAGATCTTTAGAAGATGGTGAAGGAGGTCAAGCGTCCTCCTCTCTAGCAGTGATCCACACAGTAGGGTTGCGACGACGCTCCTCAAAACTCTAGGTCAACTATAAGGTGGAGAGGGGGAGGAGAATAGGAGAGGCAAGCAAAGGCTCTAGCCTCTGAGGCTCTGAATCCCTCCTATTTATAGAGGCCCCCTGTCAAAACCTAATTGATCCTCCCCTAGTGGGTATTCGATCTACATCCAATTATCTAAGCCTTTTCGATTAGTGGATCTCTATCTAATAATCTCTTATGGGCTCTTATTGGATCTCGTCCATGGGATCTAATAATTCAGGGGCTTATTGGATATCCAATAAGACAGGGGCTCTGGTGGATATCTCATATTCGAACCTCCACTCATAGTAATACCTACCATATGTGTGTGACCCTCTAGACCCAATATCGAGCTGGTCGTGAGTCATACCTATCAGAACTCCTTCTAACTTAGTGAATTATTATCTCTATAATAATTCACTCGACTCATCGACTACAGACGTACTAGGCCACTATGCCGTAGTCCCCAAACGATACAAGGGATTCCAATCCATTGGATCTGTCTATCCTCAGTTACCGTGTACCTATAGTCCCTCATCCATTTAATATCTCATAGACCGTATATCGAGCATGGTACTGTCAGACCCATACGATTTCTACTCGAGTCTCGCTCTAATCAGATTCTCCTAGAGAACTCTTTCTCTCTCAACCCGAATGACCCTAGCTAGGGATTTGTTTGAGCAAGAACACATGGGATATTCCTCTCATGATGCCGAGAGTGGATAATCCTCTATCGACACTCAATAACCCTCGTAAGGTCGATTGCCACTCCCAATGACCAGTTGTACTAGATCTGGAATATCCAAACCTATAAGTCTGGTATCAAAGAGTGGAGCACTTATATAGGACATCCTTAGTGTCTCAAGTCTAAGGACCAAATACACCACTAAGACTATGGAATCACTGTCTGACAATAAGGCATTATCAACCATCCAACATTCCAAAAATGGATCAATCAGTGAACTCATTCTCCAATAAGCACTTGTACTGTATGAGACCAACTGCATCTATCATATGGATGGGTATATAGTACACCAGTCTGTCCGATTATCACGATGTCTCTCTCGAGTAACCTATGATCGGGATTATTTAGGATTTGTTTTTAAAAGTGAATCAGTCTCATTATTGTGATATCATCACGATCTGATTCCCATTGTATGAATCCAAGGACATCACAATGTATACATGCATATATGCAATAATCAATATAAAGTGATAAATGCCAAAATATAATAAACAAAAAGATTCTATGTCAAGTCACACGTGCCATCACTCACATGATTAGCTTGTTGGGCATCTATGACTAGCAATCTCCCACTTGACCTTAAGCCAATCATCTATGTGTCTGATCTCTATCAAACCCCTATGACACTCAAAGACAATCTGAGACAATGGCTTTGTTAGTGGATCTTCAATGTTATCTTCGGATGAAACTCTTTCCACTACTACATCTCCTCAAGTCATGATCTCTCTAATAAGTTGGAACCTCCTCAGAACACTTCTGGTGAGACTCGGGTTCCCTTATTTGAGTAATCGCCCCGTAGTTGTCGCAATATAAGGAATCAGCTTCTCACTACTTGGCCTGATTCCTAGATTTATAATGAACTTCTTCATCTAGACTCTCTCATTTGCTGCATCTGATGTACTAATGTACTCCACCTATGTGGTCGAGTCAGTAGTAGTATCTTGCTTGGAACTCTTCCAGCACACTGCTCCTCCATTCAAGGTATACACATACCCCGAATTCGACTTGCTATCATCGACATCAGACTGAAAACTTGCGTCTATGTAGCCTTCAACCTTGAGGCCACTACCTCCATATACTAGTAAAAGATCCTTAGTCCTTCTCAATTATTTAAGGATGCACTTTACTGCTTTCTAGTAGTCCAAGCTTGGATCCACCTAATACCTACTCGTGACACTCAAAGCATGTGCTATATCAGGCCTAGTACATAGCATGACATATATGATAAACCCTATCGTTGAGGCATAAGGTATTATATCCATATTCTCCTTTTCTTTTGGAGTCTTTGGGGACATACTCCTAGAAAGCGATATCCTATGTCTCATCGGTATGAGACCTCTCTTGGAGTTTTCTATGCCAAACCTTTTGACAATGGTTTTTATGTACCTAGACTGGGACAAGCCAAGCATCATCTTGGATCTGTCTCTATAGATCCGAATTCCCAAGATATATGATGCTTCCCCTTAGTCTTTCATGGAGAAGTGTCTAGATAATCAAGCCTTTACTATGGATAGCATTCCTATATCATTTCCAATGATCAGGATGTCATCCATATATAACACCAAAAATGTGATAGCGCTCTCACTTACCTTCCTGTACACACAAGGCTCATCTTCATTCTTAACGAAGTCATAAGATCTGATTGCCTCATCAAATCTTATGTTCCAACTTCGGGAAGCTTGCTTTAGTCCATAAATGAATCTAAGCAACCTGCACACTTTATCTGGGAAGTTCTTGGACACGAATCCCTCAGGTTGTATCATATACACCTCCTCCTTGAGGTTCCCATTGAGGAATGCAGTTTTCACATCAATCTACCAGATCTCATAATCATAGTGTGCTGCAATAGCCAATAGAATTCTGATGGATTTTAGCATTGCTACGGGTGAGAAGGTTGTCATAGTCAACACCTTGCCTTTGACGATACCCCTTAGCCATTAGCCTTGCTTTATAGGTCTCTACCTTTCCATCTACTCCAATCTTTTTCTTAAAGATCCACTTGCAATCGATGGGTACAATACCTTCGGGCGCATCAGCTAGGTTCCAAACTTTATTGGAGTACATAGAATCCATCTCAGAATTCATGGCTTCTTGCCACTTCTTGGAGTCTCTACTCATAATAGCCTCCTCGTAGGTCTGAGAATCAATATCCTCAACATCTTCTCCTCTAATATATCCCACATATCTCTCAAGAGAATGGAATATTCTATCGGACCTACGTAAAGTTGGAACTTGTGTGTTATGTACCTGAACAGACTCGGGCTATAGAGTAGTGCTTGAGCTAGGTTCTCCAACCTCGCTCAACTCTATCATGCTCCCACTATCTCCGCCAAGAATGTGTTCCTTCTCAAGGAACACTGCTCTCTTAGCTACAAAGACCTTTTGGTCCTCGAGATAATAGAAATAATACCCACAAGTTTCCTTGAGGTATCCCACAAACTTGCACCGCTCTGTCCTCGGTTCCAACTTATCGGGGTTTTGTCCTTTAACGTGGGCAAGGCAGCCCCAAATCTTAATAATCTTAAGATCGAGTTTCTTTCCTTTCCATATCTCATATGGTGTAGACACTACCGACTTAGTTGGAACTCTGTTCAAAAGGTAAGTTGCAGTCTCTAGGGCATATCCCCAGAATGAGATGGGTAGGTCAGCAAAACTCATCATGGACTGTACCATGTCTAATAGCATACGATTTCTCCTTTCAGACACACCATTGAGTTGAGGTGTATAAGGATGTGTCCATTGGGATAATATCCCATGGTCCTTGAGGAACTAAGTAAACTCTATACTTAAGTACTCACCTCCTCGATCTGATCGAAGAGTCTTGATACTCTTTCTAGTCTGGTTCTCCACCTCATTCTTATACTCTCTGAATTTCTCAAAGGCCTCGGACTTGTACTTCATTAAGTACACATATCCATACCATAAGAAATTATCAGTAAAGGTAATGAAGTAGGAGTAACCATCAATGACATGAGTTAACATGGGTCCACATACATCACTATGTATGAATTCCAACAGTTTAGTGGCTCTCTCTTCAGTTCCACTAAATGGAGAGTTGGTAAGTATTCCATGAAGGCAAGGCTCGCAAGTGGCATATGACTCATAGTCGAATGGATCTAGATATCCATCATTTAGCAACTTTTGAATCCTTCCCTCATGGATGTGACCTAGCCTACAATGCTACAGGTATGCACTATTCATCTCATCTCGTTTCCTCTTAGACACACTTACATTCATGATATGTGCAGTAGTGTCTAGCATAAATAAACCATTATGCAATGTTCCTTTCGTGATGATCTCATCATCTAATAATATCGAACAATCATTGTTCTCAAAAACTAATTTATATCCACTAACTATCAAACATGAAATATAGATAATGTTTTTGACAATAGAAGGAACAAAATAACATGCATCTAATGCAATAAAAGCTCCACCAAGCAGATGTAGGGCGACCTCGCCAATAGCTACTATAGCAACTTTTGCTCCATTGCCTATCTTGATGTCCATCTCGCCTCTCTCTAGTCTCCTAGGCATTGCCAGAACCTGCAACGAATTGCGTATATAATAAGCTAATAAGACCCTAAAGGTCTTCGTCACTCTGATACCAAATGATAAGACCCTAAAGTCTTATCGTAAAAAAGAAGAAGAGAAAGGGGATGATCACTTCGAGGGGATCGGCCCTCCTTGATCGCTTCGAGGGGATTGGCCCTCCTTGATCACTTCGAGGGGATCGACCTCCTAGGGTTTGTCAAAAGACATAATAATATTTTTTATAAATAACTAAAAAGAAGCAGTTACATCCCTATTTATAGAGTTTCACCCAGAGTCCATCAGGACTTGAACTCTAATAATAAATAAATATTAAATAAACTTCTACTTGACTCTAATTGAACCAAACCGACTCAATAAACAACTGGACTAAACAGACTCAATAAACATTATCCAAAATCTCAGAAAAAGGGTCCTAACAGTTCCTCCCTCTTCAAATCAGCCTTGTCCTCAAGGCTGAGCAGCATCAATCTCGGGGAGCTTCTCTTTCAGCACTTTAGCCAAAGACTATCTGTAACGCATTACAACCCGTTGATCAAGTAAGTATGATCTCCACTTTTTGATAGTGTAAGCAACAGGTCGGTCTTTTAGTGTAGTAATCGTTGCATGAAACTTTTGGCCCTGTATAATCAATTTTATCTTTGAATCTTTACTATCACAAGTGAAAATCCGTCCATCAATGATCTTTACTTCGAATCTGTCATAGTCTTCAATGTGGTGGGCCAATCGGTTAATAGTCTCACTATCCATAAAATTGTTAGTGCTACCAGTATCAATCAAAACTATAACAGGCTAATGTTCTAGAGTTTCGCCAACTTCCATAGTTTGCGGGTTAGAGTAGTCAGCTAATGCATGCATTGTATGTATGGTAGGTCCAGCATCTTCATTAGAATTTATACCTTCATGATCGGAGTCCACATTCTTAGCTTTCGGTTCCTCTCCAATTGGTTCAATCATCAGAAGTTGCCCTTGTTTACATCGGTGCTCCATACTCCATTTTTTATCATAATACAAACCCCTTGCTGATCTTTCCTTGCTAATTTTTTTCTCCTGTAGATTTGCAAATGAGATTGCAGCTATCATAGTACAGGGTTGATGAGCCTTAACTTCACACTGGATCTCTGGAATAAGCCCTTCAATAAATGTATCCAGAAGTTGTCGGTTCGACCAATCTCTAGCTTGATTTCATAATCTTTCAAACATATTCTGATATTCTAACACTATAGAAGTCTGATGAATTTTGATGAGCTAGCAATCAACATTCTCATATTCGGATGGGCCAAAGCGAACAAGAAGCCCTCTTTTGAACTGCTCCCACGAAGGAACTCCATGGAAAGTTTCATACCAATCGTACCACTGTAGTGCATCTTTTGGGGTTCTGTGAAAACGGAAAAAAATTTCTACCTTAGAGATCCAATTGATCGGATCTCCATCTTTCCATCTCGGAAATTCTATCTTCATGTGTGAGTAATTTGTGTCATAATCTTGGGGCCATTTTCCTGTATTTTTAGATCTACGCAACATAGAACTTGAGCCCCTATTTTGTTGAAATTTGCTGAGGCTCTCCAGTAGGCTCTTTTTGAAATCATTAAGTATTTCTTGTAGTCGTGGGGTGAGAGCGCCGGGGTTGGAAGGCGACTGCGTTGATGTGGCTGTAACTGCTACGACCCAAGGGGCAATCGCCGAGTAATGGGGTTGAGGCTGTAGTGATGGCAACCTATGGTGATGGCAACCTGTGGTTGTGGCAGATTATGCTAAGCAAGGGGGAGGCGGCGTTGAAGCGGCCGAGGTTGAGAAGAGGAATCGGTGTTGCGTGCGCTGCTGGGGTTGAGGCAGGGCAGCGTACTTGCTGCGGTTGCTGCATTCGCTTTTGGAGGGCGGCTGCTGCAGAATGAGGGGTTGGTCGTCGGCCAGGAGCAGCGGCGGCAGTGGTTGCTGCGGGGAACTGCAGTGATTGGTGGCTGCGGCAAAAAAATTCAAAGTTACTCTGTTGTGGTCACCACGAGGAGGGGAGGTCGAGTGGCTGCGGCTGCGACGGTTGCGACCCAAGGGAAGGAAGCGACGGTGGTGCGACTGGGGGCAGCGCCGCCAAGGGCTCATCGCTGCGGTGGCTGTGTCGGTGCGAATGGGAGGGAACGATGTTTGTCTCTATCGCACTACGAAAGGAGGCACTGGTGACGCCAAGGAATCGCGTGCGGTTAAGGAGACGGCAGTGGCTATGATGGTCATAGTTGCCTTGTTTTGATCACCGCAAAGAGGGATGGTCAAGCGACTGCAGCTACGACCCAAGGGCAGGCAACGATGGTGGCGCGGTTGGGGGCAGCGATGGTGGTGCGGTTGGGGGCAGCGTCGCCAACGGTAGAAGTGACGAGGGGGTTGGTCCACTGGCCGGGAAGCAGCGGTCATGGTCCTTATCACTCGAGCAGGGTGGAGCAACAAGGAGGGAAAACTACTAGCCGGGGAGCAGCGGCGATGCTGGTCGCCGGTTGGGAAGCAGCGGCGATGGTGGTGGCAGTCGGTGCTCGCAGCGGCAGGGGAGACCGGCGGCTGCGGCAACAAAGGAAGCTCTGTTTCTGCAACCGCTGCAAGGAGGGGCTGTGATACCCGGCGGCTACAGCTGCAACCTGGGGGGGGCAGCAGGATGGCGGACTAGGTAGCGTCACCGATGGTAGAAGCGACGATGGGGTGGTCCGCTGGCTGGGATCGACGGGTGACTGCGGCAAACAGAGGGAGCTCTGTTTCTGTCGCACCGCAGAAGGAAAGGTTGTTCCCAGGGTTGAGAGGTAGCAGTGGTGGTGGTCGTCGGTTAGGAAGCAGCAGCGACAGTGGTGGCAGTCGGCGCCCGCAACGGTAGGGGAGACCGACGGCTGCGGCAGTAGAGGATACTATGTTTCTATCACACCGTAGGGGAAGCCGCTGGTAATGCCGACTGATCACAACCCACGGTGGCTGGCAGTGGTGGTTTCTCGGCTGGGAGGCGACGATGGGGGTGCGGCTAGGGCAGCATCGCCGACGGGCGGTGATGAAGGGTGGTCTGCTTGCTGGGAAACAGCGGTCGCGGCCTTCTTGCTCGAGCGAGATGGGGAAGCGAGGAGAGAAGGTTGCTGGCCGAGGCGTAGCGGCGGTGGTGGGCGCTGGCCGGGGATCAGTGGCGACGGTGGTCGCCGGCCGGAAAGCGAGCGACGGGTGGGTTGGCCAGAAGCAGGGGATGCGGGGGTGCGTGGCTACGGCTTTTCTTCCTTTCTTCGTTTCCTTTCTCTCTTTTTTTTTTATAACTACGACAGCGTTACAGCAAGAACACCAAGGATCGCCACTCTGATACCAAATGATAGGACCCTAAAGGTCTTTGTCGCTCTAATACCAAATGATAAGACCCTAAAGGTCTTTGTCGCTCTAATACCAAATGATAAGACCCTAAAGTCTTATCATAAAAAAGAAGAAGAGAAAGGGGATGATTACTTCGAGGGGATCGGCCTCTTTGATCGCTTCGAGGGGATTGTCCTCCTAGGTTTTGTCAAAAGACAGAATAATATTTTTCATAGATAACTAAAAAGAAGCAGTTACATCCATATTTATAGAGTTTCACCCAGAGTCCATCAAGACATTTACTCCAATAATAAATAAATATTAAATAAACATCTACTTGATTATAATTGAACCAAACCGACTCAATAAACAACTGGACTAAACAAACTCAATAAACATTATTCAAAATCTCAAAAAAAGGATCCTAACATAAGTACTACCGGTATCCAATACCCATGTGTTATCATAAGAGTCTAACAAATGGAGATTGATCATGAATGTACCTGAAGCTTCACCAAGCTTCTGTTTCACCCTCTCTGCAAGGTACTCTTTGCAGTTCCTCTTCTAGTACCCATCTTTGCCACAGTGGAAGTACTGGCCTTTGTCCTTTGCTGGGTCTTTCTTAGCAACCTTTGCTTTACATGGTCTGCCTTTGCCCTTTCCCTTCTTAAGGGACTTTTCTTCTTTCCTTTTCTTTCTAGTCTCACTAGTGTAGAGAACTAGCTTCTCTTTCTTAATAGTACTCTCTACCTCCCTCGACATATTGAGGAGCTCTGGGAGAGTTACCTCAAGCTTGTTCATATTAAAATTCATTATGAATTGTGAAAAGAAATCTAGTAGGGACTGAAGCACAATGTCCACACACAAGTTATCCTCTAGGACCATTCTTAGACCTGTGAGTTTCTCCATTCACTCAATCATCTTTAGGACATGGTTCTGAACTGGTATCCCCTCAGTCATCCTAGTTCAGAAGAGACTCTTGGATATCTCATATCGCTGAGTCCTTCCTTGTTCCTCAAACAATTTACGGACATGTAGGAGAATGGATCTAGCATCCATCTTTTCATGTTGTCTTTGTAACTCAAGAGTCATAGAGCCCAACATGTAGCACTAAGCAAGAGTGGAGTTATCAATGTACTTCACGTAGCGAGCGATCTCATCCTCGCTTGCCCCTTCCTCGAGTGTAGGCATCACTGTATCAAGGACGTACGTAATTTTCTCCGCTGTAAGAACAATTCTCAAGTTGCTGAGCCAATCCGTATAATTTGGACCAGTAAAGCGGTCAATATCAAGTATGTCATGTAAGAGATTTAAAAGTGACATTTTCTAAAAATAAAGATACATCATAAATGAATAACATGCAGATTTTGCAAGAAATAAACTATCAAGATATGGACTTCTATCTTAATATGCTCCTATTATTTTACTAGCGAGTCACGCGACACTCTCAGCACGTGAAACGGAAGTCTCCGGAAAACTTCTAGTGGGGATCAGGATCCAATCAGCGTCTTAGTGTAATCTTGAGGGACTCGACCAATCACACTAAGCCCAAAAGGTAGGCAACTCTTGCTGATCATAACTCCTTGTGATTCCCATCCTGTTTAACCTCCGAATCACCATGGTCTCGAGAGACTCGACCAACCATGATGCTCGATTAAGTCAACACCTTTGTTACAAGATGAGTCTGATTTGATGATATACCCTCGAGCGACTCGACCAAGCATACCATGTCCTCAGGTCACCGGTGACATCTCTATGTCATAAGCAAGATAGTGAGTCACGATACAGGTGAGCCTCGAGGGACTCGACCAACTTAACCTACACCGGGAATCGATTCCTACCTATAACAATTGAAGGTCACGTGGGTCAATCTAATTGCCTCGCGTTTACCGACTTAATATTATTGAGAGAGAGATTTCTATAGTTTGGTCTCCTAATATAACATGTCACACATATACATATTTAATATATATCTAAATCGCATGCAAATACATATCTAGTATGTGTATAAGCAATCACACCAGATGATTACGGACCACAATCTAATGTGGTTAGGCCCGAGCCAGTAGGCCCGAGCTAGTAGGCCTAATTAAGATTTATGTGTGCAATGGTGCATCTTCATGCCTTGTGATCGTCCGTCCAAACATCAAACGTTACATGTATAAATCATTATCATATAAGACTACTAGATAATAATAAAAATAATAATCAATTAAATCTTTTAATTAATTAATATTTTCTGAAATCAGGGACATGTAGGGAATTTTTGAATTCCTAGGGGTATTTTTATAATTTGGATAAAAGACATAAACTGAAATTTCTCAAATTCATAGGGGCAAAACTATCTTTTTTCCCAAAACCCTAAGCCCATCTTCCTCTCCCCTCCCTATTGCCGCCGTAAGCCACCACCTCGCCAACGGGGGCTATCTTTAGAGGGCTGGGAGGCGCCTGCTTATGGGCAGCGCTGGGCATGGGCTGCCCCAGGTGGGCGCCTGAGGGTGCCCGCCTCTCTGGTGCGATTTGGCTCCTGGTGTTGCCACCCCTGGGCGATCGCTCCGAGGGGGTTTCACCCCGTGGGGCAGGCAGCAGCGCCGCCGCCTCATGGCTCTGCTCGGTTGGGTTCAAGCATTAAAAGCGTCGCCCTTCAGGCGGGGGAAGCGCTCACCCAAGGGGCCTGGTCAAGACATCTGGCTTGCTTGCACGCAGATGGCAATGCTGTCATCTGCGACGGTAGCAAGGGTAGCAACAATTGTTGTCCTTTCTCGCTTTTGCGTCAACGATTTTGATGTTAAAAGTTTCTTCAAAACACAACACATGCAGTTCAAAACCAATCTATCGCACGAACAACTTAGCTTTCATACCACTGTTGGAAAATCTGGGGGTGACATCACATGCGCAGTGGAAGAACAAGAAAACAAAATCCCCTATTCCCAAAGAGATGTTCATCGTCGTGCAAAGATTGATGCGCAAAATTTGTAAAACTTAAAACTGCATATAGAGTAGATTGTGTTACCTAGGGAGATTGTGTATCCCTGTTTCCTTATAGATCTGTAGGAGAGGGTGAAGAAGGTCAAGCGTTCTCCTCTCTAGTGGTGATCCACACAGTAGGGCTGCGATGACGCTCCTCAAAACTCCAAGCCTACTCTAAGGTGGAGAGGGGGAGGATAATAAGAGAGACAAGCAAATGCTCTAGCCTATGAGGCTCTGAATCCCTCCTATTTATAGAGGCCCCCTATCAAAACCTAATGGATCCTCCCCTAGTGGGTATTCGATCTACATCCAATTACCCAAGCCTTTTCGATTAGTGGATCTTTATCCAATAATCTCTCATGGGCTCTTATTCGATCTCGTCCATGGGATCCAATAATTCATGCGCTTATTGGATATCTAATAAGACAGGGGCTTTGGCGGATATCTCATATCTGAACCTCCACTCATCGTAATGCTTAGCATATGTGTGTGACCCTCTAGGCCTAATATCGAGCTAGCCGTGAGTCATACCTGTCAGAACTCCTTCTAACTTAGTGAATTATTATCTCTATAATAATGCACTCGACTCTTCGACTATGGACGTACTAGGCCACTACGCCGTAGTCCCCAAACGATACAGGGGAATCCAATCTATTGGACCTATCTATCCTCAGTTACCATGTACCTATAGTTTCTCATCCATCTAATATCCTATAGACCGTATATCGAGCATGGTACTACTATCAGACCCATACGGTTTCTACTCGATCTCGCTCTAATCGAATTCTTTCAGAGAACTCTTTCTCTCTCAACCCGAATGACCATAGTCAGGGATCTGTCTGAGCAAAAACACACGGGATATTCCTCTCATGACGCCGAGAGTGGATGATCCTCTATTGACACTCAATAGCCCTCTTAAGGTCGACTGTCATTCCCAATGACCAACTGTACTTGATCTGGAACATCCAAACCTATAAGTCTGGTATCACAGAGTGGAGCACTCATATAGGACATCCTTGGTGTCTCAAGTCTAAGGACCAAATACACCACTAGGACTATGGAATCGTTGTTTAACAATAAGGCATCATCAACCATCCAGCATTCCAAAAGTGGATCAATCAGTGAACTCATTCTCCAATAAGTACTTGTACTGTATCCATAGTGTCCCCACACGAGCAGCTATGAGACCAACTGCATCCATCATATGGACGGGTATACAGCACACTAGTCTGTCCGGTTATCACGATGTCCCTCTCGAGTAACCTATGACTGTGATTATTTAGGATTTGTGTTTAAAGGTGAATCGGTCTCATTATTGTAATCTCATCACGATCTGATTCCCATTGCACGAATCCAAGGACATCATAATATATACATGCATATATGCAATAATCAATATAAAATGATAAATGCTAAAATATAATAAGCAAAAAGATTCCATGTTAAATCACACGTGCCATCACTCACGTGATTGGCTTCCTGGGCACCTCTGACTAGCAATCTCCCACTTGACCTAAAGTCAATCATCTATGTGTCTGATCCCTATCAGACCCATGTGATGCTCAAAACAAATCTGAGACAACGGCTTTTTTAGTGGATCCGCAATGTTATCTTCGGATGGAACTCTTTCCACTACTACATCTCCCTCGGTCACGATCTCTCGATAGGTGGAACCTCCTTTAACATGCTTAGATTTTCGATGAGACCTAGGTTCCTTTTTTGAGCAAACGCCCGTTGTTGTGCAATATAGGGGAGATCGCCTCTTCGCTACCCGCACGACTCCCAAATCTGTGATGAACTTCTTCACCCAAACTCCCTCCTTTGCTGCATTTGATGCAGCAATGTACCTCCTCGTGGTTGAGTGACAGATGGTATCTTGCTTGGAACTCTTCCAAAGACACTGCGCTCCTCTATTCAAGGTGTACACATACCTAAATTAGACTTTGCTATCATCGACATCGACTGAAAACTTGAGTCGGTGTAGCCTTCAAGTAAAGGCTATTACCTCCATATACTAGTAAAAGATCCGTAGTCCTTCCCAAGTACTTAAGGATACACTTTTTCTTGCTTTCCGGTCTTTCAAGCTCCGGATCCGCACGGGATACCGCTTTCGTGACACTCGTGAGCATGCGCTATATCAAGCCTAGTACATAGCATGGCATACATGATAGACCCTGTTGCTGAGGTATAAGGTATCATATCCATGTTCGCCCTTTCTTCTGGAGTCTTTCGGGACATACTCGTAGAAAGCGATATCCCATGTCTCATTGGTATGAGACCTCTCTTGGAATTTTTCATACCTAACCTTTTGATAATGGTTTCTATGTATCTGGACTAGGACAAGCTAAGCATCCTCTTGGATCTATCTCTATAGATTCTTATCCCCAAAATATAGGATGCTTCCCTTAAGTCCTTCATGGAGAAGTGTCTAGATAACCAAGTCTTTACTGTGGATAGCATTCCTATGTCATTCCCAATGATCAGGATGTCATCCACATATAACACCAAAAAGGTGATAGCGCTCCCACTTACCTTTCTGTAGACACAAAGCTCATCTTCGTTCTTAACGAAGTCATAAGATCTGATTGCCTCATCAAATCTTATGTTCCAACTTCGGGAAGCTTGCTTTAATCCATAAATGGATCTAAGCAACCTACATACCTTATTTGGACAGTTCTTGGACACGTATCCCTTAGGTTATATCATATACACCTCCTCCTCGAGGTTCCCATTGAGGAATGCGGTTTTCACATCCATCTGCCAGATCTCATAATCATAGTGTGCTGCAACAGCCAATAGAATTCTGATGGATTTTAGCATTGCTATGGGTGAGAATGTTTCGTCATAGTCAACACCTTGCCTTTGACGATACCCCTTAGCCACTAGCCTTGCTTTATAGGTCTCTATCTTTCCATCTACTTCGATCTTTTTTTCTTAAAGATGCACTTGCAACCGATGGGTACAATACCTTCGGGCGCATCAACTAGGTTCCAAACCTTATTGGAGTACATAGAATCCATCTTAGAATGCATGGCTTCTTGCCACTTCCTGGAGTCTATACTCATAATAGCCTCCTCGTAGGTCTGAGGATTAATATCCTCTGCATCCTCTCCTCTAATATGTCCCACATATCTCTCGAGGAGGATGGGATACTTATCAGATTCTAAGTAAATTGAAACTGTGTATTAGGTACCCAAACGGATTTCGGGTCAGAGTGGTGCTTGAGCTTGGTTTCCAACCTCTCCAATTCTATCATTCTCCCACTATCTCCGGCCAAGAATGTGTTCCTTCTCAAAGAACACTGCTCTCTTAGCTACAAAGACCTTTTGGTCCTTGAGATGATAGAAATAATACCCACAAGTTTCCTTGGGGTATCCCACAAATTTGCATCGCTCTGTCCTTGATTCTAACTTATCGGGGTTGTGTCTTTTAACATGTGCAGGGCAGCCCCAAATCTTAACAACCTTAAGATCAGGCTTCTTTCCTTTCCATATCTCATATGGTGTAGACACTATCGACTTAGTTGGAACTCTGTTCAGAAGGTAAGTTGCGGTTTCTAGGGCATATCCCCAGAATGAGATGGGTAGGTCAGCGAAACTCATCATGGACCGTACCATATCTAATAATGTATGATTTCTCCTTTAAGAGACACCATTGAGCTGAGGTGTATAAAGAGGTGTCCATTGGGATAATATCCCATGGTCCTTGAGGAACTAAGTGAACTCTGCATTTCAAGTACTTACCTCCTCGACCGATCAAGAGTTTTGATACTTTTTCAGCCTGTTTTCCACCTCATTCTTATACTCTCTGAATTTCTCAAAGGCCTGGGACTTGTACTTCATTAAGTACACATATCCATACCTTTGAGAAATCATCAAGAATGTAATGAAGTAGAGTAACCTCCAATGGCATGAGTTGACATGGGTCCACATACATCACTATGTATGAGTTCCAACAACTTAGTGGCTCTCTCCAGTTCCATTAAATGGAGAGTTGGTCAGCTTTTCCCCACGAATGCAAGGCTCACAAGTTGCATATGACACATAGTCGAATGGATCTAGATATCCATCATTTAGCAACTTTTGAATCCTTCTTTCATGGATGTGACCTAGCCTACAATGCCACAGTGTATACACCGCTCAACTCATCTCGCTTCCTTTTGGACACATTTACATTCATGATATGTGGAGTGGTGTCTAATATAAATAAACCATTATTAATGTTCCTTTCATGATGATCTTATCATCTAATAATATCGAACAACCATTGTTCTCAAAAAAAACAAATTTATATCCACTAACTGCTAAAACATGAAATGAAGATAATATTTTTTCATAATAGAAGGAACAAAATAACATGCATCTAATGCAATAAAAGCTCCACTAGGCAGATGATCAGGGTGACCTCGCCAACAACTACTACAACAACTTTTGCTCCATTACCCATCTTGAGGTCCATCTGCTCTCTCTAGTCTCCTAGGCCTTGCTGTGAACCCGCAACGAATTGCATATATGATAAGCACTATCGGTATCTAATACCCATATGTTATCGGAAGAGTCCGACAAATGGAGATCGATCATGAATGCACCAAGCTTCATCAAGCTTTTGTTTCGCCTTTTTCCGCAAGGTACTTTGTAGTTTCTCTTCCAAAGGCTCCATCTTTACCACAATGGAAGCACCTGGCCTTTGTCCTTTTGGGTCTTTCTTAGCAACCTTTGCTTTTACCTCGGTTTGACCTTGCCCTTTCCCTTCTTAAGGGACCTTTCTTTCCTTTTTCCTTTTGGTATCACCAGAAGAGAACTGGCTTTTTTCTTGATAGTACTCTCGCCTCCCTCAACATATTGAGAAGCTCTGGGAGAGTCACTTCAAGCTTGTTCATATTAAAATTCATTATGAACCGTGAAAAGGAATCGGTAGGGACCAAGCACAATGTCCACACACAAGTTATCCTTTGGGACTATTCCTAGACCTGTGAGTTTTCTATCCACTCAATCATCTTTAGACATGGTTCGAACCGTGTCCCCTCGGTCATCCCCCCCTAAGGAAGAGGCTCTTAGATATCTCATATCGCTGAGTCCTTCCCTGTTCCTCAAACAATTTGCCGACATGTAGGAGAATGGATCTGGCATCCATCTTTTCATGTTGTCTTTGTAACTCAGGAGTCATAGAGCCCAACATATAGCACTGAGCAAGAGTGGAGTCATAAATGTACTTCACGTAGCGAGCGATCTCATCCTCGTTTGCCCCTTCTTCAAGCGCAGGCATCACTATATCAAGGAGCCAATCCGTATAATTTAGACTAGTGAGGCGGTTGACATCAAGTATGCCACGTAAGGAATTTGAAAGCGACATTTTCTGAAAATAAAGATGCAGCAGAAATGAATAACATGCAGATTTTGCAAGAAATAAACTATCAAGATATGGACTTCTATCTTAATATGCTCCCACTATTTTACTAACGAGTCACACGACACCCTCAAAGACGTGAAACGGAAGTTCCTCGCAGACTTCTAGTGGGGATCAAGATCCAATCGCCGCGTCTTAGTGTAACCTCGAGGGACTTCGACCAATCACACTAAGCCTAAAAAAAGGTAGGCAACTCTTGTCGATCACATCTCCTTATAATTCCCGTCCCTGTTGCGGCCTCCGAATCACCATGGCCTCGAGGGACTCCCGACCAACCATGATGCCCGGTTAAGTCAACACCTTCGTGACAAGATGAGTCTGATTTGATGATATACCCCGAGGGACTGGACCAAGTATACCATGCCCTCAGGTCACTGGTGACATCTCTATGTCGTAAGCAAGATAGCGAATCAAGGATATAGGTGAGTCTCGAGGGACTCACCAACTCAAACCTACACCGGGAATCGGTTCCTCCTTATAACGATGGAAGGCCACGGGTCAATCTAATTGCTCACGTTTACCGACTTAATATTATCGAGATGTTTCTATGATTTGGTCTCCTAATATGACATGTCACACATATACATATTTAATATATATCTACATCGCATGCAAATATATATACATATCTAGTATGTGTATAAGCAATTACACCAGATTGATCATAGACCACAACCTAATATGATTAGGCCCAGTTAATAGGCTCAATCACTCACATCAAGATCTATGTGTGCGGTGCATCTCCATGCCCCGATCGTCCATTTCGTCTTTGTCGGTTGCCTCACGGACATCTTTGATGCATCTTCATGCATCACGATCGTCGTCAGGGTCCCGCTTATCGCATCCATGCTCCCCCGCCAGTGCTCCTCATGTGATTACAACTTAATCATAGGCACCAAAGCCCTAATAATAAATGAGAAATATAATAGAGGTCCATGGACAACAATAATAATCACAAGTACACACACATCACACGGCCCATGATCATCCGCCCAACACATCATACATCACATGTATAAATAATCATCATCATTTAGACTACTAGATAATAATAATAAAAAAAAAAAATCAACTAAACCTTTTAATTAATTAATATTTTCTGAAATCAAAGACATTATAGGGATTTTTTTTTGAATTCATAGGGGTATTTTCATAATTTGGACAAAGATAGAAATTGAATTTCTCAAATTCCGAGGGGTAAAATTGTCTTTGCCCAGAAAACCCTAATGCCCTTTCCCCTTTTCGTTGTTGCCGCCACCCTCTGCGGGGCAAGCGTTGTTGTCCCAATCGCGAGCCTATGGGGGTTTTCCCAACACCGGAGCAAGGGCGGGGCGGTGTTCCCGACGGCAACGCGTTGTTGTCCCTCAAGGACGCCGCCTGCGGCTGCCACCCGCCCGGTAGCAAGCCTGCTGCAAGCAGGCCCCGCCGACTGCAGCAGACGCAGCCCCTGTGCTGCCCGGACGATTGCGCTAATATCAGACGAGATTGAGGGCAGCAACTGTTGCTGCCCTTCCTTGTTTTTTTAAGGCCAATAATTTTGACGCCAAAATTCTTCCTAAACACAACACACAGTTCAAAACCAATCATTCGCATCGAAAGCAACCTGGCTCTGATACCACTATTGGAAATCCTTGGGGGGCTACATCATATGCAAATGGAAGAACAAGAAAAATAAAACCCATTCCCCAAAGAGATGTTCATCGTATAAGAAGATTGGTACGAAAAAAATGCGTGAAACATGAAACCATGATAGAGTAGATTGTGTTACCTAGGGAGATCAGATATCCCTGTTTCCTTGTAGATCCTTAGGAGAGGGTGAAGGAGGTCAAGCTGCCCCTCCTCTCTAGCGGGTGATCCACACAAAGAGGGGTTATGCACGACGCCTCAAAAAAAACTCAGACCTACTCGAGAGGTGGAGATGGAGAGGAGAATAAGAAAAAGGCAAACAAAAGTTTCTAGCCCATGGGGCTCTTAATCCCTCCTATTTATAGAGGTCCCTTGTCAAACCCTAATGGGTCCTCCCCTAGTGGGTATTGGATCTGCATCCAATAAGACAAGGGCATTGGATATCTCATATCCAACCTCTATTCATCGCGCAATGCCTACATATGTGTGTGACCCCTCTAGGCCCAATATCGAGCCGCCGTGAGTCATACCTATCGAAATCCTTTTAACTCAAAGGAATTATTTCTGTAATAATTCACTGGACTCATCGACTTCACGGACGCATTATGCCACTACTGTAGTCCCCAGGATGATGTGGGAATCCAATCCATTGGACATGTCCGTCTCGTTACCATGTACCTATAGTCCTCATCCATCTAATATACCGCAGGTCGATATCGAATGCATGGTTGTTGTCATTCCACACGGCTTTTTCGAAAGTCTCGCTTCTAATCGGATTCTCCCGGAGAACTTTTTTTCTCTCAACCCGAATGACCCTAGCTGTGATTTGTCTAAGCAAGAACACATGGGAAATTCTCTCATGACGCCAGAGTGGATGATCCTCTATCGACACTCAATAGTTTCCTCGTAAGGTCGAATTACCACTCCCAATGACCAGATGTACTAGATGGGACAGCCAAACATATAAGTCTAGTATCAAAGATGGAGCACTCATACAGGGATATCCTTGGGTGTCTCAAGTCTAAGGACCAGACATACACCACTAGGACTAACGGAATCATTGCTCGGAACAATAAGGCATCATCAAACCATCCAAAGATTGTGGTAAGCGGATCAATCAAAGGAACTCATTCTCCAATGAGCACTCAGACTGTATATCCCCAGTGTCCCTACACAAGCAACTATGAGACCAGCTGCATATCCATCATATGGACGTATACAAAGACACTAGTCTCCGTCGGTTTTCACGATATCCTCTCGAAAACCTATGACCGGGATTATTTAGATATGTGTTTAAAGGTGACCGATCTCACTATCGTGATCTCATCATGATCCGATTCCCATTGCACAAATCCAAGGACATCACAATATATGTATGCATTTATGCAATAGTTATAAAGTGATGTTAGGATGAGCGCACTTAAGGGGGGGGTGAATTAGTGCAGGATTAAACTTTCGGTTTTAATAAATCTTTTCAAATGTATAAGAACGGAACTTGAAAAGCTTTAACTTGAAAGCTGCATTCTTAAAAATATGCGCAAGCAAAGGTAATAAGAACTAAAACATGTAAGAAGGTTTGTATAATGTAAATAGCAATAATGAAATGCAAAACCAAAGATCACGTAGATTTTAGAGTGGTTGGGTCAAATGACCTACATCCACAGGGGCCCCTCTTCGATGAGGCTCCCCACCTTCCACTAGCAAATCTCTTGAAATGGAAGGGCAAATACCCTCTTACAACCTTTTTACAAATGTAGTCCAACCTTTTACAAATTTTCAAAGAAAAGGGGAGAACTTTTGCAAAATTGAAAATGTTTTACTAAGACTTTCTAAGACTTTTCTCTCAATCAATTGCTGCTCAAAAGTTGTAATCTCAAATTTGAGATTTGAGGTATTTATAGGTTCTGAGGATTCAAATTTGAGCTCAAATTTGAATTCTCGATGAGTTAAAATCTTTGGCGGTGCCGCCGCACATCGATTTCTTACCACCAGGTGTTGGGCGGTGCCACGCCCGGCCCCGGTGCTGCAGCCAGCTCTCGAACGGGCGGGTGCCACGCCCTCTACAGGTGTTTTGACCCCTTGGTTGGGCTTCAATCTTGGCCCAAACTAGTCGAACTTCGGAGCCCAATTGGCCCCTACTTGGGTTATGGATTAATACCACTAATCTAACCTAATTATTTTGTCACTAATTACGAATTTAAAGATGATTTTTTATAAGCTATTGCAAAGTCCATAAGTCAAGACCTTGAAGCGACTTCAGGCGAACTTTTACGATCTTAGAACAAACTCTCGAGAAACCATTACAGGACTCCCGACAGCTCTTAAACTTCACGATTTGATCTTGAGTTCCAACGGCGTCTTGACTCGTCTTTCTCGATGAACTCTGAACCCGAACGCCGGTAGGCTTCGAAAAACCGCCCGACAAGCTCCCTACTCATTCTCGATAGTTGGCGTTCTGACGATCTTGGGACTCGAGTGAACTCTTGAACTCCCCAGCGAATCATAGGTGCTTGACTCTGCCCTTTGTTTGTATGTGCTTCATCGTTATAAGTAGTTAATCCTGCACATGCAAAGCCAAAACTCTACTCGTTCTGAACCCAGTTATTACCATGGCAATTGACGATACGTGCCGACGCACGTCATTGGTTGGTAGCTTAGGTCGATTCTTGACATCATCCTCTTTTCTGGCTTGTTGCCCAATCGGCCGGTTGACCATAACCCCGATATCTTGGCACAATTTCGCTCTCCTTTGTTGATGCTTAGCATTAGAAACCTTCTGGCAGTCCAATATCTGG